>OX387433.1:9647109-10242109 GCA_947563755.1 Lochmaea crataegi | reverse complement strand
ACTGTGTATACGATAGGGTTATATAAAAAGCATTGTCAATCTGCAAAGAAGTGAATTAGAAACCTCTTTTCATGTTTCTTTATATCTAACTGCAATAATTACTCACAATTCTTACAAATCGAAAGTAAACTTTTGTTTAATTAGAGATTGAATGTTGTTTAATCCGTCGCATCGTACTTTCACAACATTCTACATTTTTTTAAATTAAATCAAACGCATCTGAATGGAATGCTGCAAAAATGAACGTTATTATAAATGTATAAACAAAATTATATAACATTTGTATTAGAAATGTATTTTACATTAAAATATTCACAGATAATCCTTTTATACGCAAATCATGTCAATAAATATAGAATTTTCGACCGAAAAATTATCAAATCAAAAAGGTACGACGACAACAGATGGTTTATAGGGGAGTGCCAGGAAAAGATGTCGAAAGAGTTATTGAGCATTTTGTTGGAGGAGGAGGAAGATGACATTTTCTTACTTCATACCTACTAGAAAAAGAAGACGACTCACAATTCCTTTATTTACAAATAGGATAGATGTATCTCTGGGGTGGATACAGAATATAAATTAAGGTTGAAGATTTTATTATATGGGGCATGGCAGTACGAGGTTGTCGATGGCAGGGGCTGGAAACTTACTCGTGGAAAAAACTACAGAATATCCAGAGACATCTGTAGTTGTCATGAGTTATGATTGAAGATATAGTCAATATTTTTACTAGGGATGTACCGGAATCCCGGCGGTACCACTAAATCCGGCTGATCCGGCCAAAGGCCGAACCGCAGTTGCGGTACGGCCGGAAAATTAAAATTTTTTAAAATAGGTTAAATATATGAAAAAAAGCAAGAAAAATATTTTGAACTTCAATAAATTGAAAGTCGTAAATCATTACAATATATTTTTTAAACAGACGAATGTATTAAACCGAGCTACATAAAAAAGATTAAAGATATAAACCAAAATAGTGATTTGTGTATTTAGAGCGTAAAGTAACAGATTGTCGCTTGAGAAAGACTGTTGCCGCGCGACGCGGAGCGGAGCGCGGCGATCTTTTGAAAGCGGCAATTTCACTTTACGTTCGAAAAACACATATTTTTTTCTACAGTCGCCCTTTTAATAATTAAAACAGTTTTTTATATTATCTTAGGTAGGAGTGGATTATGATTTAAGATAGTACTTTGACATTTAAGTTGTCATATTATTTATTAATGTTAAATATGAAAGTACAATTGTTACAATTATTTATTGCAATTTTTGATTCAGAAGGAAATTTCTTCCATTACTGAAAATTGAAAATGAAATTCACATATGATATAAAAAACGTGTAATAACCTTTTTGTGTTTTTCTGGTTTAATATCTATTTAAGTACCTATTTCAATTTGAGTATTTGAATGCTTTCTCTTTATGGCGTTAAAAAGATCTACTGAATTGTTCAGACTGGTCAGAATCTGCAGAGCTCTTATACCTCCCTCCCCTGTCGACATTTGATTCGCCGTCGCTCTAGGTAGAGGCGTGTCCGAGATATCAACAATAACATTGACTTTTGAAATTCACCTTTTAAATTATTATATAAATTGTTATAAAAATTATTATAATGTTGTGAGAGATTAATAAAGCCGATTAAAATGGTTGATAAAGTAGATAGTATAGTATTATCTGGTAACTTGACGTTCATTTATTGTTTTTCGTCGGCATGGCTAATCCCACCAAATTTGATGAAATAAGCGAGCGAAAAATATTCCTTTTTTGCTCTAGAGCGTAAAGTAACAATCCTCGGCATTTGTCGACTTTACGATTTCATTTGAATATAGTAATTAGTTATTTTACGCGCGTCTGTAGAAAAACTAATATTCATAATTTATTTTATTTAGATTGTGATGAATAAATAAGAGCTTTTCTGTATTTTCAGTCTCTCTGAATAAACACTAGTTGCTGGATAAAAACTGCTTTGCTAAATTAATTAGAACAGGACATGTTCCACTGTGCTTGCTCCACCACTCAAATGGGTCTGACTTTCCATCAATAACGGGCACTCCATAGTATACTTCAAGTTGATAGAGTATATTGCCTTTCGAATCACTAGTAGAGGATGCAGGTGTCGAAGGTGGAACAAAGTTATCGTAGCACTTCCTCAGCGTAAAAGATGAACTTGTTGAAGTAACATTTTTTTCATATGTTATCCTCGCTCTCTTTTGTATAGCGGCTAATGATTCTCTATTTTCGTCTTCGCTAATAACCACGTTAGTCTCATCATCTTCTTGTATTTCAGATTCGGATTCATCGGTGTTGCTCTTATTAATTTTTGTGATTTTTCTCACAAGTTAGTTTTTTATATCTTCAACTATAGTCTGACTCGAAAAAAAGTACACTTTATATCTAGGATCTAACATAGTCGATATGGTAAAGCAGTCCTTGGACTCCACATCGGAGAACCTTTGGTTCATTCCTGTAATGAGACTTCCTTTCAAAGTTCCAACGCCATATTATAACTGTGTGAATGTGAATTTAGAAATATATTTCATATGTATGTTTGTCTATGATATAATAATTTAAAAATACGCGCTGTAATAAACCGGAAGTATTTCTTTCCTTTTTTAATTTTGTAGCTTACTCTAATAATTCATGGTGCTGTTTTTAAAATCTTTCCACTTGCTACTATGGCGCCACCTTCATTTGCTCCCTTTCGATGGACACTTTTTAATATATTCAGATGGTGCTCCTTCCTTCTACCCTCTATACCACTACTGTGGAACATGGTCATTGACACTCTATTCCTCCTCAACGACAACTTATTAAAAAAAATTAACTTATATAAAAAAACTCCGGAACTTTTCTCAAAATTTGCATTTAAAGGTCTATTTTCTTATAGTATTATCTCGTAAAAAACGCTCTTTTTTCCACCTCACCCTTTCCAGGCTGGAATATTTATTATTAATTTATTATCCTAAAAAAATAAATTATTTTTCCCTCTAATTATTTCTACACCCGAAATAAATCAACGAATTATGAAAGGAGAAATTTTTCAAATTACTTACTTGGCTACTTTTTTCTTCCTGGTGGTCTTGAACGAAGATAACTTTTCAATCTTAATAAGCCCATTGAGCAGGCGGTCCACCCTTCATGGAGATAATTTATATTTTCGCACTAAAATGTCGTTGACATCACTTCTTTCTGCAAATAAATATTTAGATTGAAATTGTTGTTCGAAAACTGTATCAACAATAATGTGATAATAAACATTGATCCGCCAGCGAAATTATTTAAGTAAAATCGTTGGATGGTTATATATGTTGAATGGTAGATTTAGAACATTTTATATAAAACAGACAAATTTTGTGTGTTTTAGTTTACACTGTAGTGTTGCCCACGCCATCCTATTATTTACGTCATGATGATACTGATATTTTAGTACAGTCCGATATAATTAAATATTCAAAAAAATCTCAACTGTAAATCGTTAATGTAATAGACTTGTTCAAGCTTTAGTTTGGTACAGCTAAGTGTTTTTTAGCAGTGTGAATAGAAGGATGTTACGGTCATTACCATAGAAACAAATGACGCTAAAACTGACAGCCGGACGCAATAGTCGTTACCTTTTGAATTAGGAAACTGTAAGAGGCAATTATTTAAAAAAAAATTATTTTCTATACGCATCATAGAAACATTTTTTTTGAGTCTTCTATTAACCGGAATAACTTTTCAGTATCATCCGCTGCTAAATCCTCCGCCGTTAAAAAAATTACAATATTAAATTTCACAAAAAACGTTGTATATTCTATACGCATCATGGAAAGTGGATAAAACTTTTTCTGAGTACTCTAAAAACCAAAACAATGTTTCAGTATCATCGGCTGCTGAAGCCTCCGCCATCTACACTGTTAAAAAAATAATAATATTAAATTTCACAAAAAACGTTGTAGATTCTATACGCATCATGGAAATTTGACAAAACTTCTTCTGAGTACTATAATAACCAAAACAATTTTTCAGTATCATCGCCTTATAAAGCTTCCGTCATCTACACTGTTAAAAAAATAACAATATTAAATTTCACAAAAAACGTTGTAGATTCTATACGCATGATGGAAATTTGATAAAACTTTTTCTGAGTACTCTAATAACCGAAACAATTTTTCAGTATCATCGCCTTATAAAGCTTCCGTCATCTACACTGTTAAAAAAATAACAATATTAAATTTCACAAAAAATTTTGTAGATTCTATACGCATGATGAAATTTTGATAAAACTTTTTCTGAGTACTCTAATAACCGAAACAATTTTTCAGTATCATCGCCTTATAAAGCTTCCGTCGTCTACACTGTTAAAAAAATAACAATATTAAATTTCACAAAAAATTTTGTAGATTCTATACGCATCATGGAAATTTGATAACACTTTTTCTGAGTACTCTAATAACCGAAACAATTTTTCAGTATCATCGCCTTATAAAGCTTCCGTCATCTAAAGTGTTAAAAAAATAATAATATTAAATTTGACAAAAAACATTGTATATTCTATACGGATGATGAAAATTTGATAAAACTTTTTCTGAGTACTCTAATAACCGAAACAATTTTTCAGTATCATCGCCTTATAAAGCTTCCGTCATCTACACTGTTAAAAAAATAACAATATTAAATTTCACACAAAATTTTGTAGGTTCTATACGCATCATGAAAAATTGATAAAACTTTTTCTGAGTTCTCTAATAATCGAAACAAACTTTTAGTATTATCGGCTGCTGAAGCCTCCGCCATCTACACTGTTAAAAAAATATCAATATTAAATTTCACAAGAAACGTTGTAGATTCTATACGCATCATGGAAATTTGATAAAACTTTTTCTGAGTACTCTAATAACCAAAACAATGTTTCTGAATCATCGGCTTATGAAGCTTCCGTCATCTAAAGTGTTAAAACAATAATAATATTAAATTTCACAAAAAACATTGTATATTCTATAGGCATCATGGAAATTTGATAAAACTTTTTCTGAGTACTCTAATAACCGAAACAATTTTTCAGTATCATCGCCTTATAAAGCTTCCGTCATCTACACTGTTAAAAAAGTAACAATATTAAATTTCACAAAAAATGTTGTAGATTCTATAGGCATCATGGAAATTTGATAAAACTTTTTCTGAGTACTCTAATAACCGAAACAATTTTTCAGTATCATCGACTTATAAAGCTTCCGTCATCTACACTGTTAAAAAAATAACAATATTAAATTTCACAAAAAATTTTGTTGATTCTATACGCATCATGGAAATTTGATAAAACTTTTTCTGAGTACTCTAATAACCGAAACAATTTTTCAGTATCATCGCCTTATAAAGCTTCCGTCACCTACACTGTTAAAAAAGTAACAATATTAAATTTCACAAAAAATGTTGTAGATTCTATAGGCATCATGGAAATTTGATAAAACTTTTTCTGAGTACTCTAATAACCGAAACAATTTTTCAGTATCATCGACTTATAAAGCTTCCGTCATCTACACTGTTAAAAAAATTACAATATTAAATTTCACAAAAAACGTTGTATATTCTATACGCATCATGGAAAGTGGATAAAACTTTTTCTGAGTACTCTAAAAACCAAAACGAACTTTCAGTATCATCGGATGCTGAATCCTCCGGCATCTACACTGTTAAAAAAATAATATTATATTTCACAAAAAACGTTGTAGATTCTATACGCGTAATGGAAATTTGATCAAACTTTTTCTAAGTACTCTTTTAACCAAAACAATGTTTCAGTACCATCGGCTGCTGAAGCCTCCGCCATCTATACTATTAAAAAAATAACAACATTAAATTTCAGAAAAAACGTTGTAGATTCTATACGCATAATGGAAATTTGATAAAACTTTTTCTGAGTACTCTTTCAACCAAAACAATGTTTCAGTACCATCGGCTGCTGAAGCCTCCGCCATCTATACTATTAAAAAAATAACAACATTAAATTTCATAAAAAACGTTGTAGATTCTATACGCATCATGGAAATTTGATAAAACTTCTTCTGAGTACTCTAATAACCAAAACAATGTTTCAATATCATCGGCTGCTGAAGCCTCCGCCATCTACACTGTTAAAAAAATAACAATATTAAATATCACAAGAAATTTTTGTAGATTCTATAAGCATCATGGAAATTTGATAAAACTTTTTCTGAGTACTCTAATAATCGAATCAAACTTTTAGTATTTTCGGCTGCTGAAGCCTCCGCCATCTACACTGTTAAAAAAATAACAACATTAAATTTCACAAAAAACGTTGTAGATTCTATACGCATAATGGAAATTTCATAAAACTTTTTCTGAGTACTCTAATAACCAAAACAATTTTTCAGTATCATCGCCTTATAAAGCTTCCGTCATCTAAACTGTTAAAAAAATAACAATATTAAATTTCACAAAAAATTTTGAAGATTCTATAAGCATCATGGAAATTTGATAAAACTTTTTCTGAGTTCTCTAATAATCGAAACAAACTTTTAGTATTATCGGCTGCTGAAGCCTCCGCCATCTAAAGTGTTAAAAAAATAACAATATTAAATTTCACAAAAAATTTTGTAGATTCTATACGCATCATGGAAATTTGATAAAACTTTTTCTGAGTACTCTAATAACCGAAACAATTTTTCAGTATCATCGCCTTAAAAAGCTTCCGTCATCTACACTGTTAAAAAAATAACAATATTAAATTTCACAAAAAACGTTGTAGACTCTATACGCATCATGGAAATTTGATAAAACTTTTTCTGAGTACTCTAATAACCAAAACAATGTTTCTGTATCATCGGCTTATGAAGCTTCCGTCATCTAAAGTGTTAAAAAAATAACAATATTAAATTTCACAAAAAATTTTGTAGATTCTATACGCATAATGGAAATTTGATAAAACTTTTTCTGAGTTCTCTAATAATCGAAACAAACTTTTAGTATTATCGGCTGCTGAAGCCTCCGCCATCTACACTGTTAAAAAATAACAATATTAAATTTCACAAGAAACGTTGTAGATTCTATACGCATCATGGAAATTTGATAAAACTTTTTCTGAGTACTCTAATAACCAAAAAATTTTTCAGTATCATCGCCTTATAAAGCTTCCGTCATCTACACTGTTAAAAAAATAACAATATTAAATTTCACAAAAAACGTTGTAGACTCTATACGCATCATGGAAATTTGATAAAACTTTTTCTGAGTACTCTAATAACCAAAAAATTTTTCAGTATCATCGCCCTATAAAGCTTCCGTCATCTACACTGTTAAAAAAATAACAACATTAAATTTCACAAAAAACGTTGTAGATTCTATACGCATAATGGAAATTTGATAAAACTTTTTCTGAGTACTCTAATAACCAAAACAATTTTTCTGTATCATCTCCTTATAAAGCTTCCGTCATCTAAACTGTTAAAAAAATAACAATATTAAATTTCACAAAAAATTTTGAAGATTCTATAAGCATCATGGAAATTTGATAAAACTTTTTCTGAGTACTCTAATAACCTAAACAATGTTTTTGTATCATCGGCTGCTAAAGCCTACGCCATCTACACTGTTAAAAAAATATCTGGTAATGTTTTTTAACAGTGTAAATGGCAGCGGCTTTAGTATTGAATGTTTGTTTTGATTTCTCGAATAGGTACTCAAAAAAAGTTTTAATTTTTTGTGAAAGTAATCGCTTATTGCGTTTCCCTAATTCGAAAGGTAACGACAATCGCGTCCGGTGCTAGAGTTCCGGCTACCAGTTTCGGCGTCATTAGAAACAACGATGATCAGGAATATGTAAATTTTACTATAAATATGAACAAATTTTACATAATATGCACACAAAAAAATACAGTTAAATCTACTGAAACGCATAATCTTAACAAATTGACTATTACCTTCAAATTTGACGTTTCCCATTAATAAACCACACTTATTGATTATCACATAATCGCAACAAAACTGACGAAAAATCCTAGTATGTTGATCAAAGTCTAATCGCGTACTAATAAATTCGCACAATATTTTTTATATAAATTTTTTTTCTCAAAATTCATGTCATCGATATGTAAATTTTAGTAGGAAACAATTATGCATATTAATTAGGATTTGACGCTTAGTGAATTCTCTATTTATACACTATCTATATAGCCAAGGCAAAATTATTAAATTGCACTTAAAATTACAATTAAAATGACTCATTTTTTAAGGTAATTATGTACTGATTCTTTGGTTTTAACAAAAGACAAATTTTAATGAGAAAAACGGACGTCACTGAATCTTAATATGTTTTTAGGTTGGGATGGAATGGATCATTTAAACCCCCCAGGTGTTTTCATAGAAGACGTCGTAAATATAAATCTAATCTCAACTTCTCTTCAAATATTGCCAATATGTTCGATTATTAAGGAGACTAAATGAATAACCCTCTATAATGACAACACACTTTGTTTGTAACCAACATCTAAATATTTCATTCCAAGGATAGCAATACACACAGCAGTGCCGTGCAGTGTGAGGAAGGATTTAAATCTACTGAATAATCATATTAAAATTTTCGAGTAACAATAGAAATATTAATCTTAAGTCTATTTATTACTCTTGGAATAAACTTTAATTGCCGACGACCAGATTGTATACATCTGCTCCTACTTTAAGACATTTTTTTTCACCTGTCCAACCATTACATCACTTGGCTAGCTTCGTTGGGAATATTCTGTTCTCTTATTTATATATCAAATGATACGACACTGCTAGTTTCAGAACTGTAGAACTGTTCAGAACTGGTTGTTTATCTGTGAAACGATGTATTGTAAACACCACTATTTATACATTTTTTTTGCATACTACACAACGATTCACCATTTTGTAAATATAATTCAACGAATAAATGTATTCTTAATTGATTTACATTCAAATTTATTCACGATATATACCACAGGTTGGGGGACACTTACCTAAACTAAAGCCTGCAGACATCCCAAAAATTCCTTCGGGAAATAGGAGCTACTGGTCTCTGAGACTTTTCTCAGGAACTAAGTAGAAGTAAGGAATAGATCTTTTAGGTCTCAGTGAATGTCACCCCAATATACATACATACCACAGTTGAACACAACAGCAATAAAATATTTGGTCAAATTCAAAACAAACATCTGTCAACAAGCGTAAACATTCAAGGTTTGTTCCAACAAGGTGTTTTCGTATAGTTCCCGAATTGGTTACGAATTATTTCATGCGCAGGCGCTAGCAAACCCTAGTTCGGGACTAGTTCTGGGTTCCAACTCTAGCAGTGGGGACCTTTCTACGCGTGCGCTTGAACTAGTTCTGGTATAGTTATTTTATTTGTTGGAACGATTAGTTCAGAACTTATTCTGGACGTGTTGGATGGCTATTTTCAATCTACGCAAACTCCGTCGAATTCCGAACTAATTCTCAAGCTTGTTGGAACGAACCTTCGATATAAGCGGTGCTGCCACATTTACTGAAAAATGCTGAATTACAGAAACTTTCAGAAATGAAAAAGAAAACATGCGACATACGAGATATTTTCATTTTCAAATTTGGACCAACCATTACAGGATACTTTCAGACATTGCCTTTGAAGTGAATAAAATTTAGGAATTAATTTTTCCCAAGGGCGAAATTAATTAATAGTGAACGCGTGAGAAAAATTCGGAATACCTTGCAGATGGTCCTTCATTATCTGAAATAATATTAAAAGCATCATCATCATTTTAATGATTATTAATTTCGGATACTTACCTAATATTATTTTAGTAAATAGTTAATTCCAATTCTCCCATATTGTCCTTTTGATTAATTACCGATTCATCGAATTATTTGCTTCCAGCAAGGTCTTGATGGGTAAATATTGAATTATTATTTTGCGCACACCGAATCACGAAAAAAAAATGCTTTAGAAGTGGAAGAATTAACTGCCGCCGCAGAAGGTCGTTGTGGCCAGGGTTATTATTTATAATTCAACAGGAAAACAATGAGGTAATTGTTTACATTTTATGGTATTTACTATTAAATATGTTTGATTTGTTAGTGAACTTTAATGCATTGTTTTTTGTTAATGCAAATAATGAACCGACAGTTAAGCAATAAAAAATTGTAAACTCCATTCCACTTTATCTCAGTACCCTGTGAATTGATGTCCAAAAAGTTAGTTGAAAATTAAAGTCGAATAATTAAAGTTTGAGATGGTAAAAGGAGTAACATTGGTGACAGCGATGGGATCTAAGAAATATTTGTATCTGCTTATGGTAAATACTAGAACCACCGTATACGACAGAGTCATGGATACTTCCGGACCCCCAGCATGGTTTTTAATGATGGGAGAATAGAAAGAAAGACGCAGGAAGGCGGAAGAAGCAGAAAAGAGAAGACGTGAGGGGGAGATGGAAAGACGCAGAAAGGAGGAAGAAGAGGAGAAGGGAAGACGCAGACATGAGAAAGAAGAGGAGAAGGAGAAACGTAGAAAGGAGGAAGAAGAGGAGAAAGAAGAGGAGAAGGGGAGACATGGATAGGAGGAAGAAGAGTAGAAGGAGAGACGTAGATAGGAGGAAGAAGAGGAGGAGAGACGTAGAAAAGAGGAAGAAGAGAAGGAAAAACAGAAAGAGGAGATGCGTAGACAAGCAGATGTAGAAATTATGATTGGGCTAAGACAACTTCAGGAAACATTAAAGCTACAGGTAGGACAGCTTAATATTAGAGTAGACCAATTAAAAAAAATTAGTGCGTGCAGTCCCTCCGCGCGGAAGAAGTTATACTTCGTAATGTGGAAATGAAAATAGGAAAGGGTAGAAATTGATTTTTAGTGAAATCATATTGTTTATTTAAGACAAACTTCATTAACATTGCTTACAATTCACAATTGATCGTCGCTGCATAGCAAGAATACCACGCGCATGAGCTTGGGATCTACCGACTCAATCTCTTTCTCTCTCCTACTTTCTATCTTTGTGTATCTTTCTTTCTCTCTTTAACGTTTAACGCGACCTTGTTGGAAGTTGCATTAGAAATATCCCTTGAAAAGAATACTTACACTGCCATCTGTCATTGAATGCCGAAGGTTTTGGTCATGTGAAGAAAATTCCAAAAAAGGAATTTTTTAGTGAATTAAATTTTAAAAGTTACTTATTTAAGAAAAAAAATTTACTTACACTTACTTTTTGATGAATGTCGAAGATTTTGGTCATATGAAGAAAATTCCAAAAAAGGAAGTTTTTCTGAATTACATTTTAAAAGTTACTTTATTTAAGGAAAAAAGTATACTTACACTATCATTTGTTGATAAATGCCGAATATTTTGGTCATGTGAAGGAAATTTCAAAATTATAATCTCTTAATAAATGACTTTTTAAAAAGAGTACTTACACTGCCATCTGTTATCGAATACCGAAGGACTCACTCTCTTTCTTTCTCCTACTTTCTACCTTTGTGTATCTTTCTTTCTTGCGATAAACGTTTAACGCAACCTTATTGCAAGTCGCATCAGAAGTATAACTTCAAAAACAAACAAGAACTTTATGTAAACTTTTGACAGCTAAAATGTTGTAAAATTGTAGTAAATTGTGACTAGACGAGATCAAGTTTTTTTATAATCAAGGAGCATGTCTCTACCGATTTGTATCCTTACAAATTTTAGAAAACCCAGGTTTTCACCTGTGAGACGTACATTCTCCGACGATGTAGAAGTATGCGTGAAGAAGCCCGAAGATGATCCATGTAAACCTCCACAAGATTGGGAAAAGAAAGACTGGAGTGTGCGAGAGGTGTGAAGTGGAGGATGATGTGGGGCATGTGTTTAGATGCTGGAGGAACGAAGAAGTGCTAAAGAAGTTGGAGAGGAAAATAGGGGTTGCGGTGTATTGGGAGAACATGGTGGAGATAATGTTGAGGGGGGAGGAGGAATCGATGGAGGTAAGTGGTGTAGTGGAGAGCATGATTAAAGGATTCGATATGGCATGATAGATAGGGAGAAGACGACGGTGTGAGCGGAGAGTGTGCGAGGGACCGCCGCCCGTCTCGAATTATACTAGGGTAGTGATTCCGAGGCGGGGGTAACGGCGAGTTTGAGGTGGGTTTGGTTGGTAAACATCCCCTTGGGGCTAAGTCCGACACTGTTTGGGTTCTGGATAGGACTCATTCGAACATGAGTTTCCCATCTTCACCCGAAAAAAAAAGAGGTTAGATGTTAGAACTAAGGAATGGCACTAACGAAAGTTGTTGCGTTTTAGACGAACTATCCAATGATATATAATGAATAAATTGAAGCCCAATATTCCTCCAGGAAACAGTTCTAAAGTTACTGCTAGTCTTTGAGACTTTCCTCAGGAACTAAGTAGAAGAAAGGAAGCACAATAGATCTTTTATGTCTCAGTGAGTCACCCCAATAAGCATTAGAATAAGTCTTTCTCGCTCACACTAATTAGTTGTTCCCAAGCAATGTTGGATCTAATTTATTCGCTTTTTATTAATTAGTTTATTAGTATAATAAAATAAAATATTCTTATCAAATTATGCGACACACAATCCCACACTTATATAACTAAAAATAAGTGGGGAGGTCAGCTCTTTTGGTATTTATCTATTGGATACTGTGGTTAACTTACTTCTTATCATTTATCATTTCCTGTTTAGGCAGATATTTGAAGCAAGTTATGTATAAACTTGTATTTTAACTATCAGTTTTAACGTTTTTAACAGGACTGAAATTAGTAGGAATGTAAAAACTAACGGGAATTTTATTATTTATTTTTATTTTAATTAACTGATGGCTATTAAAAGGCTGAAGCCATTCGTAAAAAGGACGAGAGCGGAAAGTGGCACTTTTTACATGGACATAAAATCACATCTAGTATCTGAAGTGTGCGTTTTGCAGATTTCCTGGACATCCAAGTTTTCAATATTTTCACTTTGACTATTTATAAAATGAAAACCCTCCATGTTATAGTATTGTTTTTTTTCCGAGTAAATTGGTCTTTTCATAGTATTCTCCTAAAATTTCAGTTCAATATTCAGAGTTTTGTGGTTTTTACAAGACTTTTTATGCGTATAAAGCGGTTTTTCTAAAATTTCATGACACTATTTGAAGGTGAAGAAAAAACCGTCGATTTCCCAACCCAAAAGACCCCATTTAGTCCAGGCGAATTGACTTTTTTGAAAAAAAAATTGTTATCTACAGTTTGGTAGGTGGAAGTTGTAGAGGGGGTTATTACAAACAAGGGAAAAATAAATGCAACAGCTGAAAAGTGGGTGGGATGATTTGGTTGGAGGAAAAATACATTATTGCGATATCCGGCCAAAGTTGAGGTCCTAGAAAAAAAAGTTGAAAGTAAAAGTTGTAGATCTCAAAAATATCTACAACTTTTGTATCAGTAACTTTTTCCCATAACCTCAAAATTAGCTCGAAAAACGCAAAAAACTGCATTTTTCGATTTTTATTTTTAGATTCGGCAAAAATTGTTGGATTTTCATGAAAATTTGGTAGAAGGTATAGTGACCAACTAAGAAAAACTGTAAAATGACGTCATAAGTTTGAAATTGGGTCAAGCTGAGGGGTCCTATTCGTATCGAAACAGATTGATGAAACTAGCGTTTTCATTGGTCGCTGCAAATCCCCTCTAGAGAATGCGTCCAAATAAACAATCCTAATGGAAATTAAGACATTTTAAACCACATATCAGAGATAGAGATCAGTTGATAAAGAATAAACTGCAAATTAAATAGAAAAAAACTACCGATATGCTCTTTAGGCAGAAAAATATTAATTCTGTAAACATGCAGATAAAAATAGGAAATGAAATTATAAATAAGGTGGATAGATAGTATGAAGTATTTGGGATAATTCTTGGATGATAACATTGTAGGTTTCAATTACATCCTAATTACTTCCGTTTTTTTGAAAGGTGGGAATTACCATAATTTAATAGTTTATATAAAATATTTTGAAAAGAAACATTTTGTTTCATGACTTACTAAATGGAGAATATGATTTTCAATGTGTTAAAAATGGGTGTGTATGCCAAATACAATGATTATTTCTATATCTACCAAAACATTCATTAATATCTATTAGGTATTTACCAATCAATTTTAAAGACTGTGGGGGGCATTGTGCCAAATAATTAAATTAGCCCATAAAAAATTCCAAAAGTTATAATCAATTAAACACCTTCAAAAAATAGTGTTTGCTTATTGTTCGTAAATTATAAATATTTTCGAAATTTGAAAAAAAATGATCCTTAAAGAGGTGGAAATTTAGTAAAAAAAAGTTCCAACTCCCGGAACTGTACCTCCATTATTTATAATTTTAATTTAACGCTGAAAATAGCCCTCCGCGCGCCATTATTAGGTTGCGCGCACGGCCTCGAAAGCGAGTACGTCACTTATTTACGTCACAAATTTTTCAAGTACTTAAAGTTAATTGAAAAATCTAAAAAAATATAGTATAATCTAAACACTTTAAAAATTGATTCCCGTTGGAATTTTTCATAAAAATAAATTTTTCAATATGCTAGACGATTGTTAATTAACAAAATTTTTTCAAACTTCCTTCATCGTTCTAAACTAAAAAAAATGTTTAAATAATTGCCGTAAAATTATTTCGCTTCGTGGAGCTCTTCTTATATACATACAAAACAAGATTGTTACTTTTTATAAAAATTATTATTACAAAATAGATAACTTTAGCACGTTGAGGTGTAATAAATCTAATGTTTATGACGTACTAAAAGTCTATTATCGAATATCATTACGATGGATTTCATAGTCAGCTGCCCATCGGGTTAGTGGTCTTCCTCGACTGCCTTTATTGCTTCTTGGTCGCCATTTGCATTCTTACTCTACAGCTCGATCATCAATAACTTTCAATTAATTTTTTAATGAACATGTTTATGTGTTTCTACTACTTCATTTCGAATTCACTCTTTTTAAGGATCATTTATACCTACTTACCAGTTTGTTGCAATTTTATCCGCAATTGCAGCTGATACCCACAACAATCAATCAAAATCACACTTTCAATTTAATGATTAACCTTTGCTTTCCGCCAATCCTTTGGCCCTCGAAACTTATCCTTTCAACGCCGTTAAAGAAAGCCGCAAAGACACTATTGGCGAAACGAAATATGCCGTCTTCAAACACCCAAACGGTCAAACTAACCGAAATTTAATCACGCCAACCAGTCACTGGCTTCTAACTCCCAATCTCTCCGTAATCAGCGTAAATACCAAAAACGCCTTAAATACCAGGAGCAGGTCCAATTAGAGCCTGATCAGGTTACAGACCGAGCTTCAAAACTGACAAAAGGCTTTCCCAGAAGCCTAGATCTTTTGGATTAATATATGTAGGGTATACACAAAAGTTCTTATAGGTCGCAGTGTGATGGAAAATCGACCCCTATGTAATCTAATCTACCATTTGTTGATTTACCTATTTAGTTAGGTAGGTACGTAGTAGTGATGAGCAAAATTGGTCTTGGTCTTAGACCAGCAAGACCAAGACCGAATATGCAAAACCGGGACCAAATACACAAGACTGAACTAAAAATTCTCACTTCAGAGCGTATCGTCCCCTTTCTCCGAAAACCTCGTAACTACATTTTTTTCGAATTAAGATTATTAGTAAAATACACTCCTCAACACTTCAAATAGATGTTTTTGATGATTTCCCGAAATAAATAAATAAATAAGACAGATAAAATGACAGACCAAGACTAGATACGCAAGACCAAGACCAAGACTGGACATATTTGAGCAAGACCAAGACTGGATCAGCAAGACCAAGACCAAGATTGTCCAAGTCTTGGTCTTTATCTTTATCCAAAAAGAGTCCCACACGTATATGATACAATAGAAGCGCAACGCGTCACATTAGCATGTCGGTGACGCGAACCTATAAGTTTTACCACCATAAAAAATCGCTCAGTGCGGCAAAAGAAACCCCGATTAGATTTCAACTTAAGTTTTCACCATCGAGTTTCATGAGAAAAACAAGTAGAATAAGGCTATTCTAAGATTTGCAATGTCCACTGTAGCGTCGATTATCCGATTTGGGTCTTGGGAAATAGCCTTATTCTACTTTTACTCAATTACAGTTTCCTGTAAAAATTGCCATATACAGATACATTCAAACACAAACGGAACATAGGGATTTAAAGCATTGTATCAGAACTGCTTTTGAACTATTCGACCAACATCTAGCTTTAACAGATTAAAAACACGATTATTACAATCGTTTATTTGGACACCTATAACATATCGTACAATTCCCACCACTCCGTATTCTCATCTGTGGTCGGTCCTTAATTAGCGTCAGACAATCAGTCGATCGGTGAGAGTGTTCAAGCCCATAACTTTGTTTCAATTTAAAGAATCCTATTTTGTTTTATTTACGAATTTATTTTTATTTTGAAAGCCGTTATGGCCAAAAGAAATCAAAACATATTATCTTAACTCGAAACATTAATTGTTAAAGAGAATTTGACAATTAATTTTCGATTTTAACAACATAAAACGTAAGCTTATTGTTCCAATATGTAGCGACGTTTACTACCCCCATCAAATAATTATTCAATACTAAATCGCAGTTCGCACTTCGCACACACCTCGCACATAACTAACAAATTTTGGAAGGAGAAAGGGCGGGATTTTTTACAGTGATTCTAAATCCAGCTGTCCAGATCATTAAAAACTGCCTTACCACTTTTTATCTCGTACATATGTTGCAAATATAACCAAAAAAAAAATAAACAAAACAGTTTTGGGAATTTTTCGTTATTATCTAGTCATTTTCAAGCTAAAATAATAATTGTTTTATAGTCTTAATTAATTTTTATTACCAGATAATATTTACATGAAATTATCTTCACATATATGTGTGGCTGTGTTTTTTGTGAAAATAATAATTCTTTCTTCTTTCTAGGCGTTTTATACATTTATGAAACCAATTTCTTGACATAGAATTTTATAGAGATAATTTCTCCAGAAAAAGAGTCACGTGTTTTAATGAACCACACTGGATGAAGCGCAAAATGGGTTGAAAGAAGTTACAGTTATAGTTAAGAAAATCATAGAAAAAGCACAAAATAGCAGAACAAAGAAATACTTCACATTTATAGACTTGGAGAAAGCTTTTGATATAATTGCGGAAAGAAAATATGGGACATACTAGAAGTAAGAAAAGTTGATAAAAAACGAATAGTATCTATAGAAAATACACAAACTATATAAACGTGAGGAAGAGAAGGAGAGACGTATAGAGGAGGAAGAAGAGGAGAAGGAGAGACGTAGAACGGAGGAATAAGAGGAAAAGGAGAGAGGTGGAAAGGAGAAAGAAGAGAAGGAGAGACGTAGAAAGGAGGAAGAAGAGGAGAAGGAGGAGAGGCGAAGACAAGCAGATGTAGAAATTATGAATGGCCTAACACAAATTCTGGGAACATTAAAGCTAGAGTGATATACTTACCAGGCGACCCTGCTTAGAACGACGGTACTGTAAAAGGCTTGAAGAAAAGGAGAACCCAGTGGAAGAAGTTAGTTTACAGATAACCACAATCAAACCAGAAAGTGATGATAATCAGAATCCCCTTGAAATCATTAGAGAAAGTAAGAAGAAAGACAATGACTTGAAAGTTATAGGAGAATGGCTTAAAAATGGAGTCAGACCTACTTGGCAAGAGGTAGCCAGATATAGTGGGAGCTTAAAAGAGTACTGGGCTCAGTAGGATTTACTGTATCTTCATGACTGCCTATTGCATCGAAGATGGGAAAGCCCCGAAGGAGTAGGTATAGTTCACCAATTTTATTTTATTTTTTTTCGGGTCAAGATGGGAAGCTCATGTTCGGACCCAAACAGTGTTGGTAGGCATCCCCAAGGGGATGCCTACCTATGCTTTAACCCCGCCTCGGAATCACTACCCTAGCATACTTCGAGAGGTAGCCAGATATAGTGGAAGCTTGAAAGAGTACCTGGCTCAGTGGGATTCACTTTATCTTCTTGATGGTCTATTGCATCGAAGATAGGAAAGCTCCGATTGAGTACGTATAGTTCACCAATTGGTACTGCCAAGATCACACATCAGAAGTTCATAGTAGGGAAAGATATTATTGGGTCAACTGTCGAAGGAACGTAGAAGATTGGTGCAAGAAATGTGATCTGTGCAATAGTAGAAAAGGTCCTAAAACAAGAAGCCGAGGAAAAATGGAACAGTATCTTTCCGGAGAGCCTTTTGAAAGACTTGCAATTGATATTCTCGGTCCACTTCCATTGACAGAAAGAGAAAACAAATCCCTGATGGTTGTAATGGATTATTTTTCGACATGGCCCGAAATAGCACCTCTTCCTAATCAAGAAGCGACGATAGTAGCAGAGGCTTTTATAACCAACATTATTGCGAATGGTAGAAAGACATCATAGAACTATTCGCCAATATCTTTCTCTGAAAACCAAAAAGACTGGGACACTTTAGTTCCTCTATTTCTGCTGGCCTATAAAAGTTCTGAACACGAATCAACCGGTTATAGACCATCTTTGCTAGTCACTGGCAGAGAAATGAAGCTTCCCCACGATCTTATGTTCGGAAGAATTCCTCCTGGTGAAGAAGCATGTACATAGAAATTTTGAAAGAAAAATTGGAAAAGGTGGAGGTCGACGTGCATACTACAAACACAAATTTCTCGAAAGCACAGAAAAGGTTTGTGCCAAAAACTGCAACGAAACTGGGGAGGCCCCTACACCGATCTCTTTTAATAAGTAACAATTCATAATAAATTGAATGCAAATCATTTCAACTTGATAGGCCAGGAAATATAGACCGAAAATTAGCGTTTTACAATTTCGTACTGCTGATTTTTAGTGTATAGGTGGTATAAACGATGTACAAGACGATATGATGTCCAAAGTGTCAAACTAAATCTCACATTGTTTAAAAGTCAATTGGAAACTGTAATAATACTTTTTTGTTAAAAGCGAACAATGTTCATGGCACAATATTTCCTGGCCTATTGAGGTTTAAATAAACTAATAAAAACACATTTCAATAAATAGATCCTTGAAAGAGAAATCTAAGTATTCAAATAATAGCTTCTAATCGCTTTTATACAATTTAATATTTAAAAAAAATTGGTGTAAATTTGGTTATTATAATAAAAAAAGTTCAAAATTATATTCCAAAAATGCTTATTTACATCGTAATTGTTTGAATACATAATACATGTATATTTTAGAAAACGTATTACTTAAAGTATCGCAATTTCGCTACCTAATAATTCTTTGACACCTAAATTTCTAAATTATTAACTTCTGTGGAATTTAATTAAAATTTTCATCAAATTTGCTCAAAAATTGGTATTTATGTAATCATGATTGGGCCACTTACGATTAATTCAAATGTCACAAATAAAATTGACGTAATGTCAATTATTGTTAATTTGTTAAAGCAAACAGATACTGTGAGGATCGTTTAGTAATTAAATAATAATATCGAATGCCAAAAATACAAAAAATTAAAATTGATTTTTTTTTCGAGAATGGTGCACAATAGCGAATTAAAAAAAATAGGAAAATACCTTACGTACAATGTACCAAGTTTGAAGTTTGTATGTAGCGTCTTTTGGACACCCTATATATGAAATTTGACATACTATTTTATTAAAAGTTCCCAATTTTAAATTTGAAGCACTATTATATCATAATAAACGTAAACCATTTGAAAAACTTTGAATAAATAAACAACACTAAGAATAATATCCATAACCATAAACCTTGTACATGTGGATATACAAATTTATAACACTATGTATATTTAACGTAAACACCATTTACAAATTGGTGATAAACGAAATTAATTAATTAATCTTTCCGAGTGTAAAGAAGAGCATACATTTTTTTTTCATAACGAACATTGGTTTTGTTTGCGGATGTAATTCTGAACCAGTTCAGGGAGTATTCGCATGCGCATTCTGAAAAGTGGCGTTTGGAGCTTTGGTTTAAAAAATGGGATGGTGCCACTGATGAAAATTTGCCTAGTTCGTCTTTATCCTGCTGTACACGTTTGCGATAGATACTTATTCAAATGTATAGCTAGCTCTATATTTAATCTCTGTCATGCCTGTGAGTGTATCAAGCTCAGAAAGAAGTTTTTTAACCCTTAAAAGGTTGAAAACGTGGGTTAGAGTAACAATTGGCAAAGAAAGGTTTGTAGCATATTCATAGGAACATAGATTTAAATTTAGATGCTGTACAAGAGAGATTTGCAAAAATGAAAAAGAGCCATTTAGATTTGATTTTGTAAATTTAATCTTTTTCCTATTTGTCTTGTAAGTACTTGCTCAAGAACATTAGTGTTGTTATTTATTTGTAATAGACGTTTATGTTTTGTTTTATTTGTGACTTGTTTCTCCAAAGAAGTTTGGGTTAGGTTAGGTTTTTGATGAGTGGGTCTATAAGGCCCTCCACTGCGACTCGCAAGAGTCTATTGTGGCTCATACCTATTCAGATTTCACCAAACAAATTCAGCTTCTTAACAAAGCCAATTAGTTTATTTGGTGAATGATATTTCAGGTCCGAGGGCGAGAGAGAATCCCTGCCAAACATCAGATACCTGATTCGAGCCGCGGCGGGGCAGGCACAAATTATATGCTCTGCTGATTCATCATCTTCCAGACAAAGACGGCAGGTCGGATCTTCCGACAGTCCAAGTTTTAGCATATGATGATACAGATGACAGTGGCCTGTTAAAAGACCTGTTAGACAACGTAGGTCATGCCTGCTATAGTCTAACATTTTTTTGGAGACATTCTTCGAAGGATGTATGAAAGCCTTTGAATGAACCAATCCTGGTAAATTATGCCAGAAGTCTAAAGCTCTTCTTGCCGTCCAGGTATTCAGTGTTTGTTTGGCAAAACTTATTGCGATGCCAATTATTGGTTCTGGTCCGATAGAAACACGTACGGCACCCTCCCTTGCAAGAGAGTCTGCCTTCTCGTTTCCTTCCATGCCAGAATGGCCAGGGATCCAGACCAGCAATACTTTATTGAGTTCTCCGATTAAGGAGAATCTTCTTTGGCAGTCTAAAACCAATTTCGACGTTACACGGTGAGAGCTAAGAGCTTTCAAAGCCGCTTGGCTGTCCGAGAAAATTTTTATTGTTCTATGTATGAGATTGGCTTGCTCCAATCTCTCCACACATGAAACAATGGCGTAAATTTCCGCCTGGAATACGGTTGCATAGGATCCTAGAGAGGTTGAGATTTCTGTCCTAGGTCTGCGCCCGTATACACCTGCACCAGAGCCTGAGGGTGTTTTTGAACCGTCTGTGTACCAACAGCTGTCTGCTCTTAATAGTTCATCCTTACGGAGGACCCATTCATCTCTATTTGGAATTAGGACGGTATAAGGCAGGCCGTAGTTTACTGTTGGAGGCATTATGTCAGAGGTCATTCCCAGTATACTGTGACTTTCAGTGTCCACTAGCATTCTGCTTCGTTCTGTATAAGCCTGATTTGTGCATTTAGAAATATGCACAATTCTGTAAGTTGTCCATCTAGCCTCTCTTTCCAAAAATATATGGAGAGGAGGTAGGTCCAGAAGGATTTCCATGGCTGCTGACGGCGTGGAGCTGATAGCACCAGTAATTGCCAGGCAAGCCTGTCTCTGTAAACCAGAGAGCTTTGCTTGGGCCGTTCGCTGTAAAGCTTTTGGCCACCAGGCAATAGCTCCATATCTGATCATTGGTCTAACGATCATTACATATATCCAATAGATTTGTTTGGGCCCCAAGCCCCAAGATTTTCCACAGATCCTACGACATGTCCACAAGGATAGTCTGGCCTTATGGATAACTTTTTCCAAGTGAGCGTTCCAAGTAAGTTTCATATCTAGGATAATCCCCAAATATTTTACTTCCGCTGCAAATGGAACAACCTCACCATTGTAGGAAAGTGGTGGAGTATCCTCCAACTTTCTTTTCCTAGTGAAGGGAACTATTACAGTTTTACCAGGGTTAACAGACATCCGTTCCCTCTGGCACCAATTGTGGACATTGTCCAACGTCTTTTGGAGGATATTATATGCTCCCCTTCCTGACTTGGTCCTTACCAGGAGGACAAGGTCGTCTGCATACGCTTGCAGTTCTACCCCTCGTCTTTCGAGAGCGCTAAGCAAGTTATCCATCAAGAGTGACCATAGTAGGGGAGATAGTACTCCGCCTTGTGGGCAGCCCCTGGAAACCTTAAAGCTTATGGTCTCGTCCTGAAGAGATGTAGTGGCTGTCCTATTAATGAGCATGGCATATATCCAACCGGTAATGGTTGGTTTGATGCCCTTTTCAGTCAAAGCTGAACCAATGGAGGTCGGTAGTGCATTGTCAAATGCTCCTTCAATGTCAAGAAATATGGCCACCACAATCTCCTTGTTGTTAAGGGATTGTGTGATTTTCTCAACAAGGTTGTGTAATGCTAAATCTGTTGATTTGCCAGTCTGACAAGCCTATTGGTGGATGCTCAGGGGGGAATTATATAAAGCTACCCGCCTGATGTAGCAATCCAGTGCTTTTTCAAGTCCTTTAAGCAGAAAAGATGTTAGGCTAAATGGTCTGACCGATTTAGGGTGTGGGTCTGTGCGGCCCACTTTCGGTATATATACCACCCTAGCCGTCAACCAACTGGGTGGTATGTAATTCCACGCCAGACTAGCTCTATACAGTTTAATGAGGATGGGTAAAAGTAATTCCAGTCCGTTTTGCAGCAGAGCTGGAAATATTCCATCCTCACCAGGAGATTTGAAAGGCTGAAAAGATTTGATTGCCCATTCAACTGCTGGTGCTGTGATAACTTCCTTGGCGGCCTCCCAATCGATCTTTTTTGGCCGCCTTGCGCCCTCAAAGAGCGGAGGTCGATTGTTATCCAGAGTCAAACTTCCAGGAAAGTGATTTTTAATCAAAAGTTCTAACGTTTCTTTTCTAGAGGTCGTGAAAGTGCCATCAGGTCGCTTCATCGACCCAATCTCGGCAATCGACTCTTTAGAGAGAATCTTGTGGATTCTAGTACTACGAGGTATATCAGAAATACTCTCACAGAACTTTTTCCAAGACTCCCGCTTCGCCCAAAGAAGTTTAGTTTTGTTTCTAATTCTAATATGTTATTTATGGCTATCTACAATATGATTTTTTTTATTACCTAAACCAAAAAGCCGTTACCATCCCTCCCTCAAGAAAAAAACATTATCGACGCCCCTGCGTTCGCGGTTAATAGAATCCTGAATTTTTAATAATAGTTCGGTGTTCGAAGATCATATCGGATTGGTTCGTTATCGATTCAGAATCAGTCCTAGCAGTTCTCTAATTTTGGTAATGACTGAAAGTTCAGTTCGGCTGC
Source organism: Lochmaea crataegi (assembly GCA_947563755.1). Classification (NCBI taxonomy): domain Eukaryota; kingdom Metazoa; phylum Arthropoda; class Insecta; order Coleoptera; family Chrysomelidae; genus Lochmaea; species Lochmaea crataegi. Next base: position 10,218,712 of record OX387433.1, on the reverse strand, counting down.
TCATGCGCAACTGATCGATATGTCAGTCGTTTTCTTCTATCTTCTATGTTTTTATTTTTGATTCTAATATTGTTAGAATGTAACAACAAAAAATATTTTATTATCGGGGCCTATTTTACCACTAAGCCCGTGCCTAGGGCCCAATGATCAGAGGGCCCGAAACGGCGTGCATAAAATCATAAAAAAATCGCTTTGCCTGACTGCCTCCAAGAAGAATTCCATTCAATTCCTCAGCTTTTACCCTTGGGGTCAAGTGACAAAAGCTCTTATTTTAACAGCAATTGGGACATCACTATTAGAAATATCTCCGAATGAACTTTACCATCACTGTAGTAACTATAATGATTACGTTACTTCATAATTTCGTTAACTACTAAATATAATTTTCTGACTAAGCAATTCGTGTCTATCTTACGAAGGACGGTTACTAATTATTGCATCTTCCAGTAAGAATTTATTATAAAAAATGTTTTATAGTCATTATTGAATTTTACTTTGGACTTCATCTTTCATTCAAATATTTCCCGTACACAATTCATATTTATGATCATTATTTATGTACGCATTTTTATGAAATTACAACACCTAACAGTATACAATTTTATAATTGATTTAAAAGTTCACGCTTAATAGATACTTAATACAGATTGATGAATTAAAGTAAATCAAACTGTAATTTGTGAACATTGTAAATATAGTTAGTAACGAGATGTAAAACTGTATAGACTGGTTCATAGATAACCTTGGACTGGTTCTCTAGTACCATTTCATTTCAAAACTGACCTGGACCACCGAAAATTGTGATTCGATTCTAAAATATTTTTATAATTATTTTCGGGTCCATAATTTTGAGCTGAAATTTTAGATTTACGTTCTCAGATAATGAACAAATAATGAAAAAATCAGCGTACCCGAAAGTGAAGGGATCAAAATTTCGAAAAAATAAACTTTTCAGCCTTAAACTTTAGAAAAATTTTATAATCATTTTCGGCATCTACGGGGTCGAATTAGTGGATTTCCATATATAAAAGTGTCGGAAAAGAGTTCGTTCCGATTTTGGAATTTTGAATCTTCAAAAAATGAAGTTAGGTTATAATCGCAAGTACACGAGCGTAGTCAAAAAATAGTAGGGTCCATAATAATTGGAATTTTGAGCTGAAATTTTAGATTTACGTTCTCAGATAATGAACAAATGTGGAAAAAAATCAGCGAAGCCGTATCTATGATATTTTGTATACAAGGGTACCCGAAAGAAAAGGGATCAAAATTTTTGGAAAAAATAAACTTTTCAACTTTAAACTTTAGAAAAATTTTATAATCATTTTTGGCATCTACGGGGTCGAATTAGTGGATTTCCACATATAAAAGTGTCGGAAAAGACTTCGTTCCGATTTTGGAATTTTGAATCTTCAAAAAATGAAGTTAGGTTATAATCGCAAGTACACGAGCGTAGTCAAAAAATGGTAGGGTCAATAATAATACGAATTTTGAGCTGAAATTTTAGATTTACATTCTCAGATAATGAAGAAATGTGGAAAAAAATCAGCGAAGCCATATCTATGATATTTTGTATACAAGGGTACCCGAAAGAAAAGGGATCAAAATTTTTGGAAAAAATAAACTTTTCAACTTTAAACTTTAGAAAAATTTTATAATCATTTTTGGCATCTACGGGGTCGAATTAGTGGATTTCCACATATAAAAGTGTCGGAAAAGACTTCGTTCCCGATTTTGGAATTTTGAATCTTCAAAAAATGAAGTTAGGTTATAATCGCAAGTACACGAGCGTAGTTAAAAAATAGTAGGGTCCATAATAATTGGAATTTTGAGCTGAAATTTTAGATTTACGTTCTCAGATAATGAACAAATGTGGAAAAAAATCAGCGAAGCCGTATCTATGATATTTTGTATACAAGGGTACCCGAAAGAAAAGGGATCAAAATTTTTGGAAAAAATAAACTTTTCAACTTTAAACTTTAGAAAAATTTTATAATCATTTTTGGCTTCTACGGGGTCGAATTAGTGGATTTCCACATATAAAAGTGTCGGAAAAGACTTCGTTCCGATTTTGGAATTTTGAATCTTCAAAAAATGAAGTTAGGTTATAATCGCAAGTACACGAGCGTAGTCAAAAAATGGTAGGGTCAATAATAATACGAATTTTGAGCTGAAATTTTAGATTTACATTCTCAGATAATGAAGAAATGTGGAAAAAAATCAGCGAAGCCGTATCTATGATATTTTGTATACAGGGGTAACCGAAAGTGAAGGGATCAAAATTTTTGGAAAAAATAAACTTTTCAACTTTAAACTTTAGAAAAATTTTATAATCTTTTTCGGCATCTACGGGGTCGAATTAGTGGATTTCCATATATAAAAGTGTCGGAAAAGACTTCGTTCCGATTTTGGAATTTTGAATCTTCAAAAAATGAAGTTAGGTTATAATCGCAAGTACAGGAGCGAAGTCAAAAAATGGTAGGGTCCATAATAATAGGAATTTTGAGCTGAAATAATAGATTTACGTTCTCAGATATTGAACAAATGTGGAAAAAAATCAGCGAAGCCGTATCTATGATATTTTGTATACAGGGGTACCCGAAAGTAAAGGGATCAAAATTTTTGGAAAAAATAAACTTTATAACCTTAAACTTTAGAAAAATTTTATAATCATTTTCGGCATCTACGGGGTCGAATTAGTGGATTTCCACATATAAAAGTGTCGGAAAAGACTTCGTTCCGATTTTGGAATTTTGAATCTTCAAAAAAATGAAGTTAGGTTATAATCGAGCGTACGCTCGATTATAACCTAACTACGTAGTCAGAAAATAGTAGGGTCCATAATAATTGGAATTTTGAGCTGAAATTTTAGATTTACATTCTCAGATAATTAACAAATGTGGAAAAAAATCAGCGAAGCCGTATCATAGATATTTTGTATACAGGGGTAACCGAAAGTAAAGGGATCAAAATTTCGAAAAAATAAACTTTTCAACCTTAAACTTTAGAAAATTTTTATAATCATTTTCGGCATCTACAGGGTCGAATTAGTGGATTTCCATATATAAAAGTGTCGGAAAAGACTTCGTTCAGATTTTGGAATTTTGAATCTTCAAAAAATGAAGTTAGGTTATAATCGCAAGTACACGAGCGTAGTCAAAAAATAGTAGGGTCCATAATAATTGGAATTTTGAGCTGAAATAATAGATTTACGTTCTCAGATAATTAACAAATATGGAAAAAAATCAGCGAAGACGTTTCTGTGATATATTGTATACAGGGGTACCCGAAAGTAAAGGGATCAAAATTTTTGGAAAAAATAAACTTTATAACCTTAAACTTTAGAAAAATTTTATAATCATTTTCGGCATCTACGGGGTCGAATTAGTGGATTTCCACATATAAAAGTGTCGGAAAAGACTTCGTTCCGATTTTGGAATTTTGAATCTTCAGAAAAATGAAGTTAGGTTATAATCGAGCGTACGCGTACGCTCGATTATAACCTAACTACGTAGTCAGAAAATAGTAGGGTCCATAATAATTGGAATTTTGAGCTGAAATTTTAGATTTACATTCTCAGATAATTAACAAATGTGGAAAAAAATCAGCGAAGCCGTATCATAGATATTTTGTATACAGGGGTAACCGAAAGTAAAGGGATCAAAATTTCGAAAAAATAAACTTTTCAACCTTAAACTTTAGAAAATTTTTATAATCATTTTCGGCATCTACAGGGTCGAATTAGTGGATTTCCATATATAAAAGTGTCGGAAAAGACTTCGTTCAGATTTTGGAATTTTGAATCTTCAAAAAATGAAGTTAGGTTATAATCGCAAGTACACGAGCGTAGTCAAAAAATAGTAGGGTCCATAATAATTGGAATTTTGAGCTGAAATTTTAGATTTACATTCTCAGATAATTAACAAATGTGGAAAAAAATCAGCGAAGCCGTATCTATGATATTTTGTATACAAGGGTACCCGAAAGAAAAGGGATCAAAATTTTTGGAAAAAATAAACTTTTCAACTTTAAACTTTAGAAAAATTTTATAATCATTTTTGGCATCTACGGGGTCGAATTAGTGGATTTCCACATATAAAAGTGTCGGAAAAGACTTCGTTCCGATTTTGGAATTTTGAATCTTCAAAAAATGAAGTTAGGTTATAATCGCAAGTACACGAGCGTAGTCAAAAAATGGTAGGGTCAATAATAATACGAATTTTGAGCTGAAATTTTAGATTTACATTCTCAGATAATGAAGAAATGTGGAAAAAAATCAGCGAAGCCATATCTATGATATTTTGTATACAAGGGTACCCGAAAGAAAAGGGATCAAAATTTTTGGAAAAAATAAACTTTTCAACTTTAAACTTTAGAAAAATTTTATAATCATTTTTGGCATCTACGGGGTCGAATTAGTGGATTTCCACATATAAAAGTGTCGGAAAAGACTTCGTTCCGATTTTGGAATTTTGAATCTTCAAAAAATGAAGTTAGGTTATAATCGCAAGTACACGAGCGTAGTTAAAAAATAGTAGGGTCCATAATAATTGGAATTTTGAGCTGAAATTTTAGATTTACGTTCTCAGATAATGAACAAATGTGGAAAAAAATCAGCGAAGCCGTATCTATGATATTTTGTATACAAGGGTACCCGAAAGAAAAGGGATCAAAATTTTTGGAAAAAATAAACTTTTCAACTTTAAACTTTAGAAAAATTTTATAATCATTTTTGGCTTCTACGGGGTCGAATTAGTGGATTTCCACATATAAAAGTGTCGGAAAAGACTTCGTTCCGATTTTGGAATTTTGAATCTTCAAAAAATGAAGTTAGGTTATAATCGCAAGTACACGAGCGTAGTCAAAAAATGGTAGGGTCAATAATAATACGAATTTTGAGCTGAAATTTTAGATTTACATTCTCAGATAATGAAGAAATGTGGAAAAAAATCAGCGAAGCCGTATCTATGATATTTTGTATACAGGGGTAACCGAAAGTGAAGGGATCAAAATTTTTGGAAAAAATAAACTTTTCAACTTTAAACTTTAGAAAAATTTTATAATCATTTTCGGCATCTACGGGGTCGAATTAGTGGATTTCCATATATAAAAGTGTCGGAAAAGACTTCGTTCCGATTTTGGAATTTTGAATCTTCAAAAAATGAAGTTAGGTTATAATCGCAAGTACAGGAGCGAAGTCAAAAAATGGTAGGGTCCATAATAATAGGAATTTTGAGCTGAAATAATAGATTTACGTTCTCAGATATTGAACAAATGTGGAAAAAAATCAGCGAAGCCGTATCTATGATATTTTGTATACAGGGGTACCCGAAAGTAAAGGGATCAAAATTTTTGGAAAAAATAAACTTTATAACCTTAAACTTTAGAAAAATTTTATAATCATTTTCGGCATCTACGGGGTCGAATTAGTGGATTTCCACATATAAAAGTGTCGGAAAAGACTTCGTTCCGATTTTGGAATTTTGAATCTTCAAAAAAATGAAGTTAGGTTATAATCGAGCGTACGCTCGATTATAACCTAACTACGTAGTCAGAAAATAGTAGGGTCCATAATAATTGGAATTTTGAGCTGAAATTTTAGATTTACATTCTCAGATAATTAACAAATGTGGAAAAAAATCAGCGAAGCCGTATCATAGATATTTTGTATACAGGGGTAACCGAAAGTAAAGGGATCAAAATTTCGAAAAAATAAACTTTTCAACCTTAAACTTTAGAAAATTTTTATAATCATTTTCGGCATCTACAGGGTCGAATTAGTGGATTTCCATATATAAAAGTGTCGGAAAAGACTTCGTTCAGATTTTGGAATTTTGAATCTTCAAAAAATGAAGTTAGGTTATAATCGCAAGTACACGAGCGTAGTCAAAAAATAGTAGGGTCCATAATAATTGGAATTTTGAGCTGAAATAATAGATTTACGTTCTCAGATAATTAACAAATATGGAAAAAAATCAGCGAAGACGTTTCTGTGATATATTGTATACAGGGGTACCCGAAAGTAAAGGGATCAAAATTTTTGGAAAAAATAAACTTTATAACCTTAAACTTTAGAAAAATTTTATAATCATTTTCGGCATCTACGGGGTCGAATTAGTGGATTTCCACATATAAAAGTGTCGGAAAAGACTTCGTTCCGATTTTGGAATTTTGAATCTTCAGAAAAATGAAGTTAGGTTATAATCGAGCGTACGCGTACGCTCGATTATAACCTAACTACGTAGTCAGAAAATAGTAGGGTCCATAATAATTGGAATTTTGAGCTGAAATTTTAGATTTACATTCTCAGATAATTAACAAATGTGGAAAAAAATCAGCGAAGCCGTATCATAGATATTTTGTATACAGGGGTAACCGAAAGTAAAGGGATCAAAATTTCGAAAAAATAAACTTTTCAACCTTAAACTTTAGAAAATTTTTATAATCATTTTCGGCATCTACAGGGTCGAATTAGTGGATTTCCATATATAAAAGTGTCGGAAAAGACTTCGTTCAGATTTTGGAATTTTGAATCTTCAAAAAATGAAGTTAGGTTATAATCGCAAGTACACGAGCGTAGTCAAAAAATAGTAGGGTCCATAATAATTGGAATTTTGAGCTGAAATTTTAGATTTACATTCTCAGATAATTAACAAATATGGAAAAAAATCAGCGAAGACGTTTCTGTGATATATTGTATACAGGGGTACCCGAAAGTAAAGGGATCAAAATTTCGAAAAAATAAACTTTTCAACCTTAAACTTTAGAAAATTTTTATAATCATTTTCGGCATCTACGGGGTCGAATTAGTGGATTTCCATATATAAAAGTTTCGGAAAAGATTTCGTTCCGATTTTGGAATTTTGAATCTTCAAAAAATGAAGTTAGGTTATAATCGCAAGTACACGAGCGTAGTCAAAAAACAGTAGGGTCCATAATAATTGGAATTTTGAGCTGAAATTTTAGATTTACGTTCTCAGATAATGAACAAATGTGGAAAAAAATCAGCGAAGCCGTATCTACGATATTTTGTATACAAGGGTACCCGAAAGAAAAGGGATCAAAATTTTTGGAAAAAATAAACTTTTCAACTTTAAACTTTAGAAAAATTTTATAATCATTTTTGGCATCTACGGGGTCGAATTAGTGGATTTCCACATATAAAAGTGCCGGAAAAGACTTCGTTCCGATTTTGGAATTTTGAATCTTCAAAAAATGAAGTTAGGTTATAATCGCAAGTACACGAGCGTAGTCAAAAAATGGTAGGGTCAATAATAATAGGAATTTTGAGCTGAAATTTTAGATTTACATTCTCAGATAATGAAGAAATGTGGAAAAAAATCAGCGAAGCCGTATCTATGATATTTTGTATACAGGGGTAACCGAAAGTGAAGGGATCAAAATTTTTGGAAAAAATAAACTTTTCAACTTTAAACTTTAGAAAAATTTTATAATCATTTTCGGCATCTACGGGGTCGAATTAGTGGATTTCCACATATAAAAGTGCCGGAAAAGACTTCGTTCCGATTTTGGAATTTTGAATCTTCAAAAAATGAAGTTAGGTTATAATCGCAAGTACACGAGCGTAGTCAAAAAACAGTAGGGTCCATAATAATTGGAATTTTGAGCTGAAATTTTAGATTTACGTTCTCAGATAATGAACAAATGTGGAAAAAAATCAGCGAAGACGTTTCTGTGATATATTGTATACAGGGGTACCCGAAAGTAAAGGGATCAAAATTTCGAAAAAATAAACTTTTCAACCTTAAACTTTAGAAAATTTTTATAATCATTTTCGGCATCTACGGGGTCGAATTAGTGGATTTCCATTTATAAAAGTTTCGGAAAAGATTTCGTTCCGATTTTGGAATTTTGAATCTTCAAAAAATGAAGTTAGGTTATAATCGCAAGTACACGAGCGTAGTCAAAAAACAGTAGGGTCCATAATAATTGGAATTTTGAGCTGAAATTTTAGATTTACGTTCTCAGATAATGAACAAATGTGGAAAAAAATCAGCGAAGCCGTATCTACGATATTTTGTATACAAGGGTACCCGAAAGAAAAGGGATCAAAATTTTTGGAAAAAATAAACTTTTCAACTTTAAACTTTAGAAAAATTTTATAATCATTTTTGGCATCTACGGGGTCGAATTAGTGGATTTCCACATATAAAAGTGCCGGAAAAGACTTCGTTCCGATTTTGGAATTTTGAATCTTCAAAAAATGAAGTTAGGTTATAATCGCAAGTACACGAGCGTAGTCAAAAAATGGTAGGGTCAATAATAATAGGAATTTTGAGCTGAAATTTTAGATTTACATTCTCAGATAATGAAGAAATGTGGAAAAAAATCAGCGAAGCCGTATCTATGATATTTTGTATACAGGGGTAACCGAAAGAAAAGGGATCAAAATTTTTGGAAAAAATAAACTTTTCAACTTTAAACTTTAGAAAAATTTTATAATCATTTTCGGCAACTACGGGGTCGAATTAGTGGATTTCTATATATAAATGTGTTGGAAAAGACTTCGTTCCGATTTTGGAATTTTGAATCTTCAAAAAATGAAGTTAGGTTATAATCGCAAGTACACGAGCGTAGTCAAAAAATAGTAGGGTCAATAATAATAGGAATTTTGAGCTGAAATTTTAGATTCACGTTCTCAGATAATTAACAAATATGGAAAAAAATCAGCGAAGACGTTTCTGTGATATATTGTATACAGGGGTACCCGAAAGTAAAGAGATCAAAATTTCGAAAAAATAAACTTTTCAACCTTAAACTTTAGAAAATTTTTATAATCATTTTCGGCATCTACGGGGTCGAATTAGTGGATTTCCATATATAAAAGTGTCGGAAAAGACTTCGTTCCGATTTTGGAATTTTGAATCTTCAAAAAATGAAGTTAGGTTATAATCGCAAGTACACGAGCGTAGTAAAAAAACAGTAGGGTCCATAATAATTGGAATTTTGAGCTGAAATTTTAGATTTACGTTCTCAGATAATGAACAAATGTGGAAAAAAATCAGCGAAGCCGTATCTACGATATTTTGTATACAGGGGTAAGCGAAAGTGAAGGGATCAAAATTTTTGGAAAAAATAAACTTTTCAACCTTAAACTTAAGAAAATTTTTATAATCATTTTCGGCATCTACGGGGTCGAATTAGTGGATTTCCATATATAAAAGTGTCGGAAAAGACTTCGTTCCGATTTGGGTCCATAATAATTGGAATTTTGAGCTGAAATTTTAGATTCTCGTTCTCAGATAATGAACAAATATGTAAGAAAATCAGCGAAGACATATCTATGATATTTTGTATACAGGGGTACACGAAAGTTAAGAGTAAAACAAATTTAATTTAATATAAAACGAACAAACAAGTATCCATTTTTATATAAGATTATTAATTAGGCAAGGTCTATCAATATTTTGTATTCAGTGTTCGTATGAGCAATTCTTTTATTAAAACATTCGTTACGAAATCGATTAATGATTTTCAATTTTGGATTTGTATACATCAATACACTTTTTTGTTTAATACACATTCGCAATAAAAATCATTGCATCCAATAAAGAAAAGACGGCGTGTTAATATTTCATAAAGAACAAAGCCATTGTTAGTTTTTGTGCAATCAATAATTAATAATTCCATCAATAGCATTCGTTGAGAAATATTTAAGGAAAAGAAATACTTATTGCGTTAATTCTATCGCCCGCATTGATGAGTCAAGGAATTTGTAACTTTACTTTCTTTAAAAATATTTTGAACAAAACAATAATATACAGTGTGGAATAAATTAGTTTTTCCATATTATTATAAAATTTCCCACTCTCCCCCACCTCTTATTTGAGTACATACGATGGCTGTATTTGTCATGCTTCATAACCATTGTTTCTGTTCATAACCCTTAGATGCAGAAGGTAAAAATAGTTACCTAAAAACCGAGAAGGGGTCATCAAGGTCTCCCGGCTGTTAATGATTAAATTTTGATGTTTGGGTTAAAAAATATGTAACAAATATAACTTTTTAGTGAAAAATGAATTTACATATAGTTTCCACACAATGCCGCTGTTTGCCAATTGGCGATGTAGACGCGACCGTTGGCACGTGCCAATAAGCCAGCCGTGTGCCAATGAAAATCGGTCTCCTTCAAAGGAAGCCAATGAGAACGGAGAGTGCGGACGTACCAGCCTCTGGCCTCTCGCGGCTTCAGTTGTGATTCAGACTGTATACCAGTTAGCACGTGCTTTAAAATGGAGTGGACGAACTATTTACAAGTGACCTCACTTCGGGTGGATTTCGCAGAATTAAATTCAATTACGCCATCTAAAGGTGGACCTACAAGCCTATAAATAATTTCTACGTTTTTCTCGAGGTTTTTATTCAAAATTTTGTTTTCCCAATACAATTCGATCCTAAGATATTGCCGACGGCTGTTCTTGTTTGCCCACCCGGTACATATTTATAGAAAATCTACAAGATATATTTTTGATATTCACCTCATTTCTACGTAAACCAGCAATACCAGCTAATTGATTACGTTGCTATGGTGTTAAATTCATAGATCAAACGTGGTTTTATTGAACAATATTTGTTTGAAATTTCCCATTGCTTATAGTTGCACTTTATTTAATCAGTTGAACGTGATTTTGCAGAACTTTTGACAATCATTGTCCTAAAATTTTATTGTTCTTTTAATGATTACAGGCTTAGTCACCAACAATCAAAAATATTCTACACACGATAAAGTAGTTTGGTATAGTGTGACCTTTTTAAACCACCAAAATTTGAAGTTCAGCAAATGTCAATTAAAAGCTATAACTGGGTGTTGCGATCTAAGTTGGTCAAACGAAAATTAATATAAATATGTTAATATGTTAATTAAATGTTTTTGTTATTATTGGTTGATTTTAACACGTATTGTAATACAGGGTGTTTAAAAAAGGCAGCCTCGTTGTTAGGATTAGTAGAACACTAAAAAATATGTGTTGAATTCGCTTAGTAAGAAATTTTCGTAACGGCACCTGTATTCCAGATACAAGATGTTGAATAAAAAAATTACTTATCTAATACATACTTCAGGACACCCCAATTCCCCGTGTTCAACTAGCACTTCAACTCAAGTCACCATATACATGCGCCACTTCATCCTACGATTCGAGCTCTTACAAAAACATTGTCTGCGTGTTTTTATCTGGCGTTTAACGAATCGTAACGGTCTAAGAGGTGAGGGTTTCGAACTACCCAATCATCAATGTTCTATTCGCATTCCTCCTTCCCTAGATACATAAATAGTTGGTATCTAAGTTTACCGGTAAAATTCCTTCCTTCCTTCCTCACCCTGATGTAATTTCCAGTGTTATTTATGACCTAATAAATATTTCAACTATTCCAGCCTTAATGTACCTACTAATTTCCCTTACTATACAGACACTCCTTTCTTAATTCCTATCTCTTTCTCTCCAAGCAACAGCCCATACCGGCACACAATCAGTTTTTCCTTATAAATGGTTGGCCCGATCTGTCTTAAATATTGATACAGTTCATGTGACAATAAAAAGTAAAAGTTAATAAGCTTCTTCAGTAAAACAAAGTAAGGTACTTCGTCTTCTCACATCTACAAGTGGACTGTCTTGGAAATATGATTTTTTTTTAATTTTCGAGGCAACAAACGAAAACTCTGAAAATGATCATGTACTATTCAATTTAAATAATTTTAAATGGATTTGGATTGTAATGGGTAGTTAATTATTTAGGTTAGAATTTATGCTTATTGTTAAATTATAGGTTATTAACTTTAGTATCAATGTATTTAATTATAATTATGAAATATATCGACCAAGCAGTTTGGTTATAAATTGTTATTCGATATAAGTAACAATTGCAAAATAAGCAGACACGCGCTGTATTGAAAGAATGTGTAGATTGAAATTGTTGCTTTGGGTTTTGTCAAGGAGTTCAAATTAAACATTTGTCGAAGAAAGATGTGTTTTATTTAAAGAACGTCAACCCTAATTAAAAGGAACCTAAACCGAATAATTCAACATTATTAGAGGATAAACCGTCAATTTATAATTTTATAAGTTTGCCTCTGGTTACTTATCAACAAACTTGATAATTTATAATAATTCAACTTTATTTGCTTCGCAACATTAAAGTTTTAATTACTAGTAAACAACCCGTTCAGGTGTGTATCTAATGAAAATGGTAGATACGTGCTTCAACAGATGAATTAATACATTTTTAATTAATTAGTGAAAGTGTAAATTATTTACATGCAGCGGAACGTTTAATGATGGGTAATTGTATCGAGAGCATCTAGTCGTAGACGTGCTACTTCATCCTACTTAGGTTAGGGTTGCGCGATACACTAGAAAGTATCGATATTAGGTATCGATACGGATCGGAACGTAAAGTATCGATACAGTAGAATATCGAATATTAATTTATCGATACTCGGGTATCGATACGTTAACGATCCGAGATTTTGCTAATTTTGACGTTTTTTTTGGTAAAAAACACCTTTTTGGAGGGTAAGACATTATTGCGATTTCCGTACAAAGTTGAGTTCCTAGAATAAAAGATTGATTATAAAAGTTGTAGATCTTGGGAAAATCTACAACTCTTACATCAGTGACTTTTTCACATAACCTCAAAATTAGCTCGAAAAACGAAAAAGACTGCATTTTTCGTTTTCTATTTTTAGTTTCGTTAAAAAATGTTCGATTTCGATGAAAATTTAGTAGAAGGTAGCTTTGATAGTCACAAACCATGAAAAAAGAATTCAAATTGAAATATTGGAAATTTTTCGAGTTATAACGTTTTTTCGGTAAAAAACACTTTTTTGGGGGGTTGTGGAAAAAGGCATTATTGCGATTTCTGTCCAAAGTCGAGTACCTAGAATAAAAAGTTGATTATAAAAGTTGTAGATCTTGAGAAAATCTACTACTTTCTCATTAGTGACTTATTCACATAACCTCAAAATTAGCTCGAAAAACGCAAAAAACTGCACATTTTTCGCTTTTTATTTTTAGTTTCGTTAAAAAAAGCACGACATCATTTCACAACGTGATTAAAAAATCACGATATCGCTCATCACTATAGATAACGCCACTTGCCGCTACCACTAAAAATCCCGTATCGCAAGGTATCGATACACTACAAATTTATTGATACTTGGAATGCATCGAAAAGCATAGTATCGATACAAAATATCGAGTATCGGAAGTAAAAGTATTGATACACTGGAATATCGGATAGTATCGCGCATCCCTACTTAAGGCTACGGTTACATTGGTTGCGTACTCTGACGACCATTGAGTTGGACGTACACTTGCGTAATCGAACGACTAAAAGTAAGTGTCTACTAGGCGGATCGGGCCGGGTTACATTTACATGCCATATATTTTTCTTCGTTGCTCATCAAGATGTCTATAAACTCCGTTATCGTAAAGTTCTTTGTATTGTGACACCAATGAAATTGATAAATCTTATTCCATTGTCGATATTATAATAACACAATGCTGATTATACAAATTTCGCCACTAAATCATCTGTTACCATGCGAGCGCAGTAGGGATGTTAAAAAATAATCGATTTTTATATAAATCGATTATTATTTTCTTATAATCGATTTTTATAGTAATATTAATCGATTTTTAGTAAATCGATTTTATAAATTACGTGTCTACATCAATTTTCGGAAACGGCTCATATTATTTATTGACTATTTTTCAAAATTTTGACAACTTTTGACGATTATTGACCATTTTTCAAAATTTTAACAATTATTTACCATTTTTGACAATCATTGACCATTTTGACTGTTTTTCAAAATTAGTGACCATTTTTCCAAATTTTTGGTAATTTTTGACCATTTTTCAAATGATGACAATTTTTAACCATTTTTGACAGTTTTTGAAAATAATTGTCCATTTTTAACAGTTTTTAACAATAATTGACAATTTTTAACCATTTTTGATAGTTTTTGACCATTTTTGAGAATTTTTCAAAATTTTAGAACATTTTTCAAAATTATCGACCATTTTTGATAATTATTGACAATTGCTGACAATTATGGACCATTTTTCCAAATTTTTGACTATTTTTGACCATATTTCAAAATTTTTGACAACTTTTTATCAATCTTTGACAATTATCAACTTTTTTTCAAAATTTTGACAAATTTTTAACAATAACTGTCCATTTTTGACAGTTTTTGACAATTTTGGAACATTTTTCATCGTTTTTGACCATTATTGGCCATTTTTAACAATTTTTGAAAAAATTTTGATGATTTTTCAAAATTTTTGAACATTTTTCAAAATTATTGACCATTTTAGATAGTTTTTGAAAATTTTGACAATAATTGTTCATTTTTGACAGTTTTTGAAATTTTTTTACCATTTTTGATAGTTTTTTACAATTATTGACCATTTTTGACAATTTTTGACCATTTTTCAAAGTTTTTGACAATTATCGACCATTTTTGACAATTATTGACCATTTTTCAAAGTTTTTGACAATTATCGACCATTTTTGACAATTATTGAACATTTTTGACAGTTTTTGACATATGGTCCAATATTTTTGACAATTTTCGTATAATTTTTTTTTATTTTTAATCTGATAAATTGTTAATGAATGAATATCTTAGGTTTATTATCGGAATATGAAAAGCATGTACTTTTTAAAATAATACAAAAAAAATCGATTTTTTCACAGAAATCGATTTATTTTTTATTAAAATCGATTTTTGTAAAATCGATTGATTTTGAATAAATAAAAATCCCTAGAGCGCAGTGCGTTTACTGAAAGCGGACGGGTTGGAACTTGTCGAAGCGATTACATAGATCCGCAGGGCGACAAATTCCACAGCCCCTTTCGTCTACAAGCAATGGATTTATGAGCTGAAGCTCCATCGTATCAAAAAGTGAAAAACTATAACTTGATTCTTCGATATTTATTTGAAGAAGGACCGTATTTGACGAGGTTTTCTACTTCTAATAGCTGTCAAACTCGAATTAAATGACGCAGCTTATTCAAAATTTGACAGTAGCCTATTAATAGATGGCAATTGACGAATGTTGGATTTAAAGTTACTGCACTGTCGGATGATTTAGGTTTATGAGCTGAAGCTCCATCTCAACAAAAAGTGAAGAACTATAACTCGGTTGTCCATTTTCAATGGCTGTCAAACACGAATTAAATGACGCAGCTTATTCAAAATTTGACAGTATCCTATTAATAGATGGCAATTGACGAGTAGTGCATTTAAAGTTACTGCACTGTCGGGTGATCTAGATTTATGAGCTGAAGCTCCATCTCAACAAAAAGGGAAGAACTATAACTTGGTTGTCCGTTTTCAATGGCTGTCAAACACGAATGAATTAAATGACGCAGCTTATTCAAAATTTGACAGTTGCCGAGTGTTGCATTGAAAGTTACTGCACTGTCGGGTGATCTTGATTTATAAGCTGAAGCTCCATCGCAACAAAAAGTGAAGAACTATAACTTGATTCTTCGATATTGATTTGTAGAAGAAAGGACCGCATTTGACGAGGTTTTCTACTTCCAATAGATGTCAAACACGAATTAAATGACGCAGCTTATTCAAAATTTGACAGACACTTATTAATAGATGGAAATTGACGAGTGTTGCATTTAAAGTTACTTCACTGTCGGATGATTTAGATTTATGAGCTGAAGATCCATCGCAACAAAAAGTGAAGAACTATAACTTGGTTGTCCGTTTTCAATAGCTGTCAAACACGAATGAATTAAATGACGCAGCTCATTCAAAATTTGACAGTTGCCGAGTGTTGCATTGAAAGTTACTGCACTGTCGGGTGATCTTGATTTTTAAGCTGAAGCTCCATCGTAACAAAAAGTGAAGAACTATAACTTGATTCTTCGATATTGATTTGTAGAAGAAAGGACCGCATTTGACGAGGTTTTCTACTTCCAAAAGATGTCAAACACGAATTAAATGACGCAGCTTATTCAAAATTTGGCAGTATCCTATTAATAGATGGCGATTGACGAGTGTTGCATTTAAAGTTGTTGCACTATCTGGTGATCTAGATTTATGAGCTGAAGCTCCATCGTAACAAAAATTGGAGAGCTATAACTTGATTATTCGATATATTTGAAGAAGAAAGAACCGCATTTGACGAGGTTGTCTACTTCCAATGGTTGTCAAACACGAATTAAATGACGCAGCTTATTCAAAATTTGACAGTAGCCTATTGATAGATGGCAATTGACGAGTGTTGCATTGAAAGTTACTGCACTGTCGGGTGATCTTGATTCATGAGATGAAGCTCAATATAACAAAAAGTGAAGAACTATAACTTGGTTCTTTGATATTGATTTGAAGAAGAAGACTGCATTTGACGAGGTTTTCTACTTCCAATGGCTGTCAAACACGAACTAAATGACGCAGCTTATGCAAAATTTGACAGTGGCCTATTAATATATGGCAGTTGACGAGTGTTGCATTTAAAGTTACTGCGTTGGAAATTGACTCATCAAACTTAACTGTCCTCGTACGAAAATTGATTAAATGAATGTAATACTAGAAAACGCGATCGATTACATCTGATTTATAAGATGTAATATTAACTGAACTTGCAAAACAGCAAATTGCATACACTCTAATAAAGATGTAATCAGTGTTCGGTAATAAAATTACGACATCGTGTATGTACAATACCTTTTTGTGAATTACGTTGGTTGTTATTTATATTTCGAAAATAGAGAACAAAAACAGATGGTTATCGTCAAAAATAGCTTTAATGGTTGTTAAAATATTATTATGAAGCCCAATATACTGTATGCTCTTGAACCAATTTTTGAAGAAAAAAATTTTTACACCGACTAAGGCACCTTCAAAACAAACATTAACGACTTCTTACAGGGTGAGTATTGACACTCCTATGAGGAATATCAAATGACCATTGAAAATTTTTTGATCCTCTTGTTTATTAATAAATTGTGTTAAATTTGGCATTCAGAAGAAGCGTCATTTTTTTATCTGTCTCATAGTCAAATTATCTTTTAAATGAAGTGCCTTATTGCGAAGCTCCCTCGAGCGAGAAGCGTCGGTTGTCGTCGACATCGCTGACACCCTCGTATTTTAGGATCAAGCTTAGAAAGTAACAATTACAAAAATTGTTGTAACACCTTATAAAATATTAACTGTTTATAAAAATGTAATTTCCTTTCGGAATAATTGCCGCGTAATCTCCCACGGGAAAAACAATGTACAATTTGTATTGGTTTGTTAATTGATGCAATTTAATCGACAGCAATTAAACTATCGTATAAATAACATCGGATTCAGTAATTCGCACTATAGCGCGCTCTTTTATAAATTATTATACACTTGAAAATAAAACTCATGACCTCCATTAAACGCTCCCGTTTGACTTATAATAACTGATGAACGGTTGAAATAGTATATAAATTTAAGAATGTATTTATTGATCGTTTTATGCGATTTTATGGTTGCGAAATATACAGGGTGGAACGAAAAGATTGGAGATTTGATCTGGGGGGAGTTTTCTTTTATATATAAATGTGTCACTATAAAAAAATAAATATACTTGTATGCAATTGATCTATTAGATAAGACAGATGATGAAGTTTTTTGTCAATTATTTATAAAAGAAGATAAAGTCGAATCCGAATGTTAACGCATGTCAAAATTTTGAATAAATCAATAAAAAAATTTTAATTTGAAAAAGGGGTGCTCAAAAAGAAGAAATTGAAGGTGGTTGCGATATAAATAAGGAAAATTAAAAATAATTGATAAAGATCTTCACGGTATGAAGAATTAAAATTGTAGCGAGAGGAAGTAGTTATCGAGGGAAGTAACTTTCAATTTATTAAAATTAGGAACAATTTGAAAGCTATTCAAATCCGAAATAAAAATTAAATTACAATAGTGCGGAATTATACATAAAAAAATAATTTAATATTTAGGACATTAAAAAAAAATTGTGTAAAGTATAAAATAAAACGATTGGAGTGGGTGTAACATAATATAATAATAATAATAACAATTATAAAACAATACCTACTAATTCTTCATATCAAAATTTAAATAGATATTTTTTTACATAAAGACCATATTATGTAATGTAACATCTCAAATGTAACAATATAATTCAGTTTAAAAAATTTTCTGGAAAATTTGACACCTCTACATTTAAACCAATAAAGGGGACGTCCATAAATTACGCGAGGTGTTCAGGGGGGGGGGATCGAGCCGGATCTTACCAAATCTCACTTGAGGGAGAGAGGGGGACCTTGGCAAATATCACGTAATTTGTTTCTAGCAGAAAACGATGTAAAATTGCGTCAAAGTTAAGTTTAATTAAAATAAAAAACGTGTCTGAAAATCACTTGGATATGTTGGTTCCAATAGTCACTCTTGAGACCGTGCACGGGTCTCCATGACTGAATTAGAATAAATATTTTATTAATTTTCGTTTAGGTATTTATTACTTATCCAATTTTATCACTGTGATTTTAGATTACGGTAATATTCCCAAATACTAGTCTTAAATATAAGTAATTAAGCAAATTGTTTTTTTTTTTAATAAATCCAAGTCCAACGCTTTTACACCCAAAACACACATTTTGAAAAATCTCACATAAGATTAGGGGGGGTGGAGGGGGTCGAGAAAAATCTTACTACATCTCACAAAGGGGGAGTCAAAAAATCCTCATAAATGCCTCACGTAATTAATGGACCTAACCTAACCTAACCTAAGATGCCTTAATTTTGACTAGTTACCATGGCAACTAAAAAAATTTCCGGAAATTTTTTCGAGGCGGCACGATATTTAAGTGGAAATTTTTTGATCTCCAACCATTAAATAATGTAGATATACCTGTGAATAATGCAAAATTTCTATAAGAATTTTACAACTTTTCGTCACAAAATTCAACAAATTGTTTCCATACACTTGATTTTGATTTTTTTCTAATTTTTTTTCCAAATTATGGTATGAAATTTTCTTACCGAATACCACGCAAGCTTAAATTATTCCTGGAAATTTTTTAAGCTCTTGTGATATTATAAGTGACAATTTCATTAAAAGGAACATTTTGAACCACGACCTGAGAGGAGTTTTGGCAGGGGCATATTAAAACTAAAAATATTGAATAAATTAAAATCAATATAATATATACCTATGTACAACAATGCAGCCATAAAAAGTGTCAAATTTTAAAATTTGAATAAATTTTTTCAACGTTGCTTCAGAAAAATTGGAAGTAGTGAACCTCTTCAAAAATATACAAAAACCGAGAAAAACCAATGCCTCTATCCATGTTTTATTCCCTATTTTAATCAATAACACACCACAAATTTTATGAAAAAATATTCTGCGTTGAAAAAATTGATTTAATTTATCAACTTTGACACTTTGTTTGTATGAGTTTTTGTACATAGGTGAGTAAGATTCAGGCGATCTATTTTGAAACCCAGATTAAGTGGTATAGTTTATTCTGAACACTGTTTACACTACCACTTTACACTATCTTACGCGCGTTTTGATAACCAAGTTATCTTCTTCAGAGACTGAAGGTAAACTCAGTTTAATCAGTATATACAAGGTGATTTATAACCATTGAAACGTAGGAAGGAACATCATTTTACGTGATTGATTCCTGATAATGAAATCAGCTGGCAACTTTTTGGACATCCTAGTCCAGTAAAATAAAGATTTAAACTACCATTCACTACCACATAAATTTGAAGTATATATAGTTAAAAAATATTCAATTCTATTTAGAGGGTAAAAATGAATTAAAAACTACCCCCAAATCATTTTTTGAAAATAACTTGAAAACACAAACGAGGATATGGAAAAAAGTTTTAAATAAAAAATTTTCTATAAAATCATTTCTAACCACTTTTGACGTATAAACCGAGTTTTTTTTTTAATAAACAAATCTAATTTATAGCTTAGCCGTATATGGTCTATATACAACAGCTTGGTTGATAAAGTATTATGTCTTCGTAGCCGAGTGGTATAGAGGTTTGGCTGCGAAAATTATGAATTGTAGGCGTAGGGTTCGAATCCTGGAATGGTTTCAATTTTTGATATAAATTTGAAAATATTGATACATAAAAAAAATTATTCTTAAGGTTATTCATAAAAAGACGCTTTTATATGATCCAAGCTCTCTACGGGTATACAAAGACAGAATGATCTTGTGCGGGGTGGTAACCGCAACCGTCTTGTGTGAAAGCGCATTTAAGACAATGTGCTATCATTACACACGGCATCGTTGCCGTACACGGTCGCGTTAAGAAAGCCGTAACGCCTCTTTCACATTACACGGTTTTAATCGTGCGGTTAAAAATCGTCCGAGTTTTTGCGGCGAACATTGTTGTTTTCACATTGTAACGGATTTTTACTGCAATATTTTTATTTCATTTGTTTACTACGACAATATGAATCGAAACAAACTTTGTGCCTTGTGGTTGCTTCATCGTCGCCGAAAAAGAATAGCACGAGATCACCTTTTTTGGGTGCACCCTAGACTGATTAAAAAAAATGATGAATATTGTTGGAAATGACAAAAAAAAATACTGTGAAAGTTTAAGCTCTTAATATTAATATTAAGAGGTGCCGCATCGCAAATTTCGATTTTCCATTTAAATAACATGGGAACAATAATCTCTTGCCCTTTGGAATTTTATAGCTCACGTTGGTGACAATACTTCGGAATGACCAAGGTATTTTCTTGTAGAAAATTCAACGCTCTACAAAAAAGGTCTCTTACAATTTTTTGATATATTTATTCCTTCAAAAGTTCAAGTTATAATTTTTAGGTTAAAATATTCTCAGTTTAATGCAAATAACTTAGAACCTGTAAAAAATATCAAAAACTTGTATGAAGATAAGTTATATAAAATAGAATGCTCTCCAAAAAATGTCCCATATAATTTTCTCATAAAGTTGATGGCTGCTTCAAAAAATTGGAAAAATGTTAAAATTTGTCCTTAGTTCAACTTTGACCTCGAATAACTTTTTAATATTTAATATTTCGTATAAATATAAAGATGATACAACATACGACATACGACATACATATTGTAATGTTTTTGTTATTTATTTAAATAGTTTTTACCGGTGGGATAGAATTATACACACTATGACTAATTATTATCTATTGATTTATTTATTAAACTATATACACACTTTACTTAATGTCTAATAATTTATTTACACTCGGTATTATAGTTCTAATTTATTTTTACCACTTGAATATTACACTATTTATCTTCACTATTCAATTCACTGTCCGATTACTAAGAACTTCTGTAAACTGTCTGTGAACTAACTATTTGTCTTCGTTTCAAGAATTGTCAACTCACTCAAAAACCCGCGTATACCAGACTAATTTATCCAAGCTATACCTCTTAAACGAATAGAGATTTTCGAATGGGACAAAAACTGATCTATTCCATTTCTAATACACTTTAATATGGCGTAGAAAAAATCATCCCCTTAGTTACAACCCCTAACTTTAAATTTTTTAATAGCACCCTGTACATTTTTTTTAAATTTTGGATGTAGTCTTCCATCGTCTATTCAAGAAATTTTTCAAAAATAAAATGGGTTCGTAGGTAAACAAGAAACAAGCAACAAGACCGAGAATCGTTAGCGACCGTTTCAATAACCACTGGATAGCAAACAACTCTCCAAAAATTATGTGGGCGGCACGTTCACCTGATTTGTCACCTCTTGACTCTTTCTTTTGGGCAGGGGGTTTACGTTGGCAGGGGGGTATTCTGGTACTATCTATTACTCAAATTTATTTGAATAATCCTTAATACAAACTTTATTATTTCTGTCCATTGTTTACAAAGTGGAATTAATTGTTGGATGACATTGACAATTGGCCGTGAGAGTCGTGTCTTGGATAAAAGCGTTCGTTTGTCATGCCGTGGCTTACATAGAGGGAAGTGTAGCACTTTATGACTTGATCTGTGCAGAACACGCTCGGTGTAGTGAGCAGTGTAGTTCGGATGTATGTTTCGGGTAGGTTTCTCTATGGTAGTATTCTGTACTGAAGTTGAGGAAGTGTCAGTCATTTTTTTCCGCTGTGTGCTTTCTACTAGATGGCTTGGTTTCCAAAAGTGCATCGAACGAGAATCTGAATTTTGTTAATGACTGGGAAGTCATCCCCTGCTGGGTTTTGTTTTGAATTAATTATGGAATATACGGTTTAGTATTTTGTTCTACAGGAGTTCGTATTGTTGGAGAATTCCGTCCTGTTCTGGAAGCCGTTTACACAAACCCTTATAGGATATATATTGCACTCAAATGATTGAAACTGCCAACGTTGAAGTTTTGGTATTGGAGGTGTGCCACATGTTGTTGATGTCTGTTCATTATTTGTTGGTTGCCATTCAGTAAGAGGAAGATTTTGAGTACTGGACCCTTCTTGGAAAAGGGTTCACCTGTGGGGCCAGGCAAAATGTAGACGAATTAAAAGAAAATATAAGACAAGCATGTCGCCAAATTACTCCTGTAATGATTCAAGCCATGTAATCTTTATTACATTTATTTTTTATTGTTCCTTTAAGCTTTAAGGCTTTCTTGATTAATTTAACAAAAATAAAAAATAAACTGATATTTTCTTGATTACTTATGAACCCATTTTAATTTTGAAAAATTTGTTGAATAGACGATGGAAGACCACATCCAAAATTATAAAAAAATGTTCAGGGTGCTATTGAACAAATTTAAAATTAGGGGCTGTAACTAAGGGATGAATAGGGAATTAGGGAATGATTTTTTCTACGCCATATTAAAGTGTATTAGAAATGGAATAGATCAGTTTTTGCCCCATTCGAAAATCTCTATTCGTTTAAGAGATATAGCCTGGATAAATTAGTCTGGGATATAGTCTTTATCAACTCTCAAAAATTCTACAGTTTTCTCGTCGTATGCGTAAGTAAAACCTTATTCCGGAATGTTCGCGAAAGGAGCGCAGCCACCAAAATTTACAGTCGAGAGACAGGGCCGGCTTTGAGTTGGTGACCTCAAAACAATATTTTATTTATCTACGAACATGTCAGTTATTTGTCGAATTCTTCGCATCTCAACACCGACCTTAACCTTTCCAATAACGCATAAGCAAACAGTGAGATTGCAGTTTGATTCAAATTAAGCTATTTGAAATAAAATCGACAATTAACATTGCTTTTTATAGTTTTGTATTCTCTTAATATCTTCATCAACGCTGTTACGAGATTTCTTAACTAGGTACTTGTTTGTGTTACTAATGCGACCTCTCAATAATCGTTTTAAGAAGTAAATACAAGTACAAGACGTCCCTCTAATTAACTGTTCAACTACGATTTGCATTAATGTTTAATTACCATTATTTGCCACTTCATACTAAATAGCGGCGTTTTTATTGAGGTCACTGGATTCTTTAAAAAATCTGGGTTTTTACAAAAAAAATTTCAATTGGATTAGCTTAGTCACCTTATAGTGTGAATCTTAAGTACTTCCCCACACCTGGAGGTTTTTAATGACAATAGCGGGTCGACACTAATTTGAAAAAGTGAAGTGGTAAGTAATATCTGCGTATTGTGGGAATAAACGCCTCTTTCACATTATACGGTTTTAATCGTGCGGTTAAAAACCGTACCGCTGTTGAAATGGAGAAAGGCATGAGGTCTTTCACATTATACAGTTACGGTTAAATGCAGGTGCCGTGCCGCATCGTGCAACAACCGTGCCTATACTCTGTCCATCCAAGCAACGGAGTGTTCCAAAACAGTATCATGCATAGTGCACGTGATCTCTCCGACTCTGTACCAATGTACCAAAGACAATGAATTCTGCAGTTAAATCCGATTAGCCAGCTTAGGGAGACATATTTATTTTAGCCAATAGATGCAAAGGCGCATTGTGATCATACTTCGATCACGCATCTATCATTGTTTGGGACGCACAATTAAAACCGTCTAATGTGAATGAGGTGTTAGTACATAAGTGTCTTCTTATTAGGCAAAAAAAAAGTCTCGAACAAACGTAATATTTGTCAATAAACATTTTTTCGTACGCGTTTTCAAATTAATTCTAATTAAAAAAAGTTTAGATTTTTCATGATCTCGTTTGCTAATAATACATTGATGCGAAATTGGTTGTTTATTTTATCAACTATATCTAGAACCGTTTACTTAAAACAAATGTTTACTTTTCTATGGAAAACCATTTTATATACAACTTCTCAGTACAAACTGTTTCGCAGAAACGAATACAGGATTAATAAAAAATCAAAGGAAAATATATACATTAGCCCATTAGTGTGTGGAAGTGCAAATACAAGGAAATGTTTTAAATAAAAGTGGATGCACACGAATTCCCGTCAGGATAACCAGTCTACCTCTTCCATAATTAGGGTACGTTAAGCCGTCACTCGAGTTCCCGTCAGGGTGAAAACTGACCTGTCTAAAAGGTGTTTATGGTAATTACGGTAAATTCTCTGAATCATCTGATATCTAGCTATGTATTTATTGCAAATTGTAATAAGTGAACAGTAAAAGTTTTAAGGGAGGTCCGTTTTCAGATGTATGAAATAAGAAATAAGAAATAGTTATAAATGTCTCATGTTTGGCATTCTTACTACATGATATCATTATTGGAATAAAATACGGAATTTTAATTCTACAATTTTATTGCGTACTACTACCGAACTGAGTCATAAATACATACATGAAAAGAAGCTAACCTAGCCTAACCTAACCTAACCTAACCTAACCTTACCAAACCTAACCAGAAGGGGTTTACCCTTTTCACTTATTACTTCAAGCATTTTTTGTATCACTATAGCGTACGACAACAAACGTTCGGAAATATGTATATTAATAAACTGCCGTTTCGAAAATGGCAACTTAATATATATGTTTCCAAAAGAGAGAAAAATATATTCATAGCAATTAGTTCTGATACACTCCCTAGCCACCCCAATAGGTTAATCAACTTTTTCATTAGAATTCAGGATTACGATTTACTGGAATTTTCAGAACTATTTAGTTTACCTGGAAGCGGATTAAATAAACTGGACGGCAATTCGAGTGCGGGATTAAGAGTGTCGGACGGGAACTCATGTGTATTTTATAGTCATTAAGAAACCAGACGGGAATTCGTTTGCACCGATAAAAGTTGTTCTATTTGCGCCGATACACATTTCTCAACTACTTTGACATATGCTGGATGTTCAGTCTAAGCGAGACAACATGAAGTTTACTTTTTTTAAGTTAACCCCGTATTTTTGTTTACCAACGAATTCAGCGTAAAATTCTGCTTCTAGTCCTATCTTTTCTTTTCCCATAAATTGCGACGTTGCCAAGTTGGAGCGAAAAATGGATCCAAAAAATACCCCGAACCCCAAACGAAACTTTTACTCTATTCAGACATTTCAGCCATCTTTCACCTTCGTACCTAACAAATAAGTTTAGTTGCTCATCACTGATAACGTTTACTAGGCAGCATTTATAGTGCACCAATTTTCATCAAATCTTCATATTTTTCGCTCCAGCTTGGCAACGTTGCAATTTATGGGAAAAGAAAAGGTAGGGCTAGATGCAGAATTTTACGCAGAATTCGATTGTAAACAAAAATATAGGGTGTTCTATTAAAAAAAAAGTAAACTTCATGTTGTCTCGCTTAGGCTGAACACCCAGTATTTTAGAAATCTGTATCGGAGCAAATACAACAACTTTTTTTAAAAACATTTCTTTGTATTTTTTATCCTAAATAAGTTATTGCACTTCCACACACTAATGGGCCTCCCTGTATATGGCAAATGTTAACTAATGCGGTAAGATTTTTTTATTAATAAACAACAATATACAGGGTATTTAAAAATTCATGCGAAAAAATTCAAGAGGCGAATGCTCTCTTATGAGTATGTAATCTCGGCGGGTTAAAATTTTATACCTGATATCAGGTATGTAAACTCGGCCGCCCCAATTCCAGGAAAGTCCATGAAAGTTTCATGACACTTTATTTGAGGAAGATTACTTGACAGGTAATCTACGTGGATTTCAAGGAATTTATTTATAATTTCGAAATACCCACTCACCCCCTTAAAATTAACAAGTTTTGCACCCTAGATACAAAAAGAAGTGTCGATTATGGATATGAAGTCAGCGTGGTAATGTTATTTTATTAATAAACAACTACAAATACAATTTTAAAGAAGAGTTAAAAACGGGCGAGAAGTAGTGGAGGTGCAAACAGCCAAAGTGTTTACATTGTGGGCAGTGATTATAGCAAATTTTACTCACAATAATGGTGCCTGCAACAGTATATATACTAAGCCGGTACTGGCCCAACGGAAATACGCAAGCCCTCCTGAAAAGCTCACCAAACGCGTCACGTGCCACGTCAAGGTCACGTACTACGTCAAACGTCAAGTGCTACGTCAAACATCAAGTGCTACGTCAAACGTTACGTGCTACGTCAAACGTTACGTGCCACGTCAAACGTTACGTGCCACGTGGCAAAATTTGTGGGTGGTGGTGGGTGTGGGGGAGCCATCAGGAGGGTATGCGCATTTCCGCTGGGCCAGTACCGGCTTAGTATATGTACTAACGTCACAAAGAAGGTTTTTGAAATTACATAAAAATCAATCGAAATGTTAATTTAAATATGATAAGGTAATTACAAAATTTTTGTTAAAGCGTCCTCGAGTTCTTTTGTATTTTCATATATTTTCTATCGGTTTATAAAAAATACTTTTTATTCGGTATTTTTTGTTGGTTTCACTTATATTAATAAAATCAATTCAATCAAAAGTTGGTTTCGTTATGAAATTTTAGGTTAAATAATTAATTTACCGTTAAATTAATAGATCAAATTTATTTCAAGGATATTTGGATAACAGGATTCAAACTTTCCCTAGACAATATTTGCATACAAATGTTATTTTTATTGATATACTGGCTAAAACTCGACTATGCGTTGGTGAGGCTCAGATGTATGTATAAGCAATAAATAAATTCCAAATAAAAAAATGATAAACAAACCAAGTAAAATTAAAATCATAGTACACACACAACCTAGATAACAAATATAATATATCACACCGACGTATATTAAAGACTTATTTAATCTTACAAAGACTAGTTTTCATTGCACCGCTCATTAAACTAGCTAAGAAGATGCACTTAATATTGAGTGCCCCCAACAGGGGACCACTTAACTTCAAATTAGTTTGATATCGCGGTTGCATGAGAACTGAATTTTGTTCATTTGTATATAAGGAACACTAGGGAATTTTAACATGTAGATTAAAAATTAGATACAGGGTGCTTTTTCGCATGAATTTAGAAACACTCTGTATGTAAAAGAATAACAATAAATACAGTTCCAGTTCATAGCAGATTGTTCAACTTGGAGTGTATAAACGAAAGGTGGTAAAAGCGATCTAGTCACCAGGGACCCAATTCTTGAAATAAATCCGTATACGGAAAAAATTCGAATGAAATCGAGTATTTGTATTCTTGAAATGGGTATGCGATTTTTGTTATACGAATTTGACATCGAATGGATCAAGCTAGACGGATTCGATTTTCCGTATACGAATTGAGATATTCAATAACCTCTAACGACACTTTTACAGATGTTTGTTTATTTTTATGTTATATTTCATATTCTAGCCTATTATATTTATGTTTTCAGCAATATGGAAGCAGAATAGCACTGATTATCACTTGTACACTATGTAAGCTCCATGTGATACTGAGTACAATATTTAAAGAAGAAGCAGAAACATGTCTGCGTCAATATTTCGAGTAAACATTCTGTACGCGTATTTTTGACAAATCTAATAGCAAACGTGTGAATCTCCACAAAATATTTAATTTGTTCTCAATGGAAGGCTTTATAAGTACGAGGGCGGTTTGATAAGTAAGTGACATATGTATTTAATTTGCCTACTTATTGTAACTAAAAATCGAAATCGTATTGAAATTCTTCTTACCTAATATTAATAAAGTCATCTGTTTTCGCAGGTCTGAATATCTCTTCATGCATCTGCAAGAGAAAATTTCAATTATTGTATCTGTGCGTTAAAGGGAAATATTTGAGATTGCAATTGAACATTAAAAATATAAAAACATATCAGTTATCGTCCTATTACCTCTAACTTAAAGTTAGTTATAAATTCATTCCTACCGCCTCTTGGTAAAATAGAAGTCCAGCTAGCAAAACATAAGTGGCGGAAAGATCGGCCCTAAACCTGATGTATGACATTGTCAGGATTCCATAAATAGGCACTTAAAACTACTATACTAGATTTCCTATTGCACAGGAGCACAAGAAAGGGTCGACAGCTATAAAGCGGCAATAAACCATTGGCGTTACATTTTTCGGTAAAGACCTGAATGGTTTCATTTGTCGGGTTTATTTAACAGTGCAAAAGTTAGGCAAGTATCATATTATTAGTAAGTAATTGTTACAGTATTAAGAGCCTATTTTACGGAGACCATTCAATTGGGCCAAAATACCTGCTATAATCCGTTACTGAAAATGGGTATTAACTAGGTATTCCAGGTACTGCTAAACAATGAAAGTTTTGACAACTATGCGGTCACAAAGTATGTAATGTTTTTGTTATTTATTTAAATAGTTTTACCGGTGGGATAAAATTATACACACAACTATGGCTAATTACTATTTATTTATTTAAATAAACACACACTGTATTAAACTTAATTTATATACACACTCTACTTAATGTCTATCAATTTATTTACACTCGGTATAATAGTTCTAATTTATTTTCACCACTTGAATATTACACTATTTCATTCACTGTCCGATTACTAAGAACTTCTTTTAACTGTCTGTGAACTAACTATTTACTGTCCGTTTCACTAATTCTCTCGAACTAACTGTTTCTATAACTATTGTTCCCGCACTCAAAAACCCGCGTATATACTGTCTTTCTCAACTCTAGAAAACTCCAGCACCTTCGGCGCTCGCCCTATGCACAAACAAAGCGAATGTTCTCGAAAGGGGGGGCGCAGCCACCAAAATTTAGAGTCGAGAGACAGGGCCGGCTTTGAGCTGGTGACCTCACAACAGTATTCTAGGTAGCTATAAATGTAGATAGGTACTTGAATTGTGCAATACTCGTTTTATACTTTTTCCAGCAGAAATGGTACGTGGTAACAGAAGAAAGTTGGGGGCGCGCCATTACAAAAATTACACAGAAGAAACACTTTTACAAGCTTATGAAGTAGCTATTGAATACACAAGTAAATATTTTCGTGCAAAAATTGAATAAACAGAATCAACCGGATCAAAAACTAATTTATCAGCAAGTAGCAGCTACTGGCAATACAGATTCTCAAAGGAGATTCAAGTTACCCAAGATTGAATTAAAAAAATTTGAAAGACTGGTTACAATTTTGGAGTCAATTTAAAAATATTCATGAAGATAAAAGTATTACCAAAGAAGATAAGTTCCAGTATATGTCGACTTTATTTCCCCAGTAATAAAAATCTTTAACATTTGCCGAAGTAGTCATCAAAAAAGAGCAATTGACACACAAGAACAATTGGACAATACTGTTTTAGGATGCTCCATAGTGGACTAGGACATGCTGAACAGTTAGTTGGGTTGTTCCAAAATTTGGAGGATTTCGGAAGCCATAATATTCCCATGAAAAAATTCTTATGATCTCTTTTCTATTCTCTATCTTGTTTTTAATAAATAAAAAAACACATTTATAAGATAATTATATTTACCACAGTTTTCGTCTTCGTCCGAGTTCGTTGGCCATACCGGGACTACAATTAAATTTAACCTGATCATCTGATCTCTTTGGACGGCTTATTTTACAATATCTATTGCGTGCAAATCTCATGAGGTTGGTTAACTTTCAAGATTCACCATTACTGTTTCAAAAGAGGTTCATTCACGGCCACGTTCTTAAAATTTGACTACTCGATTCGATATTCTATTGTAAACGCTTGAGTAGCTTCAGTGGCGTACGGTTCACTTTGAGATGTATATTATCATTAAAGATTATACTTCTTATAAGAAAAATGCCAATGTCGGAGTACGAAATGGTTTTAATTTAAATTGAAAGTGGCTATACTATTTAAATTTTGTTTGGTTTTTAATAATGACTGTTGAATACTAAAGTTCTGAAGTGATAAAATTTAAATTTGCAATTACAGGACACATAAAACAGAGAGAACAACTTAAAGGTTTTATTGTTTCCTAATCTGCAAACATTAGAAAGAGGAATTTGCTGAATGAAAGTAACGTGGCAGCGGCGTTACTACAGGTAGTCTATTAGAATAATAATTATTAGAGAGATTAATTGACATTAATAAAAGCAAAAAAGATTATGAAAATTGAATCATTTTGTTACGAAACATTCTGTTTATTTATAAGAAATGTTCATTTCCATTAAATTTGTCAATTTCTAGTTCAGGTGGATATCGACCCCTTGGGGTCTTAATTTTTCAAGAAGCTACCACATAACAGGGTTATATATATTTAACTTCTTTGTTCAATTTAATCTTCGATTCCTCAATAATTCCCAATTCGTGGTCTAACATTTTATTGTCTATGTTGCATAAAGGAGGCCCATCTGATACCCCTGATAATTATATAGGTTTGGATTTGGTAAATTGCTGTACTAAGATTTTCACAACTGTTATTCTAAACAGATTAACTTTATGGGTTGATAATTGCCGAGTTATGCCAAAGTGTCAGTCTGGCTTTCGTGCAGGCCGAGGGTGTATTGACAATGTTTTCACCTTGAGTTCTGTTATTCATTTACGTATTAGACATAAAACCAAAAAGTGTTTGCGATTTCAAAAGAGCCTTTGATTCAGTACATCATAATTTATTATGGCTGAAACTCTTTAATCTTGGAGTATCTTCAAAAATTATTCACAAGCCACTGTTCAAATAAAAGGCTCTGATGGCTTGACAAAATTATACGATCTAACTTTAGGTGTTATACAAGGTGAACCCCTGAGTCCCCTTTTATTTGCATTGTTTATCGCCGATTTGGAAGAGTACTTTATACTCAAGGAGCTCAAGGTGTAAATATCGATAATAAAAATAATGTACTAACACTCCTGTATGCTGATGATCTCGTTATCAAGGCTCATTCTGAAATTGATGTTGCAAGGAAACTGAAAATTTTACAAAAATATACTGACACTACAAAAAGGCAAAAAATTTAAAAGGATCAAATATATGGATTAACGGTGACTATACCAAAGAAGTGCAGGAAGATAGGAAATGGCTAATTCCACGCATGAAGCAAGCTAGAGAGCAGAGTCATAGAGCCCAACTGCAATACAATAAATTGATGATAGACGGAATTGCGTATAATAACAACAACATCAAGAAGATAATAAACGAACATACAGCTATCGCTCCCCGGAAAATGACAAGAGCGAGCAACAATTAAAGAAACTATCAAGAAATGAAGGAAAAAACTAGCCTTAGAAGATCCAAATGAGGAAAAAAATAAGACGAACAACGCGATGAAACAGACAAAGAATAATACGGTAGGCACAACGGCATGTAAAGAAATTAATAAAAACAATAAACAAAATAAAAACAAAAAGGAAAAGAAAAAACAGAGAGAAATGGAAAAAATACAAAATAGAAATACTAGCACTACAAGAAACAAGATAGGCCGGTGAAGGGAAAATAGATAAGGACCAATATACATTATACAATTCGGGAGAAAAAAAGCAAGGGGAAAAGGGGACTGCCTTTATGATCAGCAAACAAGCAGTACGACAGGTTATCCAATTTAATGTGATAGATGGAAGAATCTCACATATCAGAATTGAAAGTAAACAAGCCAACCTAAGTATAATAAATGTGTATGCACCTACAGAACATGCCAGCGATGAAATAAAGGAAGATTTCTACGAAAAATTGGAAGAAATTTGTTGCGAGATTCCGCGTAATGACATAATGCTAATTCTGGGAGACTTCAATGCCAAAATAGGCCAAGAAGAGTATATCAAACAAGTCGCAGGGTCAGAGACAATTCATACCAGTACAAACAACAACGGAGAAAGGTTATGCAATCTAGCCATGACTACAAATACATCTATCGTAAGTACAATAGAGAACACAAGATCACATGGACATTCCCAGGGAGTAGAGATGGAAATCAGATAGACCACGTACCAGAACCAGAACTTATAGAGGAGCTAACGCAGATTCTGATCATTTCCTAGTAATAACAAAAATGAAGAACAAAATAATTAGATGGAGAAATAAGAAAAAATACAGAAAGCGATGGAATACACAGAAACTAATGACACCACACATAAAACAGACATACATTGACACAATACAAATAAGTTTGTTGAACCCTCAGGAATACAACATTGAGCAAAGTTGGATGACTATCAAAAACAGTATTATACGAGCAGCCGAGAAAGTAATTGGACAAAAAAATACCCGCGTCAACGAGGAATGGTTCGACGAAGAATGTGAACACAGAATCAAAATAAAAAACCGAACAAGACAAGAATGGCTAAAGACAGGAAGCCAGAATGAGTTAGAAAAATACGGAGAAGAAAGAAGAGAGGCGAATAAATGCTGCAAAAAGAAGAAAGCAGTCTGGATTGCACAGTTAATGCAGGAGATTGAAGACAATAAAAAATTATACAACTACATTAAATCACAAAACACTACAAAAAAAGCAACTGCAAAAATAGGCGACACAACGTGGGAAGAGTACTTTAGAACACTCTACAAAGAAGAGGCTATAGAAGAGGTCGAAGTGATAGTAGAAAAGGAAGAAGAAATTGAAGGCATACCGTCACTGGAAGAAACCTCTGAAATTGTAAAAAGTCTAAAAACAAGAAGAGCCGCAGGTTCAGATGAAATCCCTAATGAACTGATTCAATGTGGAGGTGATTCCTTGGTAGAGGAAATTCACTTTCTAATAAGTAGACTATGGCAAGAAGGAAAAATTCCGGAAGAATGGGAAGAAGGGCTTCTGGTACCCATATTTAAAAAAGGTGACACTTCAATTTGCAGTAATTATGGGGGAATAATGTTGTTAAATACCTCATACAAAATACTCACATCGATCATCCGACAGCGATTAGAAAAATACACTGAATTAAGATATTGATAATTATTTCGATATTGATATATCATCGTCAGAATGACCTTTCAAAATACTGAAACTAGTGGAAAAGGAAGTTGTAGATTCTGTGGAATGGAAAAAGAAACTTCAATTCACTAACATGCGAAATGCATAGCACTACAGAGTCCCAGGCATACTACTGGATAGAAGAGGAATACTTTCCTACGGATGCTCTAAAATTCCTACAAGAAATAGGATAAATGAGCTACATATCTCTCTGGTTCTCTACACGAATGGGATAGAGAAGGGGGCACAATAGATCTCTTAAGTCCCAGTGAAACTGTTACCAAATAACTGTTTTACAACAACAGGGTAGATCTACAATGTTAAATAGCTCACTTACATGTCAGTGGTTCTTTAAAATCATATTATGCCGCGATTTAGGTTCTTTGTAAACCCGAGGTACCGTCTTTGATTGGAAGATGATGATGGGCCAAATGGAGCAATCTGTTTCGTTAAGAATATTTGGTAAAATATGGAAATATGATGAAGTTTACTCACCTAACCCATCGCAAAGTTTTTAAATTGGTAACTATTTTGTATTAATAGGAAAAAAACTAGAGATAGGAATTTGGCTATGGGGGTCTTAGGAATCAGTTCATTTTGGAAAAGGGATTTCTGGTCCAATATAGTGTTTCGAAGTCATCAACTCAAAGCCGAACCTGTCACTAAACTATAAATTTTGGCGAATTCGCTTTCTGGAACATTCTAGGAAGGTCGTTTTGTTTACGCATATAAGGAGCGAGGAAAATTCAAGAATTTTAGAGAATTGTTAAAGACTAGGTATATATACGCGAATTTTTGAGTGAGTAAACAGTTAGTAAACAGAGTCAGTGAAAAGTTAGTCCAAATTTATATAGTACACAGTTATTTCACAAAAAGTTTTCAGTAATCAGACACTGAATGAAATAGTGAATTATTTAGAATGAATAGTGTAATGTTCAAGTGTAAATAAATTAGTAGGCATCAAGTAAAGTATGTATATAAATTAAGTTTAATACAGTGTGTTTCTATAAATCAATCAATAGTAATTAGCCATAGTAGTGTGTATAATTTTATCCCACCAATAAATAAGAAAAACATCACAAAAGTTTGAATCGTGCTTAACACCCACACGTCACAGGGTCGCGCTTCACTTATTTCTGAAGTAAAAACCACAGAATAATGAATAAATATGTTGAAATGACCCATGAAAAGTTGTCGCCAACTCCCGGACTATTTTTTTTAGACACAAGGAGAATGATATAGTTGCAGGTATGTTAAAACTATCCGAAAACAACATTTTTTGTTGAAACATAATCAGGCGACTAATTAACCTTCTTTTCGAACACCTTGTGTTGTGTCTAACCAAGAATTCCATGAATTTGAATCTCATACATAAACTAATAAATTTGAGGACGAAATTATGTAAGTAGAAACGGTAATGATAAATGAGTTTTTTCGGAGATATTTCGTATTAAATTATATATTATACATATTATAACCTTATAATGCCGTTTGAAAAATCCCTCGAAAATGTGTCCCTAAAGGTAAGTTCATATAGCAACGAATAACGAATCGTTGTTTTTATAAAAGTTACCATTTCATACAAAGACGAAATTCCTAGACGTTTTGGAGATCTTTAAATTTTTGAGGTTAGGTTAATGGTTAAGACTGTGGAGTTTATATTTTCTGTTTGGGTTTTTGAAAAACCAGAATTATTAATTTTAAATTATTCTAATAAAAACCAAAGATTATGTACACGGAAAACTACTAAATTAATTAAACTGAGTGTATCATAACCTAAAAATTAATATGCAAACTGTCAAAAGTGTCAAATTAGCCTAAATTCGTCACGAATAGAGCGTTTCCAAGTGACGTCATCCCTCTTCATGTTGTCAGTTGATCACTGACAACCTTCAGAAAGATGGATTGAAATAGTGTTTTTCACTGATTCAAATATAAATCGAGAACAAAAGTTAATTGGTTTTGGTAAATTTGTGTACTAGTGTTTATTAGTTGATACTATAATAATTTAAAAGTGTAAAAAAGCAATTATTGTCATGAGGTTTATCGTGTTGTATCATTCGGTTTGAGGTTATATTAGAATTTAGTATGAAGGATGTCCGGTGACAGAAATTCGTCACGATGACGTACTTGGAAAAGGTCAATATCGGCAAATCTTGAAATGGACTCAAGTTTCCCGCCACCCAGATTTTAAATTTCACGAATTTGTGAAACCTTAAATTATGCTCCTGTCAACTTTCCCGCCAATTAATCTGACCAATTGCGTTAGAGTTCGTTATTCGAAGAGCGGCTAAAGTTCCTAGGAATACCAACGTTGCCAATACCTTCTTCAATTATTTTCCTTGCCCTTATCGATAAATTAACCAATGATCTGTTTTATCATGGGTTTAATGGGATTATTATTACGTTTTAAAACAGATCATTGGTTAATTTATCGATAAGGGCAAGGAAAATAATTGAAGAAGGTATTGGCAACGTTGGTATTCCTAGGAACTGTAGCCGCTCCTCGTTATTCGTTGTTATATGAACTTACCTTAAGGAACCCCAAAAATTCCTCGAATTGGCATCACCGTTGTGTCCGGCGATCGATACGCGACTACATACCTGGGCATCATACTCAATGACGTCAGCAGCTTTGGCGCGCTATTTATAGAGGTCGTTGGAAATGATTTTAAATAACACGGAACTTTAAACTATGTTTTCCAAGTTAATAATGATTTAAAAATAGCCTTGGGGATTAGGTTTTCTAGACGCCACTTAATGATATTGAATGAAAAATATTGTAAAGTTCCCTATTAGGTTAGATGGACATAAAATTACATATACATAGTATCTGTAGTTTGTGTTTGTCAGGAGAGTTTCTGAACACCCTGTTGAACGATTGGGGTTCGAAATATCTTCGAAAATACTCAACTAACAATTAAACGATAATAACTTTGCAAGTTTCATCTCAAACTGCGTATACGTAGATGCGGAATGTAGCTTCCTAAATATCCGTATCTAATATACAATTTCCGTTTAATATGAACGACAAACCTACAAGATTG
Organism: Lochmaea crataegi; assembly: GCA_947563755.1. Classification (NCBI taxonomy): domain Eukaryota; kingdom Metazoa; phylum Arthropoda; class Insecta; order Coleoptera; family Chrysomelidae; genus Lochmaea; species Lochmaea crataegi. The sequence continues at coordinate 10,182,463 of OX387433.1, read as the reverse complement.
AATGATTAATAAGTTGCGGGTTTTCTTTAGCACAAGGTCATATCACTTTTTTTTTTCTATTGCCGTTAAACGATTTTGTAATACAGTTATGTGTACTGAATACGTTTATTGCTTTAATCGTAATTTGTAGATGCAATAGATTTGTCTCTTAGCAATTGAGAATATTGAATACGTATCGGCAAAGTTATGATTAGATATCATGAAAAATATTGACCGTTTTTAATTTGATGCCGCTTGCAAATTTAACAAATTAATAAGTATGACGTATACGAATTTAGATCAAGTTCTGCTTATTTTTTCTCGTATTACAATTTTTTTTAAAATTCCATCCTCTTTCAAGTAAATGATTAAAAAATATAGCTTCGCATTCGGAGATTCCCAAAAAAAGTTGAAAAGAAAACAATTGTTCAACCACCGCCACCTAGCGATAGTTAAAATCCCTTGGATTAAACGATGATGTAGTATTTTAGTAGGCATTGAATTCCCTTTCAAATGATATTAAGTTTGTCAAAATCCATACAGCGGAACAAAAGTTATAACAGTTTTATTGATTCAGCTCTCCCACTCACCCCTACCCGTTACTTTACAAGATAGAGGAAAAAGTACTGGAGCAAACTTACGTAAAATGTTCTAATGATTACGAATATTTTGTGGTACTATAACGGTACATTTATTATAGAAAAATGATATTTTTGTGTTATTATTGTGAACTACGCCAACCCGCGGTGGAGTGGAAAACTTGAAAATAATTTTCAGCAGTTTCTCTTAAGCGATACAGATTTTTTCTCCAAGTTGTACGATAAATAGTTTCTGAGATACATCGGGTTACTCAAACACCCACTAAAGAACGTTTCACAATATTTCGTTGACTCGGCATCTGGCCTTAAGGATTTAATAATAAAAGTTTATAAATCCCTCTCTGTATTTTTATGAATCTACTTGGCTATTTATTTTGGAAACTTGAAACAAAAATGTTTGGCAAGTCCAATTTTGAAGGGAATTTTAAATTAAATTTCTATTTTACGGGGTGATCAAAATATTTGCAGTAATAGATGGAAGAATTTAATTGTATGGATCACTCTGTATATTTATGCATCAATTTGAATTTTTATTTTGAAAAATTGGAAAAAATGCCTAGGCTGTTCAATTTTGAAAATAATTTCAAATCAAATTTCGATTTTATGGGAAAATTGAAGAATTTGGAAGAATTTTCTTATATGGATCAATCTGTATTTTTATGAATCTACTTGGCTATTTATTTTGGAAACTTGAAACAAAAATGCTTGGGAAGTCCAATTTTGAAGGGAATTTTAAATTAAATTACTATTTTATGGGGTGATCAAAATATTTGCAGTAATAGATGGAAGACTTTAAATTTATGGATAACTCTGTACCTTTATGTATCAATTTGGTTTTTATTTTGGAAAATTGAAAAAAATGCCTGGGTTGTTCAATTTTGAAAATAATTTTAAATCAAATTTCGATTTTATGGGAAAATTGAAGAATTCGGAAGAATTTTCTTATATGGATCATTCTGTATTTTTATGAATCTACTTGGCTATTTATTTTGGAAACTTGAAACAAAAATGCTTGGGAAGTCCAATTTTGAAGTGAATTTTAAATTAAATTTCTATTTTACGGGGTGATCAAAATATTTGCAGTAATAGATGGAAGAATTTAATTTTATGGATCACTATGTATATTTATGCATCAATTTGATTTTTTGATTTTGGAAAATTGGAAAAAATGCCTAGGCTGTTCAATTTTGAAAATAATTTTAAATCAAATTTGTATTTTATGGGAAAATTTAAGAATTTAGGAGAATTTTCCTATATGGATCACTCTGTATTTTTATGAAATTTCGATTTTATGGGAAAATTGAAGAATTTGGAAGAATTTTTCTTACATGGATCATTCTGTATTTTTATAAATCAAGTTGGTTATTTATTTTGAAATATTTGAAAAAATACTGGAGGTGTCCAATTTTGAAATGCATTTTAAAAGAAATTTCTATTTTATGGGATAAATAAAGTATTTGCAATAATAAATAGGAGTATTTTCTTATATGGATCACTCTGTATTTTTATAAATCAACTTGTCTAATTATTTTGGAAACTTGAAAAAATGGATTGGGATGTCCAATTTTGAAGTGAATTTTAAATTAAATTTCTATTTTACGGGGTGATCAAAATATTTGCAGTAATAGATGGAAGAATTTACTTTTATGGATCACTCTGTATATTTATGCATCAATTTGATTTTTTATTTTGGAAAATTGGAAAAATGCCTAGGCCGTTCAATTTTGAAGTGAATTTTAAATTAAATTTCTATTTTATGGGAAAATTTAAGAATTTAGGAGAATTTTCTTATATGGATCAATCTGTATTTTTCTGAAATTTCGATTTTATGGGAAAATTGAAGAATTTGGAAGAATTTTCTTATATGGATCATTCTGTATTTTTATAAATCAAGTTGGTTATTTATTTTGAAATATTTGAAAAAATACTGGAGGTGTCCAATTTTGAAATGCATTTTAAAAGAAATTTCTATTTTATGGGATAAATAAAGTATTTGCAATAATAAATAGGAGTATTTTCTAATATGGATCACTCTGTATTTTTATAAATCAACTTGGCTAATTATTTTGGAAATTTAAAAAAAATGGCTTGGGATGTCCAATTTTGAAGTGAACTTTAAATTAAATTTCATTTTACGGGGTGATCAAAATATTTGCAGTAATAGATGGAAGAATTTAATTTTATGGATCACTATGTATATTTATGCATCAATTTGATTTTTTTATTTTAGAAAATTGGAAAAAATGCCTAGGCTGTTCAATTTTGAAAATAATTTTAAATCAAATTTCTATTTTATGGGAAAATTTAAGAATTTAGGAGAATTTTCTTATATGAATCACTCTGTATTTTTATGAATCTACTTGGCTATTTATTTTGGAAACTTGAAACAAAAATGCTTGGGAAGTCCAATTTTGAAGGGAATTTTAAATTAAATTTCTAATTTACGGGGTGATCAAAATATTTGCAGTAATAGATGGAAGACTTTAAATTTATGGATAACTCTGTACCTTTATGTATCAATTTGGTTTTTATTTTGGAAAATTGAAAAAATGCCTGGGTTGTTCAATTTTGAAAATAAATTTAAATCAAATTTCGATTTTATGGGAAAATTGAAGAATTTGGAAGAATTTTCTTATATGGATCAATCTGTATTTTTATGAATCTACTTGGCTATTTATTTTGGAAACTTGGATCAAAAATGCTTGGGAAGTCCAATTTTGAAGTGAATTTTAAATTAAATTTCTATTTTACGGGGTGATCAAAATATTTGCAGTAATAGATGGAAGAATTTAATTTTATGGATCACTATGTATATTTATGCATCAATTTGATTTTTTTATTTTGGAAAATTGGAAAAAATGCCTAGGCTGTTCAATTTTGAAAATAATTTTAAATCAAATTTGTATTTTATGGGAAAATTTAAGAATTTAGGAGAATTTTCCTATATGGATCACTCTGTATTTTTATGAAATTTCGATTTTATGGGAAAATTGAAGAATTTGGAAGAATTTTTCTTACATGGATCATTCTGTATTTTTATAAATCAAGTTGGTTATTTATTTTGAAATATTTGAAAAAATACTGGAGGTGTCCAATTTTGAAATGCATTTTAAAAGAAATTTCTATTTTATGGGATAAATAAAGTATTTGCAATAATAAATAGGAGTATTTTCTTATATGGATCACTCTGTATTTTTATAAATCAACTTGGCTAATTATTTTGGAAACTTGAAAAAAATGGATTGGGATGTCCAATTTTGAAGTGAATTTTAAATTAAATTTTTATTTTACGGGGTGATCAAAATATTTGCAGTAATAGAAGGAAGAATTTAATTTTATGGATCACTCTGTATATTTATGCATCAATTTGATTTTTCTATTTTGGAAAATTGGAAAAAATGCCTAGGTTGTTCAATTTTGAAAATAATTTTAAATCAAATTTCTATTTTATGGGAAAATTTAAGAATTTAGGAGAATTTTCTTATATGGATCATTCTGTATTTTTATAAATCAAGTTGGTTATTTATTTTGAAATATTTGAAAAAATACTGGAGGTGTCCAATTTTGAAATGCATTTTAAAAGAAATTTCTATTTTGTGGGATAAATAAAGTATTTGCAATAATAAATAGGAGTATTTTCTAATATGGATCACACTGTATTTTTATAAATCAACTTGGCTATTTATTTTGGAAATTTTAAAAAAATGGCTTGGGATGTCCAATTTTGAAGTGAATTTTAAATTAAATTTTTATTTCACGGGGTGATCAAAATATTTGCAGTAATAGAAGGAAGAATTTAATTTTATGGATCACTCTGTATATTTATGCATCAATTTGATATTTTATTTTGGAAAATTGGAAAAAATGCCTAGGCTGTTCAATTTTGAAAATAATTTTAAATCAAATTTCTATTTTATGGGAAAATTTAAGAATTTAGGAGAATTTTCTTATATGGATCACTCTGCATTTTTATGAAATTTCGATTTTATGGGAAAATTGAAGAATTTTCTTATATGGATCATTCTGTATTTTTATAAATCAAGTTGGTTATTTTTTTTGAAATATTTGAAAAAATACTGGAGGTGTCCAATTTTGAAATGCATTTCAAAAGAAATTTCTATTTCATGGGATAAATAAAGTATTTGCAATAATAAATAGGAGTATTTTCTAATATGGATCACTCTGTATTTTTATAAATCAACTTGGCTAATTATTTTGGAAATTTAAAAAAAATGGCTTGGGATGTCCAATTTTGAAGTGAACTTTAAATTAAATTTCATTTTACGGGGTGATCAAAATATTTGCAGTAATAGATGGAAGAATTTAATTTTATGGATCACTATGTATATTTATGCATCAATTTGATTTTTTTATTTTAGAAAATTGGAAAAAATGCCTAGGCTGTTCAATTTTGAAAATAATTTTAAATCAAATTTCTATTTTATGGGAAAATTTAAGAATTTAGGAGAATTTTCTTATATGGATCACTCTGCATTTTTATGAAATTTCGATTTTATGGGAAAATTGAAGAATTTGGAAGAATTTTCTTATATGGATCACTCTGTATTTTTATAAATCAACTTGGCTAATTATTTTGGAAACTTGAAAAAAATGGATTGGGATGTCCAATTTTGAAGTGAATTTTAAATTAAATTTTTATTTTACGGGGTGATCAAAATATTTGCAGTAATAGATGGAAGAATTTAATTTTATGGATCACTCTGTATATTTATGCATCAATTTGATTTTTTTATTCTGGAAAATTGGAAAAAATGCCTAGGCTGTTCAATTTTGAAAATAATTTTAAATCAAATTTCTATTTTATGGGAAAATTTAAGAATTTAGGAGAATTTTCTTATATGGATCACTCTGCATTTTTATGAAATTTCGATTTTATGGGAAAATTGAAGAATTTGGAAGAATTTTCTTATATGGATCACTCTGTATTTTTATAAATCAACTTGGCTAATTATTTTGGAAACTTGAAAAAAATGGATTGGGATGTCCAATTTTGAAGTGAATTTTAAATTAAATTTTTATTTCACGGGGTGATCAAAATATTTGCAGTAATAGAAGGAAGAATTTAATTTTATGGATCACTCTGTATATTTATGCATCAATTTGATATTTTATTTTGGAAAATTGGAAAAAATGCCTAGGCTGTTCAATTTTGAAAATAATTTTAAATCAAATTTCTATTTTATGGGAAAATTTAAGAATTTAGGAGAATTTTCTTATATGGATCACTCTGCATTTTTATGAAATTTCGATTTTATGGGAAAATTGAAGAATTTTCTTATATGGATCATTCTGTATTTTTATAAATCAAGTTGGTTATTTTTTTTGAAATATTTGAAAAAATACTGGAGGTGTCCAATTTTGAAATGCATTTCAAAAGAAATTTCTATTTCATGGGATAAATAAAGTATTTGCAATAATAAATAGGAGTATTTTCTAATATGGATCACTCTGTATTTTTATAAATCAACTTGGCTAATTATTTTGGAAATTTAAAAAAAATGGCTTGGGATGTCCAATTTTGAAGTGAACTTTAAATTAAATTTCATTTTACGGGGTGATCAAAATATTTGCAGTAATAGATGGAAGAATTTAATTTTATGGATCACTATGTATATTTATGCATCAATTTGATTTTTTTATTTTAGAAAATTGGAAAAAATGCCTAGGCTGTTCAATTTTGAAAATAATTTTAAATCAAATTTCTATTTTATGGGAAAATTTAAGAATTTAGGAGAATTTTCTTATATGGATCACTCTGCATTTTTATGAAATTTCGATTTTATGGGAAAATTGAAGAATTTGGAAGAATTTTCTTATATGGGGATCACTCTGTATTTTTATAAATCAACTTGGCTAATTATTTTGGAAACTTGAAAAAAATGGATTGGGATGTCCAATTTTGAAGTGAATTTTAAATTAAATTTTTATTTTACGGGGTGATCAAAATATTTGCAGTAATAGATGGAAGAATTTAATTTTATGGATCACTCTGTATATTTATGCATCAATTTGATTTTTTTATTCTGGAAAATTGGAAAAAATGCCTAGGCTGTTCAATTTTGAAAATAATTTTAAATCAAATTTCTATTTTATGGGAAAATTTAAGAATTTAGGAGAATTTTCTTATATGGATCACTCTGCATTTTTATGAAATTTCGATTTTATGGGAAAATTGAAGAATTTGGAAGAATTTTCTTATATGGATCACTCTGTATTTTTATAAATCAACTTGGCTAATTATTTTGGAAACTTGAAAAAAATGGATTGGGATGTCCAATTTTGAAGTGAATTTTAAATTAAATTTTTATTTTACGGGGTGATCAAAATATTTGCAGTAATAGAAGGAAGAATTTAATTTTATGGATCACTCTGTATATTTATGCATCAATTTGATTTTTTGATTTTGGAAAATTGGGAAAAATGCCTAGGCTGTTCAATTTTGAAAATAATTTTAAATCAAATTTCGATTTTATGGGAAAATTGAAGAATTTGGAAGAATTTTCTTATATGGATCATTCTGTATTTTTATAAATCAAGTTGGTTATTTATTTTGAAATATTTGAAAAAATACTGGAGGTGTCCAATTTTGAAATGCATTTTAAAAGAAATTTCTATTTTATGGGATAAATAAAGTATTTGCAATAATAAATAGGAGTATTTCCTTATATGGATCACTCTGTATTTTTATAAGTCAACTTGGCTAATTATTTTGGAAATTTAAAAAAAATGGCTTGGGATGTCCAATTTTGAAGTGAATTTTAAATTAAATTTCTATTTTACGGGGTGGGGTGATCAAAATATTTGCAGTAATAGATGGAAGAATTTAATTTTATGGATCACTCTGTTTATTTATGCATCAATTTGATTTTTTAATTGGGAAATTGGAAAAAATGTCTAGGCTGTTCAATTTTGAAAATAATTTTAAATCAAATATCTATTTTATAGGAAAATTTAAGAATTTAGGAGAATTTTCTTATATGGATCACTCTGTATTTTTATGAATCTACTTGGCTATTTATTTTGGAAACTTGAAACAAAAATGCTTGGGAAGTCCAATTTTGAAAGGAATTTTAAATTAAATTTCTAATTTACGGGGTGATCAAAATATTTGCAGTAATAGATGGAAGACTTTAAATTTATGGATAACTCTGTACCTTTATGTATCAATTTGGTTTTTATTTTGGAAAATTGAAAATAATGCCTGGGTTGTTCAATTTTGAAAATAATTTTAAATCAAATTTCTATTTTATGGGAAAATTTAAGAATTTATGAGAATTTTCTTACATGGATCACTCTGCATTTTTATGAAATTTCGATTTTATGGGAAAATTGAAGAATTTTGAAGAATTTTCTTATATGGATCATTCTGTATTTTTATAAATCAAGTTGGTTATTTATTTTGAAATATTTGAAAAAATACTGGAGGTGTCCAATTTTGAAATGCATTTTGAAAGAAATTTCTATTTTATGGGACAAATAAGGTATTTGCAATAATAAATAGGAGTATTTTCTAATATGGATCACTCTGTATTTTTATAAATCAACTTGGCTAATTATTTTGGAAATTTTAAAAAAATGGCTTGAGATGTCTAATTTTGAAGTGAATTTTAAATTAAATTTCTATTTTACGGGATGGTCAAAATATTTGCAGTAATAGATGGAAGAATTTAATTTTATGGATCACTATGTACCTTTATGTATCAATTTGGTTTTTATTTTGGAAAATTGAAAAAAATGCCTGGGCTGTTCAATTTTGAAAATGATTTTGAATCAAATTTCTATTTTATGGGAAAATTTAAGAATTTAGGAGAATTTTCTTATAGGGATCACTCTGTATTTTTATCTTCTTCTACTAGGCTATTTATTTAAGAAACTTGAAAAAGATGATTGGAATGTCCAATTTTGAAGTGAACTTCACTTCTAAAAATATGTATTGATTTGTTGACAAATTTAATGACTACTTATTTGTTTTCACATTATTTGTAATTTAAAGTCATAACAAGGTTCATATTATGTTTGTAAAACAATTTGTAACTAAAGCCTGTTGTTTGACAAAGGTCTTTGACACTATACAATTATATATGTGCAGATTTCTGTCAGAACTTACCTGCATATAATAATGTTGGTCGACTCTCTTGCACAGTACTTAGTAACAGTCGTTTTAAAATTCCCAGCTAACCTAAAAGTAATAATGAAATTCAACGTGTGTCGGGTTAAAAGCAGGAATATGCGAATTTGTATACAACTACGATTGGCATAAATTACATTCGGAACGAAATAGAGATATTTGAATCACTTGACGGGTTCAAGTTTGAAGAAAAAAAATACCTTTTGCACGACAAAATATTAGATTTAGTATTAGACCAGGAAAATAGAAAATAGACCTTCGGGAACAGGCAGTATCGAAGATCACTGATGAAAAGTAAGGGTCCGAGATCGGAACCTTGTGGAATACAGCTAGTTACCGATCTTTCCTTAGAGAATTTTTGTCCAATTCTGAATTTGAATAACAGGTTTGTTAGGAAGGTTGAAAACCATTTGTTAAGAGTACCTCTTATGCCAAGATGATCAAGCTATTTAGAACTCGTTATAGGCAAAACTTTATGAGTAACAGAATTTTTGATATTTAGAATGGACTCCTATTTTTCGATTTTTAGTTTTTTAGGCTTAGTGTCAGTTATTGTTTTATTTATATTCTGTAAATTATTATGGACAAAAAAGGACTTTATTATCTGCCTTTTTCATGCAATAGTAATTATTATAAATTTAGCTGTCAGCTGTTACGGCTAGTATATAGACATATGCATCAGCACCATCTAGTAACCAACAATGACAGTAGTATCATTTGATCAATTCAAATTTTTTTATAAACTTTTATTGAATACAAGTATTGAGAGTGGTGCAATTAAAAAAAACACACAATTAAAGTTTTATCCCTAAAAATACCCCCAAAAAATTCTTCCCTCTAAAAAAATCCCTATATAGATTTTTCTCCCTAGTTTTAGGGAGAAAACCCCCAAGTTGGCATCACTGTATGTGAGCTCTCTCTTGGGTTTAGTGAATACGGTATTATAAGAGTTTACTTTCCTAGGAGCTCTCACTTCTGGAACTTCTGGAACTTCTGGAACACCCTGTATATTGATTGCTCTATATTTTCAATTTCAATGCCAATCGAGAAATAAAATTACTTACATTCTAAGGCAAGAACTAATTGGTCTATGAAATTTTATGTAGAGTAGAAGTAGAAGTAATTCGATGGTGCATGTGGTCTTCGCGTATGTATAACACTTTATGAATAAAGTACGCTGTAAATATGTTATATCAATTTGAATTATCAAACTGGTGATTATCTGCTAAAACATATGGCGCTTGTGATATTTCAAAATGTTAGTAGTACTGATGTTCTGTTTTCTAAATAATAATCAGTACAAAAAATGCGGGTGCTTACCAAAATATTGTAACATACTGAATATTTATAGTCCAGTAAATGAAGGATGAAAAGTAGGCAAATTGTACAAAAATCCTGCCGTTCCATGAATTTTCCGTGAAGGGTAGGGTTTGACTAGTAATTGAACATCCAGAAATTTCATACACCTAATCGCCATTTTGAGGGGGTGTTCCCGACCCAAAGTTTCAATATTTCCTAAAAAATGGCATTTAGAGAATTTTTATAGAGGGGAAAAATGAAGATCAGGTCATTATCTACAAAAATGGTCCTTATGATTTTTGCCGAAAACTCAATAGTTTTCGAGATCATGGCTCTCAAGCGGGATCCTTTTTCGCAAAAACCGATGTTGAAAAATCCATAATTTTTAGGTTTCATGGATTTCTGGAAAACCACTAAACTCGAGAAAAAAAATGAGGGCACAACCAAAAAGGAGAAATTCCCAGCTTTAAAATGACGTATCTTGGAAGACAATCCGATAATGTACAAACTTTTAGACAGTGATTGTTCGCAAAATATTCAGAACCTCGAAAAACAGCAAAAATTTGGAAATAAAAACACCAACTGAAAAATCAAGGGGCAAGAGAGATGGCCAATAAAAAATTCTGAGATCAATAAAGACCTTAAAAGGACCTGTAATAACAAAAAATCGAGAGTAAATGTCTATTATTAAGGAAAATATGAGTCATTTCCCGACACTCGAAAAAAAAGTTATTACAAAATTTTTTACCCATTTTATAAATATGGTGGAAATATAAAATGGGCCTTGAATTATCGGATATGATAGCTGTGGATTTCCCCTTTCATCTGAATTTTGAATCGTACAAAAAAATGTATCTTTCATTTTTATACAAAACACATGTTTTTTTTTTGTTTTAGATATGTTTTTTTTTCAAATTTTAGGTTTTAAACAAAAAAAACATTGTTCAAATGATATTTTTTTAAACATAATATTAATTTAAAATGTTTGCTCAAACAACAGAATAAGTCTTGATAAAGATATAATAAAGCTTGTAAACGACACCAATTTAAATACAAATGCCCAAGACTATTTAAAAAAGTTAAAGTATACCACAGTTGCTTTGGACAAAGTCCAAATAAACAATTGCAGTATAGGAGGGTCTACAGAGATATGGCTAGAACTTTTGGAAGCATTCGAGACTGAACAAGCAAATGGAGAACGAACCTTTTTCCTATCAATTGTTCACCAATTTATATCCATATTCCTACCTACACTTTTCGACCATAGTCGTGGTAAGGGAATTAAACGCAAAATTTATTTACTTACAATAAAAAATTTTACATGTACCGGACGGCTTTCGGTTTTAATTAAAATAGTGTATATACCGGACGTCCTTTCAGTTGGAAAATTTAAATATCGGATATGAAAAAATCGTATACTTACGGTAGAATTCGGATTTTCGTACCTCGGATTTATACTAAAATATATTATAACGGTAATAATGGAAAAAAATCAATGCGGTAATAGAAAGGGTCGGAAAGTAAGTAACGAGTTATATAAAACCTAGAGGTAAAATAAAATACATTACGGTGAAAAATTAAAAAAATAGACTTGCCACAAAAATAACTCGTTACAATGGCATAGACATCGATATATGCTGGTCAAAGGAAAAAGGTCGACAAAGGCGACGAACACGTATTTTAGCTTATGCAATTAATTTTGGACATAGTTTACACTATACATTAGTGATTTTTATTTTTGGTCCCAGTAGATACCCAGGATAGGCACTAGACCATAATTATTCGTTTTTAATTCATCTAAAAGTCCACTTCCTCTGTAAACGTTTCTATTGAAACTAGGCTGTACTCAGAACCTTCGCATTTACGCATTTTATTATCCTTAATGATTTTTTTACGGCAAACATTTTAATAAATGCCAGTTTGGCGTGATAGATTGGTTCGGCACCACCAATCAGAGGCTTCGAGACCTTTGCACCTCAGCCTTTAGGCTTTTTGCGCTCTTGGTTGTACCGTTTATGTGAAAAGACCAGCAGCCCTTATCAGGCTCAACAGTCTCTCCACTAGGTCCTTCTTTGAGAAATCCTCCCTTGGGTACTCTAGTCCTGCTTTGGTACGAGGCTCCAGTACGTCTGATGTTCAGTGTGACTCCACCGAGATTCACAACCACCTGCAGCAGATTTTGATATTCCAAATACTGGACTGCAGTTTCAGTCTGCCGTATCATTGCCTACAATACCCATGTGCCTCGGGACCCACTTAAGAGTTACTCTATTATTTTTTGCCAGGGTGAGAGTTTTTGTACGCCATCCCAAACCATTTACTTAATTACAGTTTCCTGTAAAATAACAGAATTAAAACTATTATAACGCCGAAACCGGTATACAAGTGATGTTGTCCCCTCTAATTACAAACCAGAATGGTTGGTTATATCTTGCAGATATACCAACCCCGTGTAGCTTAGAAGTGTAATTCAATGTCTGTCGGAGCATATAGCCTGAGAATTAGTTGTTCCTTGTTACATGTCTATCGACCTGTTTCGATTTTACAGAATAAATCCTTTTAATTAGCGCTCGTCGTCACTAGCCACTTCCAATAATTATAGTTCTGTGATCCCAAATTCTTCAACCCTAACCATAAGACAATTGACGTCTGCCAACGGACGCTTCCATTTTTTCCAACGCCACGTGAAACACCCCTTTCCGATATCGACCGCCTAAGGGGAAAGACCATCTTTCGTTATCTTTCATATCTTTAAAAGTATCTTATGAATTTTGCTGTGGAAAGCACAGCCCCAAGGATATAACCCAAGAATATAACCCAAGGATATAACCCCAAGGATATAACCCGACGATATAACCCCAAGACCTAGGCTATAATATAAGCCCTAGCCAAGGATAGAACCCCAGGATACACCCCTAGATCAAAATACCGCCCTAGAACAGGACACATCAGTTCAGATCAAGACCTGACTTCTTCTCCAGGAAACCACTTCATCTAAGCTAAGTACCTATAAAAGTACAAATTCCTCTATTCATTTCCTGTGGCAGAATAAATTAAAAATTTGTTTTTAATTCTTTTTTTTTCTAAATCCTCAACTATAAAAGTTGAGGGAGATATCGCCCGGGGTAATTTTCAGTAACTTTTATTATTAACTTTTATTTAAATTTTACAAGGCGTTTCTACCTTTTCCGCCTTAGTTTTCTTAGTCCTTTTTATCGTCAAAAAGGTAGTGGCGCCCTCAATTTTTACAACCCTTCTGTTATCCTTGTGTGACATAAACTTGGGGTCAAATCACCCTTGAGAGGAGTCTCTAGCCGGAGCCCTTCGAGCTGGTGCCCTTTGAGGTTACAGCCATTTACCGTTACATCCTTCTTAGTTGAACGGTCATTGTTTTTTGAAAATCATTTTTCAAAACTTTTTAAGGCGTTATAATAGTATTAAGTCTAGATCTGATCTGGGGAAATGCTAAAGATAGATAGTTTGGCTTAGTGGAGTTTATTTCCGCGGCAAAGCTGCTAAATGTCATGCCGTAGGCACGGCTGCTTGTGCCGCCGGCCTAGCCCAATATGATGAAGCCCCGACTTGAAGATCAAAGGAATATCCTCGGCATAGTTGGTAGCAAACACACTTTTATTGAAATTAGTTTGTTATGTGTGGTCGAGGTGTATTTGACGAGGTCATTTTCGGTCTAATCAAGGTAGTGGATCTTTAAAATATGTTTCTCTTATCCTAAAGGCCGAAACTCACTTAACAGCACAGCACCTGACAAGCATCGTCACAGCACCGTCGACTGGTCAACTTGACGGTTGTGTATGGGTTCACTTATCGACACGGGATCAGTACCGCCGCGATACCCGACTACAGGCTTCACTTTATATTGTACTAACCGAAGTGTGCTGATAAGTGAGCGTACGACGTCGGCAAAAGATCAGCACACCACAAGCACGCCGTCCGCAAAATAATCTCTTTGAGAAATGTGTTGTGGTTGAGGCGTTGACGTGCCTTGTCGGTGCTGTGCTGATGTTGTTACATTTAAATACACATAAGAAATAAAATCTGCTGGTTATGATCAGTCGCTGTTCCTATGAGGAGCTGATAAGTGAGTTTCGACCTTAACCATAAAATCATCGACATCAAACATTCTCGACAAGAACCAGTCATCAACGAACTGAACAAACCAGTTTAATGTCGAATATCTATCCACGACAAATACCGGTGGCAAGGCCGATTGTGCCGCCGGACTAACCCGATTTGGTGAAGCGCGCCTTTAGGCTCTACGTTCATTGTCCGAAGAAAGCTTGCATAATTAGAATATAATGTCAGCTTGGGTAAAAGTAGTTTTTCAAAGGTTTTCGCTTTACCTAAAAAAAAGCCTGGAAACAACTATAACCAGAAAAAAAAATAATGGTATTGATTTATCGTTTAGGAAAAGGAGAATAATGGGACTTTAGTATCATTATCAGCGATACAAAATGTAGTTTCGAATACATTAAAAGTTAGTGTTCGTTGTGTAGCACGAATAAATGGGGAAAGCAAAATAGAAATGGCAATTGTAATACCTGGCTTTTTGCATAATGCACAGAATGCACTCAAAAAGTGATGGTATAAAAGAGGCTATACAAAATGTTAATTATAATATGAAAGAAAAATGAGTAAAAAGAATTTTGTATGCTTCTGTTACTAGTTTATGGCATAATTAAATAATCTTGATGAACAAAGCGTTAAACTTATAAATTGCTACACAATGACTAGTTTTTTTGTTTCCAAGTTGAAGGCAAGTTGTTTTTTTTTTTAGTATTTTCAAGAATTTTACATGATTTATTGTTTCCACTGTATTCAGTCTACTGTGATTTAGAATTTTGTTTTGAACAATAACTAGACGTAAACTTGGTGCGTATGAAGCTAGTAGCTACCAATATAGTTGACGTAAAACTTATAGTGCAGAGATCTAATCGTATATCCCCTTTAAGTTATGTTGCGGAGCTAAACTCTGAAAGGTATTAATATTATTTTTGTCTACTTACCAAACATAATTCTATATTGTATTTGATGTACGTAATTGTTGAACGGACGTTCGGTTTAAACGGGATACTAGACGTGAACTTTATCCCATTGGATTTTTTTATTTTATTGCTAATAAATATGCAGGTATACTTACAATTTCCTCAGAAAAACACTACACTCTTTCTTGATGTCAGACTACCAACTAATGAGTCAACTCGTGTGGCGTTCGAAAAATCACCCTTTTCAACGTTATAGTTCAGTCAATGATGTAAAAAATAATAAATTATTTGAAATTTATATTTCTACTTCTTCTTAATAAAATTAGATATGAGGTAGTGTTAGTTAACTGGTATTATGTTTAAGATGTTTTTAAATATAAATACCTAGGTTAATATTGTTTAAAGCAATGTTTGATATTCGGGTTATAAATAGCAGAGGAAAGAACTAATAGATTTTAGATTGAAAGAAACCATGAATACATCAAAAGAAAGCTCGAGTCATCGTTTAGGTAAAGATTTATTAAAAAATGTATTTTCGCTAGGTAGGTATCTTAAAAAGTAGTATGGCGCTCCATAATTGCGGATTAAAAATAATCATTACACAGTCGATAAATTTATTTAATTATTAAAAATTATCAAATACATTTTAACGATTATTAGTTAAAAGTATAATATTAGATGAATGTATCGTCAATTAAGCATTTTAAATTATAATATTGACTGGAATATGACGGTATCCTCGTATTAGAGTCAAACAAAAGCCGACAACTTTTTAAGCTCGCACCATATGTTTTACGTCAACTATATGATGAAGCGGGTCGTCTTCAGAGAGAAGTTTTCCAAGTCAGTGAAACTGTCATTTCTCCGTAGATATCGAGCAATTGGAAAAGTGAGAGAAAGACCTAGAAGTGGACGACCAAGGGTTAACACCCCCGCACAAGATCGTTATCTGACTATATAACCGTAGAGAACTTCTGAGTACTGCCCTCTCAATCGTCCGACCTCAATACCATCGAGCATGATTGGGATGAGCTACAAAATGCCTTGAAATCCCATGAACCGCCCTCCAAGAACTTATTTTTTTCCGGGCCGAGATGGGAAACTCATGTTCGAATGGGTCCAGGACCCAAACAGTGTTGGACTCATCCCTAAGGAGATGCCTACCAACCAAACCCACCTCAAACTCGCCGTTACCCCCGCCTCGGAATCACTACCCTATCATACTTCGAGACAGGCGGCGGTCCCTCGCACACTCTCCGCTCACACCGTCATCTTCTCCCTCCTATCACTCCTGCCACTCATGCCATATCGAGTCCTTCTCTCCCCCTTACCATGCTCTCTACTTCTCCACTCACCTCCATCCATTCCTCCTCCCCCCTCAACATTATCTCCACCATGTTCTCCCAATACACCGCCTCCCCTAGTTTCCTCTCCAACTTTTTCAGCACTTCCTCGTTCCTCCAGCATCTAAATACATGCCCCACATCATCCTCCACTTCACACCAGTCTCTCGTTTCCCAATCTTGTGGAGGTACCCTACTCTCGACCCATGTCCAGTGAGCACTTGTGTCAAGAATTAGTTCACCTCCCCGAATTTCCGGTCCATCCAATCTCTCCTATTCCCAATCGCTCCTTTTAGCGCGCCCTCATACTCCTCCCACCTTCTCTCCATTTCCTCCTCCATCCATTCCCGTACCTCTTCTTTGGTCGCACCCCTCCAGCGTTGGCTCCTAGCTCTAGCCAACACGTCCAATGGGTAGGACCTTGCCAGCACCGCTGCTGCCAGTCCACCCACTGTCCTGTACTCCTGCACCACCCTCAGCAATATCCCTCTCTGCACCCGCAGAAGTGGCCTAACCCTCGCATTCACCCCCGCTCTTTCACCCCACACCTCCGCACCGTACAGCATACTCTGCTCTACCGTCCTACCAATTACCCTCCTCTTCCACTCTCCCGGCCCTTTCACATTACACATCAATCTCCCCAGCCATGCTGCCCTCACTTTACCCTTCTCTGCCGCCTTTACCATATGGGTTTTGAAGGATAATTGGCTATCCAACCACACCCCTAGGTATTTCACAGACTCCTCCATGCGAATTCTCTTTCCCTTAACCATCACCCCCACTTCCCTTGCCCTGCTCCGTCCCTTCACTAGCAACCCCACCGTCTTTTCTTCCGCCACTTCCAGTCCGCACCGCTCTATCTTCTCCACAATCTTCCTGCACATTCTCTCCGCCTCTCCCTTTGCCGTACATACCAGACACACATCATCCGCATACACCGTAATCTCACATCCCTCTTCACATACTATCCCACAAACCTCATCAAACACGCAAGAACCCTCCAAGAACTTAGACAGCTCTTCAACGACCTTATTGAAAGTATGCAGAGGCGTTGTTTGGTTAGAGGAAACCATATACGTTATTAACTTAAATGATTAACATCAGATTTTAACCAACTAAGAGATTTAGGAGGTACCACAAATTTAGCGACAGCTTCTTCATGATCAAAGAGACCAGTCAATGGAAAATTAATGTGACCTGATACAAAGCGTGTCTGCAAGTTGGATATCTTCGAAAAATATATTGTTTCACAAGAATTGATTCATTTCCAATTCTTGAATATAAAGAGGAGAAAACATTGCAGTGTTTTTAAAATTTATTTCCGATCTAAAAAACGAATTTGTTGCTACAAGATTCCAAGACTTTGCAGAGCTGGGGAAGCTGTCTCAATTCCTTAAATCGCCTTATGAAGTTGGTGCATCGGGAGAATGGATTGATGTGGCTGCTAAGTTGTTCCTTCTATTTAAAATAACAAACCACTTCCGGTATAACAGGAAATGATAAGTCTGTCAAAAAATTTTTCATTAATTTGCCAAAACTTGTAAACGACATATCAAAATCGTTATCTAGTTTCCTGTGTATCAGAAGTAAAATTTTAGACTCTCTTCAATTTGCATAGTGAAGTAATAAGAAAAGAAGAAAAGTAATAATTCCGGCATGTGTTTTCTACATAAAAAAAAGTTTGTCACATTCATATGGTTAAACTAGACAAACTGCAGGGTTAGGTAAACGACACTCCTTCATTCCATATATAAACTTCAATAACATATCGATTACCTGCTATGCCTCTGGTATATTTTCAACAGCCACTGTTTTCACTTATAATATTTCTCACAAATTATTGCATTAACTCGAAGAACTTTAAAAAAAAATAATCACCGACACTCGAACCGCGAACTGATTGTGAATAGACTGCCATCAAAACTTGAAAATTATTCTGTCGTTTAAGTTAGAAGAGTAGGAATGTGGTGTTTGGCGAATATATAACCGAGTGGGGTATTCTTGTTTATTTTCAGCTTCCTTTTACAACTCTCGATGGAGGCGACAGACACGGACACGATCTTTCTGCCGCGCTTGGTTGGATCGGATGACTCGAAATGCCCGTCGTTGCTCTCTGTCGGTCTAAAGACCATTCATATTCAATCGTGACTTTTTACATCATCCAAACTTTTTTCTCTTTAATTTTCGGTTTGCACAACTTCTTGGAATTCTTCATCGATTAATAGAGATGAAGAACATTTCTTCGGCTGCAGTTAAAGACAGGGACGGCTTCTCAGTTTGTAATACATTTTTTTATATCTTTACAAAATACAGGGTGTCCCACTATAAAGTAACACAAGTTTTTGTTGACATAGTTGCCAAATGTATATTTTTTCCCGAAAAAAATGACCTTTTTTGAAGCGAAATTATCGGTTTATTTTAAATACAACACCCTATATTTTTTAATATCATCTGAAACTCCCTTTTTTCTCCTTTCCAAAAATGTATACATTATCGGCATATACTCAAATTTTTAGGGAAATATTTAATTTTTTTATGAAACCATGTCAATAACTTCCAAACGTAATTTATCACATTTTAACAGCTTGGAAACATTAGAGAGTTTTCGAGGCCGCTTAAAAAACACTCCGATTAACGCTATTTGACAACTTTGACATACGGTATGTCACTTAGCGTATACCGCTCCCGTACACCACCGGTATCTTACGGACGGTAGACATAGCGGTTGCATTAACGAAAAGGCCACGGAAAGACGAAAAATCTAACCTCAATTCAATGAGTGATGTCTGTAATCTGTATGTTGTCCCTGGTACCTGTTTTTTTTTAAATTTTAAAACGCCTTTTGCGAACAGCAACAAATCAAATAATATTGTAACAAACAAAAACTTGTGTTACCGTTGCCGTTGGGACGCAGGAGGTTCGAAAACTATATATTTATCTGTCAAAATAGTAGGTCTATCAAGTTGGCGGACCAACTTATTAAAAAATACGTTTTGACAAACTCAAAAATTGCCGTTTATTTGCCATTTTTTTGCCGTGAAATTCCCAGAATTTGCCGTTAATTATTTCTAAAAAAAATTGGGTGGCCCGCCAACTTGAGTATCAAGTTAGCGGGCCACCCCCTGGAAAATTGGTTTTCTTTTTACAATAAGTAAAACGAAATACATAGATAATTGCCGCTTGATTTGCCGTTCAAGAAAATATCATTGCCGACATCGGGGCACGTCGGCATCTGGAGCAAAACGGGCAAAAACCATTTCTGCGTACGAAGGTCGGGATGGGTTGATATTAAGAAATGAATCTTCCCCGTTTTACCCCAGATGCCGACGTGTCTCGATGTCGGCAATGATATTTACTTGAACGGCAAATCAAGCGGCAATTATCCATAACTTAACTATGTCAAGATGGCGAGCCACCTCTTGGAATGTTGCTTTTCTCTATACAATAAGTCCAACCGAGCACGTAGATAATTGCAGCTTGATTTGCCGTTCAAGAAAATATCATTGCCGACATCGAGACACGTCGGCATCTGGGGTAAAACGGGGAAGATCCATTTCTTAATATCAACCCATCCCGACCTTCGAACGCAGAAATGGTTTTTGCCCGTTTTGCCCCAGATGCCGACGTGCCCCGATGTCGGCAATGATATTTTCTTGAACGGCAAATCAAGCTGCAATTATCTACGTGCTCGGTTGGACTTATTGTATAGAGAAAAGCAACATTCCAAGAGGTGGCTCCCTATCTTGACATAGTTAAGTTAGCGGGCCACCCCCTGGAATATTGCTTCCCCTTTTACAATAAATTAAACTGAATAAATAGATAATTGCCGCTTGATTTGCCGTTCAAGTAAATATAATTGCCGACATCGAGACACGTCGGCATCTGGGGTAAAACGGGGAAGATCCATTTCTTAATATCAGCCCATCCCGACCTTCGTACGCAGAAATGGTTTTTGCTCGTTTTGCCCGAGATGCCGACGTGCCCCGATGTCGGCAATGATATTTTCTTGAACGGCAAATCAAGCGGCAATTATCTACGTGCTCGGTTGGGCTTATTGTATAGGGAATTTCACGGCATATAAACGGCAATTTTTGAGTTTGTCAAAACGTATTTTTTAATAAGTTGGTCATCTATGTCTCTAATTTAAATTATTGCGCAAAGGAAAGCAATATTCCAGGGGGTGGTCCGCTATCTTGATACGCCAGTTAGCGTGCCATACCATTTTTTTTTTAAATAATTAACGGCAAATTCTAAAAATTTCACGGCAAGAAAACGGCATAAAAACGGCAATTTTTCAATTGGTCAAAAATTATTTTTGCACTAGTTGGTCCGCTATCTGGTTTTTGCCCGTTTTGCCCCAGATGTCGACGTGCCCCGATGTCGGAAATGATATTTTCTTGAACGGCAAATCAAGCGGCAATTATCTATGTATTTCGTTTTACTTATTGTAAAAAGGAAACCAATTTTCCAGGGGATGGCCCGCTATCTTGATACTCAAGTTGGCGGGCCACCCAATTTTTTTTTTAAATAATTAACGGCAAATTCTGGGAATTTCACGGCAAAAAAACGGCATAAAAACGGCAATTTTTCAATTGGTCGAAAATTATTTTTGCACTAGTTGGTATGCTATCTGGTTTTTGCCCGTTTTGCCCCAGATGTCGACGTGCCCCGATGTCGGAAATGATATTTTCTTGAACGGCAAATCAAGCGGCAATTATCTATGTATTTCGTTTTACTTATTGTAAAAAGGAAACCAATTTTCCAGGGGGTGGCCCGCTATCTTGATACTCAAGTTGGCGGGCCACCCAATTTTTTTTAGAAATAATTAACGGCAAATTCTGGGAATTTCACGGCAAATAAACGGCAATTTTTGAGTTTGTCAAAACGTATTTTTTAATAAGTTGGTCCGCCAACTTGATAGACCTCAAAATAGTCGTGCGGTTAGATTTATGTTAACCGCTACCGGCTCAGTATATGTACGTTTTCGAAAACTCTCTATTATAACTCGAAAATGAGACAAGGGATTAATGAGCGACTTTCACTGAAATTCTTAAAAAGGTTTAAATTTTTTTAACACCGTTGCCTAGTCTCAAAATGTGTCTAAAATTTTGGTAAAAAAGTAACTTTCTGTTATTTTTTTACAAAAATGGGCTTTTGTAAAAATATACCTGACATTAAGAAACGTCTAATAAGTTATTTATGGGAAATATAAGAACGAACTGATAGCGTTTTCCATTTGCAGTTTAGAGCGACACCGAGTGCGCACTGACACAGTGCAAGTTCTGTCCAGATATGTGCTCCAGTGCACTTCAAATGGAATGCAATATTTAAAAGTTTTCTGTCATTTTTTAGGTTATGCTTCATTCGCCGCTTCTCTTCCTAATCAAAAGTAATTCTTGAATTAAAATAAAAACACCAAAATTTATGTTGGAAGCATATTATAGGTAGGTACCTGTCTATCACTAAATTTTTTGGTAACTGCAACAGATTTTTTTTATTTTTGGTAGATGAATCCGTTCGAATAAAATTAATTCATCATCTGAATCATCTTCACTGCTGCTTAGGACTTCTAAAAGGACTGCTTCAAGTGCTTTTTGTCTTTAAGTATTACTAGATTCCGCCATTTTCTTTAAATACTCCAGTGCACTATCTCGGCACGACCTCGAAACGCTCGTGCTAATAAAGTTGCCCTAAGTGCCAAAATAATTGCATGATTTACAAATGGAATGTACAAACCTTCCCTATGTCGTGCAAATGGAACACGTAAATTGAACTAAATGCAAACTAAGTGCGCACTAAATTGCAAATGGAAAACGCTATTAGTCAAATTTATCAATAGAAGAGTTCAGTCTAAGGTCAGTGTGACCAACAAAAAGTGGTTTTTATGACAAGAATGACAGTTAATGTCTACCATTCAAAACATAAGATTTTTGCAAGTTTTTTTATCATTACGAACATCCATATTGTTTTATTAAAACAATGAATACACCCCCGAAGCGTAAATCTTAAAATTTAAAATGACGTTTTAGCTGAATTCTCAATGCATCGGTGGCCAAATAGGGTGTTCAACTAAAAACAGATTCTTGTTAATGATAAGCAGATTGTTAATTCTAAGGGAACAAATTACGTCGCACCATATTTTATCAAATTTAATAGTGTTGTCTATTCTTCTATTTTAGATATTTCTTAAAATCCGCCTTTTAGATTTTGACGTCACTAGTATATTTTGACATGGAACAAAATAATCATAAGAGAAGAAAAAGAAGAAGGTTAGGTTAGAATATGGAGGGTAGAAGGAAGGAGCACCATCTTGTATGGGTGACAAGTAGAAGAAGTGTCCACCTGTAAACAGCAAATTATAATTCGAAGATTCACCGAAATGGCGCTCGTGTAGCTAATGGAAATGATGTGAATTTAGGGTTATAAACCGAGTGAAGTGTGCTGGGTTGAAAAATTTAGTATTTTTCGTGACTTGTGTAATTGAGAAATATGCAGTATTTAAAATCTCAATTATTTACGTAGTATTTCCTTTTTTATTTTTGTATCTTACTCTAATAATTCATGGCGTTGTTTTTAAAATCTTTCCACTTGCCACTATGGCGTCACCTTAATTTACTTCCTTTCGATGGACACTTTTTAATACATTCCTTCTACCCTCCATAGGTTAGATTGACAGTGAGTTGTTTGCATTCGCATGTGGTTTTATCTTGGTTTGAATTTTTGATTAGTTCGAGTTTAAGTTTTACACCTTTTACTAATAAAATGCTTCAAATTCAAATTGAACAATGTAAACAACAGAGTGATAGATGTTAGATGTCAACAATTTTGTCCCGAACATGCTCAAACAGGCAAAAGAAGAAGCTGAAACATGGAACAGCGAAGGAAGACTATTGACAACTTCACATTTAAACTAGTGACGTATCTGCATTATAAGTTGCATAGTTTTAGTAAATTTTTGTTTTAATTTTTTTCTGTTGATCTAAAGTCTAAATTTAAAACAATTTTATTTTTGAATATCCAATTTGTCATTTATTAATATTACCTAATAAAACAAGGGGTCAAAATTTTAAGTTGAACACCCTATTCTCTTCTGTCATTTTGTCACTAGTTATGTCAGATATCAGTGTTATTTGTTTTTGTTGATATTCGTCTAATCATTTATGTTTATTTTCCATACTTTTGTAGTAGTTCTAGTTAGTTGTATCACGTTATTCTTCTGATTGCTTTTTCCACTGACATCTGACATAACTAGTGACATAATGACAGAAGAGAATTGGTGATTTGCCGAAAGTTCCTAGAATTACTGGCCATCGATGCATTGAGAATTCAGCTAAAACGTCATTTTAAATTTTAAGATTTACGCTTCGGGGGTCACCCATACAAGATGGTGCTCCTTCCTTCTACCCTCCATATTCTAACCTAACCTTCTTCTTTTTCTTCTCTTATGATTATTTTGTTCCATGTCAAAATATACTAGTGACGTCAAAATCTAAAAGGCGGATTTTAAGAAATATCTAAAATAGAAGAATAGAACAACACTATTAAATTTGATAAAATATGGTGCGACGTAATTTGTTCCCTTAGAATTAACAATCTGCTTATCATTAACAAGAATCTGTTTTTAGTTGAACACCCTATTTGGCCACCGATGCATTGAGAATTCAGCTAAAACGTCATTTTAAATTTTAAGATTTACGCTTCGGGGGTGTATTCATTGTTTTAATAAAGCAATATGGATGTTCGTAATGATAAAAAACCTGCAAAAATCTTATGTTTTGAATGGTAGACATTAACTGTCATTCTTGTCATAAAAACCACTTTTTGTTGGTCACACTGACCTTAAACTGAACTCCTCTATTGAAAATATTTACTTTGATAGAAAAAGCGTGGTGCGTCGTATTAGACTCCGTTTCACATAAGAAGAAGCCACTTGAAGTTTGCCAACTGACTTGCGCAGAAACCAAAATCAGTCGCCTCGTAACGACCGTTTCATGCCATTGGCGTTACAAACAATGTTTCATGCCGACAGCCATTTTATTATTGACATTTGAGGTTGTGTTTGAATATTTTTGATTTTTGAATATTTTAAGACGTTTAGCTAGTTTATATGAGAGTGTTGTGTGATTCATTTGATCTAAAACCATGCCTCCTAAAAAAACTTGTTGGTGTTAAAGGAAACATTATCCACATTATTCTAATTTTGCGTTAACCTACAAAATGTGAAAATTTTACGCTACTGATTTGAAGTCGAATGTCAATTTTACAATATGGCGCTGGTTTTGACAACAAGTTCGCGCATACGACTGCAACTTCAAGTGGCTTCTTCTTACGTGAAACGGAGTCTACATATATGCTGAGAAAAAATTAATAGAAGTGACCAGGAGAAGATTCAGAGCCATTTTTGACAGAAATCCGCCTACACATGAGAATCTATATTAACTTGGGTACAATTTATAGAATCGGGAAAACTTGTTTCTAAACTAAGAGGAGCGATTTGAATTTAAGTTGGCATTTCTGTTGTCCGTTGCACACAGCTCTTTTGATACAACTGACAACTACATTTGTCAGTTTTGTGTCTATTCATGTAACAATTTTCATTATAGTTCAATCTTTATTACCATTTTTTGCGTTTGTTATATTCCAACCAAGTATTCAGTTTGATAAACAAAATCTGCTTGTTTTTTCTTGTTGATTGCAAATAATATCTTATTTTTGTGAGTATTTTTACATCAAGTTTTACATACATAACGGTACAATATTATAGGATTTTTCCATTTCAAACTTCTGTTTACTTTTAGTTTTTGCTATACCTAAGTCTAGCTATATCTAAAGCTACAATTGCATTTTTTACATACTTATTTATCCCCAGTTCCATATAAATTACTTATTATAACCAACCATACATTTTTTCACCATAATGTGACATTTGGTTATTACTTTCGCCATGGCCTGTGACCAATGATGATTCGATACAGTACAATACATATTTCACGTAAATGTCAAATAGTTCAAAAAGTCTGAACACGACCCTTTCGGAAGACACTCCCAATCTAGTTACTTCTAGTGGTGTGTTTGAGGTTTCATAAAATGCTCCTCATAGTTTAAAAACAAGGTATAGAAAGGAAGAAAAAATTTAGAACAGAATCAATTTTATTTAGATATAAGAACAAGGAACCAAACAAAACTTCATAAAACACATCAAAACAAAAAAAAATATTTATATTTAATAAATAAGTTGGAGTATCTGACCTCCATCTGCATCACTACATATCTAAATCTCAGCCAAAAATTACTGAACGCATTTTGCAGCATTTCTGGTGTTATGGTATTAAAAACATTTATTATGTTATTTCTTAACTCTTGAAGATTTGTAAGGATTGGGTTATACCATCTCTATTTTATATAACCCCATATGAAGAATTCTGAGTATGGTTAAGTCCGGGGAATACGAGGCCCACTCGATGGGACCAGCTCGACCTATCCATCTATTGCCGAAATGGCGCGCCATCTTGTTGAAAATATACAGTGTTTATCATTTCATCTAAAGATTCTAAAGATTAATGAACAAGTCCATAGATTTAATAAAAGACATTGCAATGATGTACATGTACCTTTATCTAAGGGAAAGATTAATTTTAAATCTCCGGCTATATAAGGCGACAACGGTTTTATAATAAATTACCTTCAACTATCAGAAACTGTACTACTCTACTTAATACAATTCAAGAACGTTTTAAAAATATTTTTAATTGAACATTGTTTTTACTCCACACAAGAATTTTTCAACTTGTGAATGTTGTAAGAATAATTATTTATTTGTTTGTTTGTATTAAGAATTAAAAATTTTATCAGATATTGCTTAGTTATAATTTGCATGTCAATTTTAGATTAGGATTAGGATTAATTTTTCACTGGGACTAAGTAATTCTATACAAATTTTGTTGTTTGTCACCATTTTTTTAAATTCCATCCTATTTCAAGTAAATGATTAAAAAATATAGCATCGCATTTGAAGATTCCCAAAAAAAGTTGAAAACAAAACAATTTTTCAAACACCGCCTCCTAGCGACCGCTAAAACCACTGGAATAAATCGATGATATAATATTTTATTAGGCATTGAATTCCCTTTCAAATGATACTAAGTTTGTCAAAATCCATAAAGCGGAACAAAAGTTATAACAGTTTTATTGAGTCAGTTTTCCCACTCATCCCTACCAGTTATTTTACAAGATAGAGGAAAAAGTACTGCAGCAATCTTACGTAAAATGTTCTAATGATTACGAATATTTAAATTTTGTGGTACTAAAACGGTACATTTATTATAGAAAGATGATGTTGGGAACTAAAATAGCTTCTCGCTAATTTTTTTTCTAGTTCCGTTCTCATGTAGGAAGTACCTACGACAAATATTCTTTTTTATTGTAATGTAGAATATTTTAAGTTTTATCGAATTTTTAGTTTTCCACAAAACTCTGCTCTATAAATTGAAATAAAATTTTTTGAGTTTGTCTTTCGCAATAAATAAAGATTTTTGCGGATTTGGACGACTTTCAGCTTTCAATTTTTTCCATAACTTTTTATTTTCCACGAAATCTTGTTTGTTTGGCAAAAATATGAAAACAATCTGATTGATGATATTCCGAGACTGTCAGGATAACTGATTTTATCTAAATTTGTGTTGTTAAGGGTCAATGCTCTGCGTGCGTTCTCGCCAAAAAAAGCTTTAATATACAGAACGACCCAGTAGAAAGTGTATTTTTGTTTTAGATTGTTTGAAATTTGCTCAATACATTAAATAGAAATGGAAAATATTTTAAAATGAGCTTTAAATTTAAAAAGTAAGTGATCTTTCCTTTAATGACATTCTTCGAGATAATCAAATAAGTTCAAAACATCAGGGTTTCCATGAACCAATACAGTGAAGAGACGAAGCATGTTATTTTTTGAAAAAAAAATCCATCCTATAACCTAACCTAACCTTGTGTGGGACTCCAGATCTCTCTGATTACCCACTAAAAACCCTTTTCCACTTTGCTGCGCTGCTTCTTGTGTTGCCTCTTTGTTTTGACTACATGTACAAACTGACCCTTCCGTATATGGAACCGCCTGTTCAGCATTACTTCATCTAGTTCTGGGCACAGTAAGTACTGTTTACGCTCCTAATTGTATTTCTTCTCTTTCATCTTAATAATCTTCTCAACTATGTCATTTACTAGCTGCCATTTCTCTTCACTTTCTAACAGTAAAGCAATAAAATTCCCTTTGTTCAACCCTTTCACACGTGAAACGTTCTCATATGAAGAGCTTATGTCTTGCATCGTCCTTATCGTGACAGTAACCGCAGAAACCGTCGCTTTTACCAATTTTCTCGCAGTATGCTTCGAAACTACCGTGTCCTGTTAAAGCCTACGTTAGATAATAGCTAAGTTCCCCGTGTTTCCTACTTGTCCATGATTTGATGTTTTTTATTAGTACTCTTGTCCAACGGTTATTGCGCTCCCAAGTTTATTGCTATTCCTTTTCGGTGTTTAATCCCACCGGTAATTGTCCTGCTAGCTGCTATAGACACTGTTTGGTAGGCTCTCGTTATTCTCAGACATACCTTTCTCTGGACCCTTGTCGCAGCCTTTCCTTGTTTTTCCGAATTTTTAAAGCTGCATCCTTCCTTGTTGGCACAGCATAGTATGGAGGAGGTCACCGACATCAGCAGACGTCTCCGGCTACATCCTCCGACGACTAAGCTGGGATGCTTTTCTTTCTGCTCGGCCTTCAACGAATTCTACGTGGGGGATCAAATTCATCTGTTTATTCAGATATACACCTAGATACTTGATAGCCTTTTGTGGTACTACAGCTACTAGGTCCAGTTTCCTTTTTCCTATCAAAGTCACCGCCTCCGTTTTCTCTAGGGCTAAGATGAGCCCCATATTTTTGAGCCATCCTGTTATTTGGTTTATTGCAGTCCTTGCCAAGTCCTTCAGTTTTTTTTTTTGCTAGGCATATCACTGCGAGGTCGTCCGCATATGCAACCAGTCGGATTCCCGTCGATAAATTTAAATTCAAAACCCCGTCGTAGGCTATGTTCCATAGTAGAGGCACTAGTATGGAGCCTTGGGGTACCCCGCATGTTATTTCAATTTCTTGGTCATCGTGTACGATCGATATTTCCGAAAGATAGTTTTCAATTTCCCAGTGCTGTAGGCATTTAATAATTTTATCCCATCAACCTAACCTTTTTTTGGGATTTGGGAAATCTTCTACAAGACGCCTGGGAAGAGGTCCCAGGGGGTGCGGATACAGCCAATCACGTTTTAAGCCCCTCACCTCTGGAAGGCATCCTCTCCTCAAGGAAGCCGCTTTTGACCGCCTACCAGCTAAAACCCACCTCTCTTCTCCGACTGACGCCCCGGAACCGTTCTTAGCGAATATCACGGCGGAGGCGCCAGCTTTTCTTTTTTGCTGCTTCCTATTCATTCATTTTCTTTTGCCCTTTCCCTGGCTTCTTTTAACTTGATGATTTTGGTGACCCCCCCTAAAGGCTTCGATTTTTTTCTTTTTTAGCATAATGCTCTCAAAAATTTCAGTCGGCCTTCCTACCTCTTGGCCTAAAAGCAGTTCCATTTGGCATATTTGTTCCTGGTACTGGACGTACCGAAAAACCGCATGTTCAGCGTCGTCCACTCCACAGACGGGACACAGATCGTCCGAGGTCTTCTTTATTCCATAAATATATGGAGGGTAGAAGGAAGGAGCACCATCTGAATGTATTAAAAAGTGTCCATCGAAAGGAAGCAAATTAAGATGGCGCCATAGTAGCAAGTGGAAGGATTTTAAAAACGGCGCCATGAATTATTAGAGTGAGATACAAACTTAAAAAAGGAAATACTACGTATATAATTGAGATTTTAAATACTGCATATTTCTCAACTACACAAGTCACGAAAAATACTAAATTTTTCAACCCAGCACACTTCACTCGGTTCATAACCCTAAATTCACATCATTTCCATTAGCTACACGAGCGCCATTTCGGTGAATCTTCGAATTATAATTTGATGTTTACAGGTGGACACTTTTTCAACGTATCCCCCATACAAGATGGTGCTCCTTCCTTCTACCCTCCATACATAAATATACGCCCTAATCCACCAACCTAACCTAACCTAACTTTGCAGAAAAGACAAAAAAAAATGTTAATATTTTATCAATGTAGTTTAAGTTAGTTGCGTGTATTAATATTCTGATATACCCTGTATTATTCAGCTAATGGTTGACTAACGCTCCATTATAACGGTCTTGAAGGTGATATTTTCAAGATATTGATATTAAATACCGTCTCATTGAAAGTCTAAAGGGAAAAAAAGTTAACATTCTTAGGCGTACTATGCCTTTTAACATCCAATCTTAATAGAGCAAGAAAAAACTAGATGAACTTTATATGAACTCTCCTTTTTATAGAAACTCATTTTGAAATGTTTCACTCGTTATTATTCACTTATATTCGAAGAAAAATGATGTTATACAAGGTGTCCAGAAACTCTCGTGCCAAATACAAACTAGAATACATTGATTTTTCTCGAAAACGGTTCATATTAATTTTTGGAAAAGTAAAAAAATCGTTAGGACTTAGGTCGGTACTGTATGGAGGATAGTCCAACAATTCGATGTTTTCTTGCTTTGAAATTGTTTTTCGAGCTGTGTGGGAACTTGCATTGTTTGGGTGGATGATCATTTGTCGTTGGGGGTTGGTTTTTCGAAATTCAGCAATTACTTCCAACTAGGCTTTTTCAAAATGACTTGGCATATTGTAAAACCAATATATTTTTACAATATGACTACAATTTCAAGGCATTTTATAAAACGCCGATGAGATTTTAGGCATATTGAAAAATTTAAAATATTTTACAATTCACCTAGTTTGAGTTAGGCGTTTAGTAATACACCTATGCCTTGCTTCGGTTTATTTAAAAATAGGTAGGGCACACATACTTAGTGACTATTCGCCAGTAAAATAATAATAATAGTAATTATTAAAATATAACTGTTTTATTGCTATGTTACAATATAACTTAGACATAAACTAAAAATGTATTAAGGAACTTATAAAACTGAAGTTAGTCAGTTAGTGATTATTTATTCCCGCAGGAGCCACTAAAGCGACATTTGCTTGTACACTTCATGTGGGCCTTGAAACAAAAGCACTTATTTATTCTACATTGGTTTTTGTTGGGTTTGCACATACATTTTTTAAAACCTTGCTTCCCAAACTTGGAAAACATCCCCATTGCTTCTCTTAAAGAAATAGTTTTTTCACTTGGAACTTCAATTTGCTCGTTGCTCTCTATTCCACTGATCTCATCTCTGGAGAACCATCGATTTAACAGACCGTACTTCGTACCAATTTGATACACTCCATTTTGAAAATCCAAAATTGATCCAATTATATTTTTAGGATCTAGAGGTCTACTTTTGAAACCTCAATTATAACGTTTCTGTCCGATAGCACTGTCTATTCTTTCTGTTATTATTTTTTCCTGATTGAGGCACAAATTACACATCCATTTTTGTCCATCAGCAACAGCCTGATTAAAGGGATTTTTCATCTTACATTTTAAGCAATAAAGATTTGAGACTGCTGGCAGATTATCGGCTTCTTCTAGAAACATATTATTGGATACTTCTAGAAACTCTGTATCCTTAACAACAGAATCTTGTTCGTAATTTAGTATTATTGGGATATCGTCAATGTTCATTATTTGAATGTCATCATTTGTAGTTTTAGAAGTTGAATCGGTCGACTGTGGAGTTTCCTCTATCTCGATATGGTTTGCCTCTTCAACACTTTGGGAACATTCAGGAATAATATTCTCTAACTCTTCCTCAGTGTTTATTTCTTTCACAACGTCATTGGGCAAATCAGAAGAAAACAGGCTTGAAAATCTATGCCGAATAATGCTTTATAAGGGGTGCGCCTAATTATTCGATGGTAAGATGCATTCTTCTGCCATTGCACAAAATAACAGCCGGTTGACCAATTAGTTGAATCATTGTCACTCAGCATATTTTCAACATCCTGATTAGATCTTTCGACGCTTCCTTGGCTCTGTGGATGACGGGGACGCCCATTAATTATTTTACAAGAGGGCCATTTTGAGACTAAATCCTTGATAATGACGTTGACAAACTCTCTTCCATCATCACTCTGTAAGATGCTGGGGCCACCAAATTCTAAAAATATTTTTAAAAGTTCTGATGAAACATCTGATGCACACTTTGATTTTAACGGTCTCAAATGAACAAATTTAGTCAGGTGATCCTGGTAGTTCAGCAACCATTTATAGTCGCCATCTGGAGTTGCTTGTAAATCAATTAGGTCTACTTGCCCTCTGTGATTCCAACTTTTGGAAAGTATGGGCTTGACGACA
The DNA here is from genome assembly GCA_947563755.1 of Lochmaea crataegi. Classification (NCBI taxonomy): domain Eukaryota; kingdom Metazoa; phylum Arthropoda; class Insecta; order Coleoptera; family Chrysomelidae; genus Lochmaea; species Lochmaea crataegi. The sequence goes on along the minus strand of OX387433.1, from coordinate 10,150,665 downwards.
ACTCCTTTTTTGGTAGCTGTTTTTTTGTATCACAAGTTATACACAATTTCACAAAAACTTCGACTGCTGGTCGAGGTATTGCATATTTTGGCTTAAGAGCTTTTATCATTTTATCACGACCTCCATGGCATGTACTCACGTGAACGTCTTTCAACTTCTCGAAAAATTCTTCATAAGACACAATAAAAGTGAGTTCATCTTCATTACAAGACCTTTTCTTTACGACTTTTTTCACTCCACCAATATCCAATATCTCATAAATTCTTGAGAAATACTGCTGTTTATTTGATCTTCTATTGCCCTGCTCTCTATTTTGCCTTGCGAGTATTAAAATATTGCATACTTCTTCTATTTTCGCCGAATTCCATGGTTTTTTAATACTTCTTTCATGTTCTGCATAATGAAAATTTAAAATAACATGAAATTTCTGACATAAACATAACGAAAACTTAAGTAAACAAGAAATGCAACTTGTAATACTAGACTTGCGTCTAGCGCCACTGTTTAATGTTTAATTTTTTAGCCCGCAGGAACTTATGCGCATTTCAAGATCAGTTTTCCTTCTAATTTATCGAGAACGGCAAGGAAAATCATTGAAAAAGCTATACAGTGTTGAAAAAATGGCTTCTTCAATGATTTTCCTTGCCCTTCTCGATAAATTATCCAATGATCTGTTTTAACAAAGAGAAATTATGAAAAATTATAAACAAAAACAAGTATTAGTTCCTAATTATTCTAACCTAAAATCTAACAAATTGAATTAGCTATGAATTATAGTAGTATTTGTTAGTACAAAGTGATTCGCCAGATTTATGAATAAACTTATGGATTAAAAAAAACAACGAGCGACCAATTTTTAATTATGATGATAAATTAGCAACAAGTTATGGTAGTATTAGTATTTTTGCTCAAAAGGTTAATATGAAGTGCATCGGTAGATGTAAACTCTTTTTCAAAAAGCGACGAGCGACAAATTTTCAATTATGGTAATAAAAGAGCGATAAATTAGCGACAAATTATGGTAATATCAGAGTTGATAGATAAAAAGTGGTTCTGCTAGCTTAATATCAACCTAGCAGAACCATAGGTTTTTTTTTTAAAAACGATGAGCGACACATTTTTCATTGTGGTAATAAAAGAGCGATAAATTAGCGACAAATTATGGTAGTGTTAGTTTTTTCGAAAAGTTGATTAGTTAAAAAGTGGTTCTGCTAGCTTAATATCAACTTAGCAGAACCATAGGTTTTTTTAAAAAAACGATGAGCGACACATTTTTCATTGTGGTAATAAAAGAGCGATAAATTAGCGACAAATTATGGTAGTGTTAGTTTTTTCGAAAAGTTGATTAGTTAAAAAGTGGTTCTGCTAGCTTATCAACCTAGCAGAACCATGGGTTTTTTTTAAAAACGATGAGCGACAAATTTTTCATTATGGTAATAAAAGAGCGATAAATTAGCGACCAATTATGGTAGTGTTAGTTTTTTCGAAAAGTTGATTAGTTAAAAAGTGGTTTTGCTAGCTTAATATCAACCTATCAGAACCATAGGTTTTTTTTAAAAAACTATGAGCGACACATTTTTCATTGTGGTAATAAAAGTGCGATAAATTAGCAACAAATTATGGTAGTGTTAGTTTTTTCGAAAAGTTGATTAGTTAAAAAGTGGTTCTGCTAGCTTATCAACCTAGCAGAACCATGGGTTTTTTTTTTAAAAACGATGAGCGACAAATTTTTCGTTATGGTAATAAAAGAGCGATAAATTAGCGACCAATTATGGTAGTGTTAGTTTTTTCGAAAAGTTGATTAGTTAAAAAGTGGTTCTGCTAGCTTAATATCAACCTAGCAGAACCATAGGTTTTTTTAAAAAACGATGAGCGACACATTTTTCATTGTGGTAATAAAAGAGCGATAAATTAGCGACAAATTATGGTAGTGTTAGTTTTTTCGAAAAGTTGATTAGTTAAAAAGTGGTTCTGCTAGCTTATCAACCTAGCAGAACCATGGGTTTTTTTAAAAAAACGATGAGCGACACATTTTTCATTGTGGTAATAAAAGAGCGATAAATTAGCGACAAATTATGGTAGTGTTAGTTTTTTCGAAAAGTTGATTAGTTAAAAAGTGGTTCTGCTAGCTTGTCAACCTAGCAGAACCATGGGTTTTTTTTAAAAAAACGATGAGCGACACATTTTTCATTGTGGTAATAAAAGAGCGATAAATTAGCGACAAATTATGGTAGTGTTAGTTTTTTCGAAAAGTTGATTAGTTAAAAAGTGGTTCTGCTAGCTTATCAACCTAGCAGAACCATGGGTTTTTTTTAAAAACGATGAGCGACACATTTTTCATTATGGTAATAAAAGAGCGATAAATTAGCGACCAATTATGGTAGTGTTAGTTTTTTCGAAAAGTTGATTAGTTAAAAAGTGGTTCTGCTAGCTTGTCAACCTAGCAGAACCATGGGTTTTTTTTAAAAAAACGATGAGCGACACATTTTTCATTGTGGTAATAAAAGAGCGATAAATTAGCGACCAATTATGGTAGTGTTAGTTTTTTCGAAAAGTTGATTAGTTAAAAAGTGGTTCTGCTAGCTTATCAACCTAGCAGAACCATGGGTTTTTTTAAAAAAACGATGAGCGACACATTTTTCATTGTGGTAATAAAAGAGCGATAAATTAGCGACAAATTATGGTAGTGTTAGTTTTTTCGAAAAGTTGATTAGTTAAAAAGTGGTTCTGCTAGCTTATCAACCTAGCAGAACCATGGGTTTTTTTTAAAAAAACGATGAGCGACACATTTTTCATTGTGGTAATAAAAGAGCGATAAATTAGCGACAAATTATGGTAGTGTTAGTTTTTTCGAAAAGTTGATTAGGTAAAAAGTGGTTCTGCTAGCTTGTCAACCTAGCAGAACCATGGGTTTTTTTTAAAAAAACGATGAGCGACACATTTTTCATTGTGGTAATAGAAGAGCGATAAATTAGCGACAAATTATGGTAGTGTTAGTTTTTTCGAAAAGTTGATTAGTTAAAAAGTGGTTCTGCTAGCTTAATATCAACCTAGCAGAACCATAGGTTTTTTTTAAAAAACGATGAGCGACACATTTTTCATTGTGGTAATAAAAGAGCGATAAATTAGCGACAAATTATGGTAGTGTTAGTTTTTTCGAAAAGTTGATTAGTTAAAAGTGGTTCTGCTAGCTTAATATCAACCTAGCAGAACCATAGGTTTTTTTGAAAAAACGATGAGCGACACATTTTTCATTGTGGTAATAAAAGAGCGATAAATTAGCGACAAATTATGGTAGTGTTAGTTTTTTCGAAAAGTTGATTAGTTAAAAAGTGGTTCTGCTAGCTTATCAACCTAGCAGAACCATGGGTTTTTTTTTAAAAACGATGAGCGACAAATTTTTCATTATGGTAATAAAAGAGCGATAAATTAGCGACCAATTATGGTAGTGTTAGTTTTTTCGAAAAGTTGATTAGTTAAAAAGTGGTTCTGCTAGCTTAATATCAACCTAGCAGAACCATAGGTTTTTTTAAAAAACGATGAGCGACACATTTTTCATTGTGGTAATAAAAGAGCGATAAATTAGCGACAAATTATGGTAGTGTTAGTTTTTTCGAAAAGTTGATTAGTTAAAAAGTGGTTCTGCTAGCTTATCAACCTAGCAGAACCATGGGTTTTTTTAAAAACGATGAGCGACAAATTTTTCATTATGGTAATAAAAGAGCGATAAATTAGCAACAAATTATGGTAGTGTTAGTTTTTCCGAAAAGTTGATTAGTTAAAAAGTGGTTCTGCTAGCTTATCAACCTAGCAGAACCATGGGCGACACATTTTTCATTGTGGTAATAAAAGAGCGATAAATTAGCGACAAATTATGGTAATATCAGTTTTTTCTAAAAGTTGATAGATAAAAAGTGGTTCTGCTAGCTTAACATCAACCTAGCAGAACCATAGGTTTTTTTTTAAAAACGACGAGCGACAAATTTTTAATTATGGTAATAAATTAGCGACAAATTCTGGTATAATCAAAAATTAAAATTTCCGAAATGGTTCGGCTAGGTTAATGGGGGTCTGTAACCGTAATAGGCATGCAAAGCTAATGGGGTTGAGAGATGAAGCCGTTAAAATTCCATGTGATAGTCCCTTGCTCTCCTCTTATTTATATCTGTATAATGTTAATTTTTGATAAGAAATAAGGTTATCAAAGATAGTTTCTCAATTTATTTTATATTGGGTAGGTTAAATACAATTATTAAATCCTATAAAATTAAATGTTTGTTATACTACTAAATAAATGTGACTAATCAAAACAAAAACAAAAATAATAGGAGTATAATGATATAAAAACAGCTTTTATACGATAATTTTTTAAAGCAGTTAAATTACAAACATAATAAAATAGCAGCTTTTAATAAATTATACTACAACAATATAATGTATTCAATGTATTATTGTTTGAATATAATTAAACCGTTTAGAATTTTAGCAGTTCAAATATCTTTAACTTTACGTCCCGACGTATTCATATTAACTTCCGTATGGTAAAAACAAACAGTGGCGGATCCAGGGAGGGGTAAAGGGGGTAATTACCCCCCCCCCCCCCCCCAAGCTTCATCCGATTCGATACGTAGTTTTCACTATAATTTTTACCTTTTTGGAATGCTTTATTTTATTTTTTGCATCTGCAGAATGTTATTTGTTTTATTTATTAGTGATAAGGTGACTGAAAATATATTATGATCTCATTTTTATGACTTTATTATTTTATATGTCTATTGGAAATATATTCGTATTTTACTTTTCCTATATGAGAATTTTCATATTCATTACCGCCCCCCCTAACCAGTACCCTGGATCCGCCACTGAAAACAAACAAACTCATATAAAGTGTATCGAAGGTTTGTTACCAGAAATTAGAACGTTGTGATTGTACAAATTACCTTTTAATATCATGAATATTCTCAGATGTTGAAACCCATCATTTATTTGATAAAAAAGCTGTTGCACGTATATCTCCTTATAATAGCTGTCAACACTTCACACAAATACACAGATCTTTAATGCATAAACACTAACTCACCCCTCGAATTAATACATAAAATAATCATTTTACGAAAACCGAATAAAAATTTCTGGGACTTCGTATTCCAAACGTAAACAGAACTGAAGTCACATCTTATTTTCTAGTAATTTTAAAGGAGAATATCACAAACATATATCACTTCTCACAATGAACATTTCGAGATTATGCGTAAAAGGCAGTCTTTCTACTGACCAATGGAAAGTGTTGTGCGCTAGTACAGGGTTGAACCGAGGGTACAATGGAATGGGGTGAAAACCAGTAGGGAATGATTGATTCAATTTTTAGAGTAAAGTAAACAATATGTATATATACAGGGTGTACCGTAAATTAGAGGCATGATAGATCGTTAAAAAATATTGAAAGTACCCCAATAAAACTTTTCTCTAACCTTCTTAGTTTGTGAGATTGAAGGATGCAGAAGAAATACACATTTTATTGCATATCTTCTCGGGAGATGAAAGTATAAATTTGAAATTTTTTGTAGGTTATTGTCTCTTCAAAACGCATAAACAGTATCAATTCTGTCAAATTCTAATGAGCCAGTGGCGTGGTACGAGGGGTTGGTAAACATTTATTGTACCATATTTTTGAAACACCCTGTATTTAGAGCTTGAGACTTTTGTCTGCAATTATTTATTAAATTTCCTACATAAAAGGTACTCTTTGTTGAACTAGATAGAACACTACTATTTCAAGATTTTTAACTTTTTATTGCAGTAAGACAATTTTTTATGTTGTATATTTTTTTCGATTTTTTAAATAAATTTGTAGTAAGTACCTACATTTCCACATAATTTAAACACAAACTGTTTTTTTTTGGGTTTGTAATTCATAGCTCTTCAATTAAAATGAGTAATTTGAAATAACCTCATGAATAATAGTATATTACGTAACAAGTCCGGAAAATACTGTTTTTTTTGGACGAGTAGACAAGATTCTAGGACGAGCCGTAGGCGAGTCCTGGAAGTCTGCGACGTTAGGCTTACGACGATAGGCTTACGATAAAATTTTTAATCGGGAATCATTTATTGGTTTTTTCACTTCTGTCGGCAGTCCCATGACTGGACTCTACGTTTTCAAAACTCTAATAAGGATCTTACAAAGTAAACAAATAGGCAACAAAAATGGCGTATTTATTTTTTTCCCCACAAGATTGCTCAATTTTTAACAAAAAAATCAAATTTAACTATAAATTAAGCGTTTAGCAATAGGAACCATAAATTTCAAAAAAATATAATTTTTTTTGCAAAAATTTAATTTTTCGTACAAAATAGTTATTTGTGTATTTAGAGCGTAAAGTAACAGATTGCCGCTTGAGAAAGAATGTTGCGCGGCGATCTTTTGAAAGCGGCAGTTTTACTTTACGCTAGGAAAACACACATAATTTTTTCTACAGTCACAATTTTAATAATTAAAACAGTTATTTATATTATCTTAGGTTATAATAGTAGTGGATTATGATTTAAGACGTTTTAGTTGTCATGTTATTTATTAATGTTAAACGTCAAAGTGACATTATCATGTATGTATATTGTCGTTTTTAACATTGAATAAATAGACCAAAGTGTAGGTTGGCTTCATTACCTTTTCCATTACCAAATTTGATGAAATAAGCGAGCAAAAAAGATTCATTTTTTTGCTCTAGAGCGTAAAGTAACAATCCTCGGCATTTGTCGACTTTACGATTTCATTTGAATATATAGTAATTAGTCATTTTACGCGCGACTGTAGGAAAATTACATTTTAAATAATTAGTAGTACCATATATAGCTGCAAGATGTCAAGTGTTTACGAAAGTGTGATGTAATAGACGGACGCCATTACTATTCTAGTGTTTTGGCGAAAAATTTAAATCGTGTTTTAAAAAGGAAAATATCTTCTTTAAACAGTGGCGGATTAATGTAGGGGCTAGCTAGCTAGGGGCTCCGCGATGCCGGGGGGCCCCTTGAAACAGAAAAAATGTTATGGTAGAAAAAAACTAGAGGAAAAATAAAGAATGTTGCATTAAGTGTTCATTAAAATAACATATTTTCTATTGTTAATAAAGCTCGTTGGTGAAGTTGTATTACTTTTTCTTATTTGAGGTTTTTCTCCGCCCTTAAGTGGCCCCCGCTCGATTTAGTCCCGGGCCCCGCAGGAGTTAAATCCGCCATTGTCTTTAAAACATTTATTCTTTTTAGAAGTAAGATTTATTTTTATTTTAAATAAAATATATATTCGTGCAAACGTCTTTTAAAATCAGTCAACATACAAATTAGGGTTTCATTATAAACTATGAAATAAAACAATTTAATTTGTTTAGGTTAGGTTTTATTTTGAACTGATGTTCAATTTAAAATTAGTGACGCGTTTCGCTACACAGTAGCTTTATCAAACTAAATTGTTTTATTTCATCGTTTAGTATATGGATCTTCATCAAGTAAAAGCCCCATCTATTCAATTTTTTCATTATAAAACATCTCCATCGTCACAAAATTGTCTCCCGGATTAGACAAACCTTTTAACAACAAATAACTTGTCTACAACACTGAAGTTCTAGTGCTGCATACTTAAAAGTATTCAAAGAACGTTTCATGAGTCGGGACCACACAAGTTTCAAGTTTTGATAATAAAAGTGGGTTATTAACATTTCCATTTTAGACTAGAATAGACAGACGTCAGACTGTTCCTAAAAAGATGCATAGAAACGTATCCTAACGGTCCAGATAATTTTACCAGATTTTACCAAAAGTCTAATCGATTTGTTATGTTAGTGAAGATAAATACTCGTAAACAGTATGAAAAATTGTTTATAATTGAAATGAACTTAAAAAAACGTAGAGTCCAGTCATGGGACAGCCGACAGAAGTGAAAACACCAATAAATGAATCCCTTTTAAAAATTTTATCGTAGGCCCACCGTAAAAGTACAAATATATACACAGTTTACATACATATAGTTCATACTATATAGGCTTCATTGTTAATTGTGTTGAATAACCGAAAGTATTCTGTGTTGCATAAAAGTGTGACGATGGCGAAAATCCATGTTTTTTCTGCACCCAAAAAAGTGCTAAACGCGCTTAAAGAAGTTTTCACTTCGAAAATGATTAGAAATTAAGCAAATTAAATATTATTTATCGCTTGTTTGTTTTGGTTGAAGTTTTTAGACATACCTAAGCGATTTTTGTCCGAAAATCGAATATATATCAGAAGTCTAATCCCTACCTGATCCTTCAACTGAAAACGATTACCTAATTAACCTGAGTATTTGTTGTATATAGAAAACTCTTTATACATCTGCTGAATGTTATTAGATAACTGTTGGTTATTTTAAATTCTGTAAATATATTATTTACAGATAATTTCCTGCTTTATATGAACAGAAAATGTATCTTTAATAATGCAATGAAACAATTCCACTGAAATTATTACCTTTCATTGTATCATTTTAGAGATTCAACCACGCGTTCGCATGGAAGATAATCTGTTGTACTTTGTCAGCTGGGCATAGATTTTTCGTTGAAATTTTAAATAAACAACCGCATGTTGATGTTTTTTTACCTAATAATACAATTTCCTATTGACCGTACATTTATGAGCTATACCTATTATTATACACAAAATCATTCTAAAATGAGATTTGATGAGGTGCCTAATTGGCCTATTTCATTCGACTTCATTCACTTTCCTCTTGGAAAGTTGTGATATGCTTAGATAGGCTCTCAACGCTATTATTTAAGCTTTGGAGCCAAAGGCAACCAAACTTACGAATTATTTTCTATTATTATTATTATTACAGTGAGATACGGACAGGGACCCTAAGATCCATAAGCCCTAAATAACACAATACAAAAATTACAAAATTAAATTAATTAGAAGAAAAATTACAAGAAAAGATTAATTAGAAAACAGAAAAGTGTCCATCAGTCTGTTCTTGAAAATATTAACTGTTGGTGTCGTTACAATATCCTCAGGTAGATGGTTCCATATTGAGAAAACACGATTAGGACCATAAAAAATGTTGCCTTATCCTACAAGTGAATATTTCTTTTCTCAATTTCCATCTATGTCCACGAAGCCGATTATCAGTGTCCACAATAAATATGCTTCTTAAGTTACCATAATTAAAATTTAAAATGCGGATGGTGATTATCATGTCCCCACGAAGACGACGTTGTTCAAAAAACGGTAAATTCATTATGTTTAGTCTTTCAGTATAACTAGGTCTTCTACGCCCGAAGGATAGTCTGTTTGAACGACGCTGAACTTTTTCGAGAATTTCTTTATCCCGCCCACCACACAGTTCCACAATACTCCCTAATTGGACGAATGTAAGTTTTATATAAACGAGTTGAAGTATCTAATGACACTTTTGCGAATGACTTGTTGAGAAGATACAACCTACTTTTTGTTACAATGTATCCGGACCAGCTCAAATCTGCAGTAATTGTAACACCGAGATCATTATAAGAACTCACTTCATTTAATGCGCGACCGTTTAAGAAGTATTTATGTCGCGGATTGTTTTTGCCGATGAAAAGAACTTCTTGAAGATTTATGTGCAAAGATGAATCTGAGAAAATTTTGGAGTCGTCTGCATTGAAAGCTTTGTTGCATTGAATATGGAATTGGAGGTCACTTGCGCATATTATAAATAAGAGAGGACCCATTACTGATCCCTGAGGAACACCGCTTAATACGGGCTTCTCAGCTGAAAAACAATTTCCCACTTTCACACAGAATTTTCTGTTTGAAAAAGGGCACATTACCTCCTATGCCAAGATGTTCCAATTTATAACGGTTTTGGTATAGGAAACCAAATATACACCAAAAATCTATGTTATTATTTATTCGGAGCTTTTACTGTTACCAATTGATAGAATGGTAAAGAACCCCATTGGGGTTTTTTAAATAAAACTAATTTTGATCTTAAAATAAATATAATATATTTAAATAAATACATAAAAAGCAGGAAATAATTATAAATTATAAATATCACGAAGAATATATAAATAATAGGAACTATAAAGATACGTTTTTTAATAGACAAAATGTTATTCCTAAAACACACCCAGAAGAAAACTAAGGAGACGTTTTAAAGCAGCTTTGACAACAAATCCCTTCCGCTAAGTGGTAACTATCTTAATATCGACATTATGGAAAATATTTATTCATTTATTAAAAGGATTACAATAAACCGATTACATGTGAATATTTTTATGGCAAATAAATCAGAATACATTCACGTAATTATCAAAAGAATAATTTAAATAATATTCCAACCCCTGAAACAGTTTGAAAAAAGTTTAACCAAGTAGAAGCAACTACTTTCCGGGCTATATGACTAGATGAACATTGGATTATACTTCAAAACCTTTTGGTTTATAATTAGTAGGGGTATTACAGGTTCCAGTAAAATAAATACACAGTCTGTGAAAAAATCCGGCCACCAATAATTTGACACATTTTCAAAAGTGGTTATCTCTTGAACCACTTTTTTGATTTTGATGATTTTTTTGTTAGCTTTAGGTCAATTCTTTTGTAGTAATACTGTGTGTAAAGATGTTTTCAACAGTTCAATAGGGCCCAAATACATACTTTCCTCATAGCTTTTGCTTGGTTGCATGATTGTAATAAAAGTCTATTTTAACAGACAACTCCCCTGTGAAAGTCATAGGTCTCCCATATCCTAATGTGCCTAATGGTCTGCAGTAGAAATAAATGTTTCCAAAGAAGTGAGCTTACTCACAATTTTTTTACAATCACTGCCAATCACTAGCATGCAGCAATGCTTCCAGAGGATAAAAAAGCATTTTAGTAACGGTGTAAAAGAATTGAAATAAAAGTCAAAAAACTAATTTAAATGTAAACTAAAAAGAAAATGATTCATACTGGAGTTACTTCAATAGACACAAATACTTCTGTCGGTCATGCTTTCACTGTTTGTTCGTATGTAATGAATTTTTGTCCAAAAGTACACTCATTTTTATACAAAGACAACGATATAACCTAGGGGGTAAATGTAAAAATTATTAAAATCAAATTTTTAAAACCTAGATACATTTTTTTGTCGAATTGTCAGAATTAAGTGTAATCGCTTAATTTATTTGTTTTTCTTGTCAAAGCTGCTCGTAAACTGCTTAAAGAATCCAAAAATATGAAGTGAAATTTGAAAATTTATTTTAGGAATGCATTTTTTAAAATCAGGATGATATTAACATTTACTACAAATATGTACTTAAAGAACAAAATATAATTGTCGAATTTACAAGGAAAACGTTTACAGAATAACTCGAGAACTGAAGGTGCTTAAAAATAAATACTACAATTATTTTTAGCTTGTCTACCATTTTTGGTGTGATATCCAGGGACACTCAGTATATTTTAAAACGAAAATGAAGATATTATAAAAACGATATCCTCAGACAGTATTATTTCAAAATGTCCGACATTTTAAATGAATTAATTTATAATACAATAAGCATTTGGCGATGTTAATATGAAATATAATAAAATTATATAAATACTTATAAATTCGACAATATGTATATGTTACAGCCAATTTGATACATCTTCAGTTGCCTAGAATTTACTGTTATTTTATAAAATAATCGAAAAAAAAAATAAATATATGGCAAATAAAAAAAAAATAACTTTTTCGACTAATTTTATAAAAACAACTAATAACATTTATTGAATTAATTGAATGAAGTTATTATGTATAATGTCCAAATTAACTGTAACATATATACAGTGCGTCCCAAAAAGTTTTTATACAAATCTAGAAAAAGTTTATCAAACATTTCACCAAAAAAAATTTGTTTGATAAGCAAAATTTTTAAAAAATTGGCTACAATACAGGCTCAGGGCTTCTGGACGGATGACATCTACCTTGTACTGATCAGACGCAAATATGCCGAAACCGGTCTACAAGTGTTTTTGTCCCTTCTAATTACAAACCAGAATGGTTGGTTATATCTTGCAGATATACCAACCCCGTTCAACTTAGAAGTGTAATTCAATGTCTGTCGGGGCATATAGCCCGAGAAGTAGTTATTACTACTAACTATTATCTTTGACATCATTTTATATGTTTATTAACATGATATTTGGCATAATTGTCAATTAATGCATCATTGATCTGTAGTGTAGCGTATTTCAATTCTGATTTAAAAAATGGCGACTGCTACCACAGCGCTAGCATCTGATCAGTTGACAAAACACGTGTTCTGCAGTAAATTGATGATCGCTCCGGTAGCGCTACTTTGGGATGAACGCGACCAATGTCAATTTCTCTCCGCTTTATTCTCGCTCCATATCATCATTTTCTTTTTTCCCTGTATTCCTGCAAATGTTTCAAGCACACTTGATAACGAAAAATTTTTATTGTAAAACGACAGACAAACTTTTTGGGACACGCTGTTAAAACTAGGAATTATTAAATAAATATAAAATTGTTTTATACGTTCGATCATTCGTAAATAATTTTGCACTAAAAACACTAAAGCGATTAAATTTTTTTTTAAAAATTACAAAATCCCCTACATTGGAAGCCCAAATCGTGGTTACGGCGTGAAAAATCTACTTTAGGCTCTGTACGTTGTTCGAAAACCATCCAAAAAATGCATATAATTTATTTGTACAGTAAATGAATGGCAATATACAAAATAAAAAACTCAAATTTCAATTTTTGGTTAAATACTTGAAAAAATGCTCGCTAAGCTCCAAACAGGAGGTAACTGCCTGTATAAAATTTCCTCAGCCCACTCCCTTCCTAAAAAGTGCTGGATAAAATTTAGTTTTTATTTGCTTTTTTCACAAATTCAAGTAAAGATGGAAAATTGAAATGTTGTCTTCTCCGAGCACTCGCAACGACTAACCATCGGTATAATTTCAAAATTTTACATATTTTTTACTTTATTTAATAATTTAATGTCAAATCTTTTTTTCGAGATTGAGTTTTGTGAAATAAAAATTTTATTTAAAATTTCTGTTGTCTTGACATCTTTTGAAGCCTTTTGCTAGAACAATAGAGTCGGAAAAAAAATAGATCTTCATGACACCCTGTATATTAGTGAAACAAATGTAGGTATACTTTGTTTATTACTCATAACAAAATTGTAACAATATTTCGATGAATTTGTTAATTAAAAATGTTAGTCGATAAATTTTAACTATAGTCTATTTGAAAATGATTGAAAAAATTCAGATCAGAAAAGTACAATTATTTTACGGTCTCAGCTGCCAGATTACAAAAATTATAGTGGGACTTCCAGTATGTTCGTAACTACAATATAATTGAGATTATTGGGTACTTCTATAAAATTTGTGCCAATCATTTCCAAATAGATTTCTCATTATATCGCCTAAAATTCAAAGGGTAATTTTTGTTGAATATATTTATTTAATATTTTCATAAAAAACTATATTTTGAAGTATTCATGTTTTTTTTCAGTTTGACTTGTCCACTTTTCACTTCTCCTGATTTTGACGCCTATTCAGAAAGTTGGCTTATGAAGTGCTTGAATTTTTAATTGAATAAAAATATTTTTATATCGTTTATAACCAATCATTTACTGTAAGGCTTTTTTCTTAAGAACAACTACATATTTTTATATACTAGTATATAGGGAGAGTCACCGTCGAAGTGACGGTCCATTATGGTTAAACCGTGAAAATTTCAACATTTCTGGCTTTTCAACGTTATGAATGTTGTTTTTTTTTTGGTGATAAACTATAATAATGGAAATAAACGTGAAATATTATAGAGAAGTAATACATAATGAAATGGTTGTATCTAATGAAAGTGGAAGAATATTATTAGAAAGTCAGGTTATATTCCACCGCTAATTTAGCAATGGGTTCAGACGGAACTCAGCTGTAGATAGCAGCACATTCAACATGTTTTGAGTTAAGTTTCAACCGTTGAGCCCGGCTGAAGGCGTCCAATGATAATTAACCATCAAATGAAAAAAACATCAAATTTGACAATTTCCATTTTGCCTCAAGCAAATTCACAGCACTTCCAATTTCGGTACTGTATTATAGCCTGCAATTACCCATCTTACCAATAAACTTGAACTGTTCAATAAAAAAACCGAAAAATTATATGCGTTTTTTTTAACAAAATTGTGGTATAAATACGAAAATGTCACAGTGCGCTTTATCGTGCCTATATAATTATCATCATTTTGAAAAAGGCACATCCTACCTAAAAATTACAATGTATCAGTTCTATTAAAGATATGCTTCAACTGATTTTTTATTTGATTCTTAAAAATTCACTACGAAAATTTATAAATTTTTCCAAACAATTGACCATAACAGGGAGATTGATAACATTATAACAAACAAATGCTTTACAGGATAATTAATATTTTGAGGTTAATGTTCATGGAATTATATACAAGGTGTGGCAGATAAACCGTCGATTAGAAACATCTCCCCTCTCTTAATCAAACACTCGTACAAAGTGAAAAAGTCTAGTGCAGACTAGAGTTAGTGGTTGTCAGTAGATATTTCAATGTTTTATTAGGTATATCCTCTCCTGATGTTTTCGTCAATGCAGCCTATAGCGGCAATCGTCTCTGCTTGAAACAGACGTATATCGACCAATGCTAAAGAACATTCTCTTTCTAGGTCCGTTTATACACCAGTCCCAGTACCATGGTTTGTTTTAAAACCATCGGTGAACCACATAATGTGTCCAGGAATACCTGGATGCATCACCTCCTGTTCCCTAGATGGGATGATAATATTTACTCGCTCAGTGAATATATTTTCGGGTGTCATGCTATCCAAACTCATTTGAAATATGGGTTCATCTAGTATTGTCCTAGTTGTTCAGCACAAGAATTGCCATCACCCTTACAAAAAGTTCCAAAGGAGATAAAAGACTTCCACTGATGCCATCTCCATTCTGTTCTTTGGCCCGGTAATTGTCAGTATAAATAGTTCACTCTTAGAAACCATACCAATTTTTCCTGTTCAGACACCTTCAGTTATCGAGAACTTTCTAATCATGGTTTATCTGCTACACTCGGTATTTTCGGTATCTAATAAATGTCTATGTATTTATGTCTTCACATTGTCTTAAGAAAGAAGATATCGAATAATTTCTGTTTGTGAATGATGACAGAAATGATAAAAAAAGAAATTGTTTTTCTAAAACAAATTATTTGCAATTTTTCAAATCCTGTAGAGCATTTTAAATTTGAAATGTAATCGTAACAAAGCCAATGTTTTTATGGCGAAATAAAGAGCAATAACTATTTGATGGGACCAGAAACAAGAAAAATATCTCAATCCAAGTGCGTGCAAAAATTTTTATTTTGCTAAAGCAATGATTTTGAATACTCTTAAAAAACTAAAAGTTTTTACAAATTTACTTATAATTAATATAGAAATGTTCAGCTAATATGACACAATTGCACAGATTACGAGGCTTGTTAATTTAGTACTATCACCATAATATATCATGATTAGGCCTCCGGCAAATAAATGTTTAAATTTTTCTTACCGTCCCACTTAGTTATAGTTTATAGCCTATGGCCCCTTAGTATAGAAGAATATCCGGGTAGCCGTTTGGGCCAGATCGACACTAATCATCCAACATTAAAAATGTGGAAGTCAAAATGAAGGTTTAATACCAAATAAGAAAATTAATTTCGCAGGTAATTTTTTTTTATCTTCTATGCGTCTGGATGCACAAAGGGCCTAATAAGGCCAAGGATTGTGGGATTGCCTTACCCTCCCAACTTATCTGAACTGATCAGAATTGACCTGATTGTCATTCATCGTGCATTTGACGTTAGTGAATTTTGAGGATATGTGGCAAGGAAACTAGATATGTGGCTTGGTATTTATTTTTGAATTATTAGCGGTTTATTTAGACTTAAGTGTATATAAACGTTAAAATCTGTTCTTCTAATAGCTTGTTTTTTTTTCAATTTTTAAGTACGAATTTGAAATAAGTACCCATTATCATTTAAATGTGTTGGGTGGAACGACGGACGAAAGAATAAATATTATTAATAAACTATTTTACTAATATACTTTACACAATATATGATTCAGATATGATATTACATACGTCAGAATAATTCTTTTAAGCAAGTGTCAAATTAGAACACGACATTGCTGATGTGATAGCCCATAGACTTACAACACTCCTCCTCACAGCACTAATGCAGAAGACCTAGTTTGACTCTCAGCATTGTTAATCTGGGTCCTGGTAATGCCTTCGTCAAAAGGTCAGCCTCCATTTCTTCTGTAAGTGATATTCAGGATTCCTTGATTAACACAATCTCTTATGTAGTGAACCTTAAGGTCTATGTGTTTTGACTTAGGGGATACTATGGGGTTATATCCTAATTTTATGGCAGCTTGATTATCACTCCAAATTGTTATTTGTCCGAAATCAATGTTCAAATCTCTGAACAGTGATCTAAGATAGACAGCTTCTTTTGCAGCTTCTGTCAAAGCTGTGTATTCAGATTCTGCTGTTGATAATGCTACGCTTCTTTGGTTCTTGGATGCCCAACTGATAGCTGCTCCTGCGTATTTAAAAATGTAACCGGAACAGGACTTTCTGTCCAACTTGCAAGCACCCCAGTCAGAATCTGCCATACCTTCTAATGGCTCTTGTGATTTGGAGTATGTTAAACCAACATCGATCGTACCTTTAAGATATCATAATATTCGCTTTGCTGATTTGAAATGCTCTGGTCCAAAACAATAATTGAATCTTACGTCAGGTCGGGTAGCAACTGAAACATACATAAGTGTTCCAATTAGGATTCTGTAAGGCAAATTCTCTGCTCCTCCTTTCGTATTAGGCTCCAGATTTAAATTAACTTCCATCGGTGTGGTAGAAATTTTGCAATCCTGCATATTAAATTTCTTTAGAGTTTCTAGAATAAATTTCTTTTGGGTTAATTTTATTTTATTTTCTTTGTATTCCAAATCAACTCCGATTATACATTTTGGTTGTCCCAAATCTTTCATTTCAAATATTTCGCTTAACTTTTCTTTGATTTCAGCCAGTATTTTTGGACAAGAATAAGCAATAAGGATATCATCTACATATATGGCAATTACTGTCTTCTTTCCTCCTTTGGCTAATATGTAGACACAAGGATCAGCTTTCGACGCTTGAAATCCTATTCTCTTTAGTTCATTGTCTAATTTTGTATAGCATTGTCTTCCTGCTTGTTTTAGCCCGTAGAGAGCCTTTTTGAGGTGACATACTTTTTCTTGTTCGATACTTCTCATATCTTCTAGCATCTTCTTTGCTTTATCATACAAAATAAAATCATCTTTATCGCATGCGTCTACCATAATTTCGGCAATATATTGCTCGATATATTCTGGAAATTTCATGAATATGTCTTCTACTAGATCGCCATTCAGATATGCTGTCGTGACATCCATTTGGTTAAGTTTCAAATCTTCTTCGACAGCTAGTCCAATTACAGTTCGAATGCTACTTAATTTGGCAACTGGTGCGTATGTCTCATTGAAATC
Source organism: Lochmaea crataegi (assembly GCA_947563755.1). Classification (NCBI taxonomy): domain Eukaryota; kingdom Metazoa; phylum Arthropoda; class Insecta; order Coleoptera; family Chrysomelidae; genus Lochmaea; species Lochmaea crataegi. The sequence goes on along the minus strand of OX387433.1, from coordinate 10,133,076 downwards.
AATCCCAGGTCTTTGTCCAAATCCGCGCGCAACGAGTCTGGCCTTCTTTATCTCTCCTTTTTCTGGAGTCCATTCATTTTTCAAAACCATTTTGTGATCAATAATTTTCATATCCTTTTCTTTCTTGACAATTTTCCAAGTTACATTCTTAATGTGAGCTTTTACTTCTGCTTTAATTGCGTCATGCCATTCCTCATTTTCGAAATCCTTATTACATATAAATGTGAGTTCATCTACGTCTACATTTAATGGTTCTTGATTCTCACCACAACATGAAACTGTATTTGTCATCTCATAATCATGATGCCAATTCGGAATTTTACTTTCTCTACGGGGTCTTGGCTCTTCGTTTATACAACTTCTTATGTTCAATGGTTCATGACTTATACCTTCTCGGATTTCAGGCTCTTCGTTGACTTCAAGCTCATTATTTTCAGATTCTCGCTCAGGAGGTATAACTTCATTTTCATGGGTAGGTTTTGATGAGAACTCGACTTCTGTGATAGGTAAGTCTTTGTTCTTCTTTCTTTGTTGTTTCTTCTCCTTTATGTCGGTATTTTTATTAACCTTATTTTCTTTGTCAGGTGTCACGTGTTCTTGTTCTTCAAGCTCCTTTAAAAACTCTTCATAGTTTTCTTCGGTACGGTCTTCACCCTTATAATACATTTTATCAATAAATTTTACTTTGTTTTTCAGGAATATAAATGCGACAACCTTTTGCTAGCTGTGCATAGCCCATGAAAACTCCTTCTACAGATTTTGGTGTAAATTTGCCTTTTCTATTTTTGTTTAGGACAAAAGCTTTACACCCAAAAATCTGTAGGTGATTTCCAGATGGAGTACGGCCGGTCCATTTTTCAAATGGTGTACAACCTTTCATGGCTTTAGCTGGGCTTCTGTTAATGAGATAATTCGCTGTGTATACCGCCTCGGCCCACATTTTTTGAGGTATGTTACCTTCGATCATCAAACACCGTGCTCTATCAAGAAGAGACCTATTTTTGCGTTCGCTTTGGCCGTTCTGTTGAGGTGTGTAAGGTGATGTGAGCCTTCTCTTGATTCCATTTTGTTTCAGGAAGTTATCAAATTCTATATTGCAGTACTCCTTTCCGTTATCAGATTGTAAGCTTTTTATCGGTTTGTTGTGAAATTTTGCAACTTTGCTTTTGTATTCTTTGAATTTCTCAAAAACTTCGCTTTTGTGCGATATGAAGTAGACATAACAATATTTAGTGTAGTCGTCCAGAAATGTCAGGAAATATTTTGATCCGGCTAGAGTCTCAGTGTTGACTGGTCCGCAGACGTCACTATGCACAATTTCCAGAGCTTGTGTAGACTGTGGTCCGTCTAGGGATGAAAATGGTAGTCTAGCCATCTTTCCTTTAATGCATACTTCGCAGTCCGGTAAATTTCCTTTTTCTAGTACCAATCCTTTAATTAGGTTCTTGTTTGCAGCTAACTTTAAGTCATTCTCATTAATATGTCCAAGTTTACGATGCCAAATTTCAATATTGTTAACCGTTTTTGCTATATTTGCTTTTTCTCCCTTTGTGTAGTACAGACCGTTTTCTTTTGTAGCAGTTAGAGTTACTTCACCTTTTTGGTTTTTAATGTATGCCTTATCTTTTGTGAACAATATGGTGTTTCCTTTTTCAGTGATCTTTGAGACTGACATCAGGTTTGTTGCCAGGGTAGGTACATATAATGTATCAATAAGGTTAATTGTTTCATTTTGGATGTTTATACGTACTTTACCTTTACCTTCAACTTTAGTAGTGTGATTTTCAGACGCTAACCGCAAAGTTCCAGTTTCAGAATTCATGTTCACAAAATGTTCTTCCTGTGCACACATATGGGACGTGCAACCACTGTCAAGGCACCAGGTATCTGCAGAGGTAATTGACAAACAAGTCGGCGTTATACTGAAGTTTTTCTCTTCTCTTTTCTGGAATGTTTGATTTTGTTGACGTTTATTTTTCTTACTCCAGCATTCATTAGTATTATGTCCCTGTTTCTTACATTTCTGGCAGTATTTCAGCTTCTTTTTGGAATAGAACGCACCTTCTCTTCTTTCCTTTCTCAGATCTTGATTATCTCTAGCTTCACTTTCTTCTATAATTTTAATTTTCAGCTCTTCGGGCTTTGGTAGTGTATCTCTAGATTCTACCGCTATTCTGAAATTTTCATATGAAGCGGGTAAGCTGTATAGCATCATGATACTCAGCAGATCTGAATTTAGAGTAATGTCCATATCTGCTAATTTATCGACAGTATTCATGAAGTCATTTAGATGTTCGCGTACGTCACCGTTTTCATACTTTTTCAGTATGAGATGCTTCAGCAGTGTTGCTTTTCTTGCGGGACCCGTACTTTGATAAATGCTTTTCAGTTTCTGCCAAAGCTCGTACGAAGTCTTGCAGCCTTTTATTTGTTTCAACTCTGATGGTGAAATAAGTAATAATAATTCTGACCGAGTTAGTAGATCTTTTTTCAGAAATTCTTTCTTTTCCGTCTCGTCGCTGGTTGAAATCGGTTCGGAAATCTCTCCACTTGCGTATTCCCACAGGCCATTTTTGATTAGCACTGCTTGCGCTTGTAGACACCACGTATCGTAGTTTTCTTTTGTTAGGGCTTCGATGCGATGGTAGGACGACGAAGCGGTTGCCGTCAACGTGCTCATTTCGAAAAAATTTCAGTTTCACCGACTATATTTTTTTATACCATCAACCACGCTCTGCTACCAAAATGCAATAACTAATAACTCTAAAGTAAACGTTATTGGATAATCGTTAATAGTTAAAATTGTAGATATCGAAGAATAAATATATTATTCAACGCTTCACAACCAGTAGTAACTATTGGTAACGCGCATTACTAAATACGACAATTTTACAGGAAAGTAATAATTCTTGAGTTAAATTTGTGATCAAGTTATTTTTTGTTTTAAGTTGATTTTAATTGTAAGAATCTTATAATCAAAGAAAGTAACTTTTATTAAATGTTTCAGGTTCAGTAAGGTTGCGGTTTTCTTGTACATACGCATTAGGACAAGATTTAATAAAAGAAGAATTTCTTCTGTAAATTTTACCAAAATTATCCCTAACAAAATATGAACGTGGTTTGTCTGTGAGACTAACTTTTGAAAAGCTCGTAAAAGGTTAATAAAATGCGCAATATGAATTACTAGTCAAAATATGGTGCACCAAAATCGCCAACAGTGACTTTGAAGGCATGCTGCAGTGTTCCAAGCGGAACTTTTAGTCCTTCCCAGATCCTCATAAAAACTGTGGTTTGTTGCAGCAGCTTCCCAGGCGATCGCTTCTTAAAAAAAATCCATCCAACAGCAGTACTATTTCTTCCGTTAAACATAAAAACACTTTACTCCCAATTAAAAGCACATCTCCTTTAAGAATTATATCAGGCAATAGATCTGCTTCAAGATCTTCAACAAATTTGTCGGTTCCTTCTTCATTTTCTACGTCTACTAGTACCGCAAAATCTGCGCCTGACTTAAGAATTCTTGGTTGCTGTTCTAGTACAATAAAATCCCCTGCAACGTTTATAAGAACTGACTATCAAATTGGGGGGAAAGTGTTCACCAAATTCAAATGCAAGCTCCGGCTGTAAATGCCCAAGTAATTCATCAGTTCCTGTACCAAAAAGGAAAATTAAACGCTTATAAACAAAACAAGCTTAACATTGTTACTTTTTAAATAGTTTTGTCAATATTTGTTCTTTGTTAGCTTATTATATGTATTCTATTTTCGCTTGTCAAGTACTAAATCAACCAGCAGTTTAGTAGCCTGTTAGATTAATTTGCTTCTGATCCCCACAATTCGCAATCAAATACATATTTTCAGATACTATTCTAAAATATAGTAAAAATTACTAAATTTAAAAACACTACGATACTTGTTCTTAACGGGCTTAGGGAAAATTTTCCAATGACGTTTATGTCAGGTATTTTACCAAGAATTAGTAAGTAGGGTGAAACCAATATAAATGTAATTCTACAGAAATTTGATCTTTTTTTCTCCCTTTTGAAACAATTGCTGAGGGAGCGTGGAAATGCTAATTTAACAAGATTATTCTAGCTTTAATATCATTCAATGGACTTTAAGAAAATTTGTGTCATTTTAAAGGGAATTAAGCATTTAGTAGAGTATTATGTATTTTTAGTATATTTAACGATAGAGGTTGAAATTCTCCAAAAATGGGTGAAAACCGCATCTCAGTATCTTTTTTAAATGTTGTTCAAATACCTGCTAAAAAATAAATTAAAATCATTATACAATAATAGATCTTCATCGCAACCCTCATCTATTTTGTGTAGGATTGATAATGGGGAGGTATATTTTACAGTATCTCAGGACGACACTAAGGATAAAACCGACCCTATTTGCATGTTGTAAAAAGACAATTTAATTCATATACTAAAAAATTTGTACCCATGAATTAACTGAAAATAGCTTGTTTTGTAAATAAATCACAAAATATCCATCATTAATATCAAAATCACAGAATAATCTCATTGAATTTTGGATCAAACAAATTTTCATTTATATTAAATTAATTTCAGATCGATTCAAATTAAACTTGGTAAAATACTGGACCCGGTAAATTTCCCCTTTATGAGCAAATATTGACTAGTCAATTATTTTATAAATAGAATAAATAAAAAATTTGTAATTTACCTAATAAAACTAGGTATTTGGTGTATAAAACTAAATTTTAACTTAACATACGTATACATTATTACCTTACCAATACTGAACAATTTTTTTTTAAATCGAAACCGAACATACAACATACGATTTATTGCTGCATTATAATATTTTAATTTAAAAAATATCATCATATGATATTAAACTGGCAATTTAATTTGATAACTCATAGAAACAAGATAATAACATTTTGTATTTCTGTTAAATGCTGGATGAGGTTATTATGAACCATGCATGTGGTCTAGTCTGGTTTATAATATATACATGGGGTAATAAATGACTAGGCCTCAATCCCCTCGCTTCGCTACGCTCGTCTCGGGCTGCTAAAGCTCATTTTCTGCCCTTGTGACACAATATAGTATTGTGATAACTTTATATGAGGCTAATGTTGATATAACATTTGTTTTAAATAATTGAAAGACCAGTGTTTGCAGAAGAGTAATATTTCTTTCTTTCACCCCCAATTTTCTCATTCGCATCCTCTTCCAGCTATCTTACCAATTCATATAATAAAATCTAACTTTTAACAATCAATTTGCTTAAAGTTTAAAATAATTATTCAACAATATCTTTCTCTTTGAGTTACCAATGTTTATTAAAAATTGACGAATATTCCTAACAAAAAAAAGGTAATATATAGTAAAATTAAATGGCAAGACTAGCTGCTATTTCAATAATCGATAAATTGTACCGAAATGTGGGGTCTTAAAATGAAAGTTCCAATATATATCAGTAATTTTTTGTAGCTAAAATGAAGAATACCTACTTTGCTAGACTTACGTGAATCACATCACCCTGTATATTCAAATTTTTGTTCGGAGAACGTAAAATTGAGTTTAAACGTTGATGTCTACCAGCGTTTATTATAATCCTCTAAAATAAGGCCACAAACAATATTATTCATACTTTCCCACAATGTTTTGACAGTCCAATATTTTGAAAAATAATTTTTTGGTATCACGTGACCGGAAATGAGAGGAAGTAAAGGGAACGAAATCAACTCATAATGAATATAAGCATCAACGTCAACTGTTTGAAGCTTCGAGAAATGGGACAGTCGAAAGGTTGTGGGACATCTTGTATATAGGTGTTCTACATGTATCAACTTTCTTTGGGTATATTCTTACTTATAGTCCAAGAAAATACAAATTTTGATATAAGTTCTGGAATTTTTGACCTAAGCTAAGTATATATAAATCAATTCAATAAAAAATCTAAAATATGAATTGTAGAAAAAATATTTTTCATAAAAATGGTGAATCTTGACTTTTTTGTCCCTAAGGATTTTCTCTTCAACTTTTATTTTAAATTTTTATTCTAGCTCTTACCATTTTTTCAAAATAAAAAAATTTCAACAATTGGATTGTAGATAACAATACTTCAGACTAAAATCAAAAATTCCGAAACTTATCTTTGCATTAAAAGTTATACAGGCTGATTTTTGCTGTATGTCTTATCAATCTGTATAACATACCAACGTCTCCAAAATGTGTGCATAACATTACAATAAATTAATTTTAAATAACAAATTATTAAATTTTTATAATGCTTACATCAAAAATACTGATATAAAAACAAAATTTTTTGGTCACAGAAAACTTTCCAGATATGCATTTCGTGAATTAATTCCTTTTATTGTAAAACCCCCTGTATTTTCGATTCACAAACATAATTTGAGAAAAAATTGTCAGTAAAATATACATAACTGAATAAAAAACATTTGATTCATCTTTTTAAAATGCAATAGTGCATTTACAGAATTAATATCTTTACTTAAATTTATTATCACTGACTCTAGAACTGCATCATATTTTAGATAAAACTAAATAAAGAATATACAGGATGACCTAAGAGTTTTTACCAAAAACTTGAGAGACGATAGAGAGGCTAAAAACAATGAAGGTATTTTATATAAAATTTGTTCCTTACTCTATTCGTTACCGATAATAGGCCTCTAAAGTTAGGTTTGCAGTGCGACATAAAATTGACCATTAAATCATTAGTTGCCTCGTTAACGAAGAGAGAAAGGCACAAATTTTTTATAAAGTACTATCATTATTTTTAGCCCCTCTGTGATCTACATTTTGTATACGAACTGCTGGGACACCCTGTACAGAAATAAAATAATTTAACAAGAGAAATACTGTTTTTTTTAATAAAATGCAGCTCTACAGTTTTACAAATACCAACAAAATCATTTTGATAAAAAATCACAGTGTGATACAAAACGGTGACTTAATATAAGTTGCACAAACCAACTAAATACACTCAATTGATTTGATAAGTTGTAAGAGGATTAAATTCTTTCATATCTGTAATATTTTTAGCTCTAACGTATCCCCATAATCTCATAGCCTCTTCGCAGGTCTCTTCTATATTCTGAATTTCCGAATAATTTAGATCGGCTTTCCAATGGAATGGGGCACTTTTTGAATCTCTAAATGTACTCGATACGCCACCTATATTGAATCTTGTATGGGTTTTCAAGAACCTTTCCACGTCTTTATGGAAATAAAGACCTAGAAATTCGAATAAGTCTCTAACAATCTGCGTGGGATTCAAGGAAAGATCTTCATATCGCACTGCCCTAATAACAAATACAAATGTTAAACAGTAATTTGAAGTTATTTAAAAGCATATTCTGTATACTCAGGAGCTTGGGTAAAGAAATGTAAATTTTCAAAAAAAGGACCCAATAAACAGATTACGTATTTAACAACAGTTGAAGGTAAAACTAGGCATAACATGTTTTCAGTATTTATCGTAAAAATCTAAAAAGCCAATTATGTAATAGAATGGGTCTTTTCAGTAGATGCTTAAATCTCAATACAAATATGTTTATTTGAGAGCTTATTACTGATAATTTTTCACCTTGTGTAAGTTTGTTTCGAATATCAAAGTCACAGAGTTTAATAAAAATATTAAATAAATATTTGAATTTGAACACTCATTTGACCTTGAAAAAAGTGACGTCGCCTAGACTGGAATTAAGCTGGCAATATTTGGCAGAAATGCATCAAAGGATCAAAGCGAACTTCAGCTAACAGTTTTGTTTTTGTGGTTGGTGATGAGCAAAGCAAGACCAAGACTTGGACAATCTTGGTCTTGTTCAAACAAACATGTGCGGTCTTGCTCTTGCTTATTTATTCTTGGTCTTGCGTATCCAGTATTGGTCTGGGTCATTTCATCTGTCTTATTTTTTTTAAGATGGTCATAATAATTATAAATTTAAAATAATTTACAATTTATTATTAACTAACCACATACTTTATTTTATTAAAATGTTAAAAAATATCAAACAACATAAAATATGAAAAAGACAATTAATCACAACTATTTTACTTTTGTTTTCTTATGTGTCCTTATGTATTCTAGAGGTGGGTAGTTCCGGGATAATTGCGGATTGAACCTGGAACGTTTCAGGAGCGAAAAGGAACTAGTGTATTTCACTAATAATCTCAATTCGAAAAAAATGTAGTTACGAGGTTTTCGTAGAAAGTGGACGATACGCTCTGAAGTGAGAATTTTTAGTTCAGTCTTCTGTATTTGGTCTTGGTCTTGCATATTCGGTCTTGGTATTGGTCTTGTTCTTGTTCATTCGCTTTTTCGCAAGACCAAGTCCGAGACTGCAAGATCAAGTCCAATTATGCTCATCACTATTTGTGGTTACATTGAAGAAAATGGGGACAGGATTTTAAACAAAAACCTAATAATCCAAATAAAAAGAATTACAATTGCCAAAATCAATTTCGAGGTTAGCTGTAACAAACCAGGTAAGCAGCTCTGCAAAATCCTACTAAAACACGGGTCTGTTGTTTTCAAGGGATGTTACAAAGGAGGGATGGTGACTTTAAGCATGTTGTGGGGATTTTTTCGTGCTTTATGAGGTGAAATATTGCTCTGAACGGAACTCGGCTGTTGACTATCAGCACACTCAACATGTTCTGTGCTTAGTTTCAAACGCAGTGATGCCAGCTTGGGGATTTTCTCCCTAAATATAGGGAGAAAAAGTTTTTTAGGAGGAAGAATTTTTTGGGGGAATTTTTAGGGATAAAATTTTAAGTGAGTTTTTTTAATTGCACTACTTTCCATACTCCATACTTGTATTCAATAAAAGTTTATAAAAAAATTTGATTTGATCAAATGATACTACTGTCATTGATGGTTACTTGAAGATGCTGATTAGTGTTCCCTACTTAAGGGTTTCCCCCCTAAATTTAGGAAGTAAATAAGTTAGATGGGATTTTTTTAGGGGTGTTATATTTTAAGGGATTTCTTGACTTCTTACGTTTTTTATTTTCTTATTTTTTTTTTATTAAGAAAAATAAAGGTACAAAAATTAGGGCCTGGCCTGGAGTAATTTAATCTAGCCAATCACATTTATTTGTTGACCTAACGGGTTAACGCTAAAATAGATGCCATTTTTTTTAAATTTGTTATTAACAATTAATTTGCTGGAAAGAATTCTAAAAGTTTTCAGTTGCCTGCTGATTTTAGTTTCATAATTAATATTAATTTATTATTTATCATTTTTTTAGGGTTATTTTATTTTTTTTTATTTTAGGGGTTTTTGATTTAAGTTTTGGGGAGAAAAATTTTTGAGAGTTGGGAACACTGTTTAAACGTTGAGCCCGGTTGAACATGCCCATTGTTTAGAACGGGCGTAAATAAAATTTGAACAAATAAGTTTTGATATAATGCTTGATTTCAACAAGATGCTCAATTTGAAAGTTGAATTTCCAAGAAGTAGTTTCAATTATTTTCTAAGGACAGTAATTCCATACTGGATTTGTTTTAATTTAAACAGTATATAAATAAACTTAAAAGTGATGAAAATGTTTTCAATATGTGATATAATGCAACTAATAAAATATCCTTGAACCACTCTAGTACAATATAAGGTATTTATAGGATAATGCTTTTATTAGACAAATATAATTATCTAAATTCAAAAGCACACAGTTGTAAATATTATTTCGGTGTATAAAAACAAATAAGATTAAATGATGTTTACATATAAATTCAAATTTCATTTTCAACGTTTCGGTAGCGATCCAGCTGCCGTTATCAAGAATTATTGTATTTTTTTATTTTTTCTCCTGGCACTTTTAAAAAATTCGACAATTAGACATAATTGATAATATTTTAAAGTTTAAGACTGTATTTAAATTTAAGCTGGATTTATAAACTCTATTATTTATAAAGGAAGGATAGTTTTTCATTATCCTCCCTCTCGAGGGGAGCGGGCCGCTATAGGCTTTCCGGAGCCTCTTCAGCCAACATTGGAAGGAATAAGAATTGTTTGGTTCGGGGGATGGGAGTGGAGGGAACGGTGGTAGGAGCCTGAGTCCTGAGAGGTGTGTACTGACACAGAAAAAACTCATAGAAGGTCAGGCGGACCTGGGATTTGAACCCGGGTCCTTCCGAATGCAAGTCGAGAGCGTAACCACTCCACCACTTGCTCGGACTCATACATTCGTTTATAAACCGTTTTTGTCGTTTCCACGACGGTTATTCGTGATTCGCAGCTTCGCCAATGAAAACTGAAGTTAGTGCCACGTAACTCCACTCCACATATTTTGATAATAGATTTGCTGTTGAATAACTTATTCCTAGCTTACTTTCTTGATATATTGATACAAAAACGAGAAACAATAGCAAAACATAAGTAATCTGTCAATTTTACTGGCTTATGATATAGGTACGTCACCTTTGTGACCAATCTAAATTTCAACAACGAAAAACCGATATAAATTAGTCGACTCGAGAACAACGGGAGCAACAGTTAAATCAAAATAGGTGAGTACCATAGACTTAATACTGTCTATGGTGAGTACTATCCTTATACATTTTTTTCCAAATTCTGTCAAAAACTCATGGTTCCATATAGTTATAATATAATATAATCGTGACAAGAATTACACAGTACTCACCTAAATCGATCCGAATAGAACTGTTGAAGTGTGCCAGCTGCCTGGTAGTCGGAAATCAAATCTTTGCATAAATTATATGGTTGATCACAGTCGGGTCTTCCAGGGCACCAGTCTCTATGTTTGCGGGACTGCATAGTGCCACGAGGGTCTCTTACCAATAATATTACTTTAACGTTTAAACTGAAAAAGAAAACGAATCATATAAAAACCTACAGTACAAGTTTTATAGTAGTGTTTATACAGCGAATAATACAAATTAAAATAATAAGTTTAGCGTGCGCATTTCGGTGAAAACATTTATAAACAAAATACGTTAAAAATAAGAATAAAATAAAAAATGACTTAAGGCCAGCACCAGTTTTGTCTATTACATTGGAGATGATACTGCAAAAAGGTACCGGCACCCAAAAGGGTGTTTCTTTTAACCTGCTATTTCATTTCCATCTACTTCAGTGTGTATTCTGGGGTCTTTCTCAAACTTTCAAAGTGGTTCCTGGACTGTACATTCCCATCCCAGTTCCTTCTATTGCTTTAGAGTCATATGTATACCACTGAATGGCATTCTTTCCAAGTCTGATAATGGTATTGGGATCCCATATCTTCTTGTTATTAAATTCTGTATTGAATTTCTTTAAAAAGTTATGTTTTCATCATACCATACTGCAGTGGATATATTACAGCGGCAAGTTAAAAATGTAGTATCTTGGGCCAATAGATGGAGATTAACAATAAATCCTGTTATAACAAAACTTATAATTTTTAACCACAGAATTCAGGGTAATTCTCCTACAATAACCATATTGAATAATATAATTAAACCCTCCCAATATGTCAGGTACCTGGGGATGGAAATAGACAAACTAAAATTCAACTATCACACATCATCTATGAAAAGAAAAATGATAACCAGAGCACAACACTTCAGGAGCCTGACATATAGGAATGAGGGAATTGAGACTAAAACTGCTACCAATATTTATAAAATTATTTGTCGACCCTTAATAGAGTATGGTTCTACAATTCTCTATAATTGTAAGAACCTGGCAAAAAACAATATAAGAGTAGGTGAAACAGCCAGACTCCGGAAAATAACAAAAATGTGACCTTTACATTAAAATTGGAATAGAACCTATAAATGAGAGACTTGATGAATTATTTAAATCCTTCTGCCTTGAAGAAAACAGCATCCGGTTGATTGAGCTTCACATTATGAAAATGCCAGAAAATGCTCAGCATAGAAAACATGAAGAAAAAACTCTATTTGAAGAAATCCTCTCTATATTAAATCATTAAGCAACTTTCCTTCAATCCTTTCCTTCCTTAGTATAACTTGTATATAATTTGAACTTGTCGATGTATGTAGCCTATTGTAATATTGTTATTTTTTTTTATACTGACTTCATACTTACCGAATATAATAGATTTAGAAAAAATTAATATATATGTACTATAAAAACATTGTAAAATAAGACTTCGGTCTATGGCCTTTTGATGCAATAGTATCAATAAAGTTTATTTATCAATTAACGATATGTTCCTGTACCGAACAATAATTTTGATACTTAAAATAAAAATAGTTCACACGCCTGACTATCTCCAACATAAAATTACCTACATCCATCATGTTCACACCCATAATTCAAGACTTAAAAATGATTTTTATATTAGGACCACCAACAACAAGCATGCTCAGAATTCAATATTTTTTAAATGTTTACAGCAATTTAATAACTTGCCAGAAGAAATAAATAAATTAGCAACAATTAATGAATTCAAATGTAAACTAAAACAATATTTATTATTTGTAAGCAGGTAATTAGGGTATATTGGGGTATTTGTTATTATTATTTTGTGTGTTGTTTATTTTACTTACATAAATATATTATATTGTGAAATTGTATTGACTGTGTATTAGTTTTTTTTTGACTAAATAAAACATTTATATTTTATCTCTCTCTCTCTTCATTGGTATAGTTAATCTTACTCCTCAACATTTGTAGGTGGAATTTTAACTTGGACAATCACGATTTCTGCTTTCATGTTCAGTAAAAAAACTGGTATTGTACTTTCCATTGGAAACTTCACAATTTTTACATGTGTATGTTGTTTAGGGCAGTCTCTTTCTAAATGCTCCGCGGAACAGATAGGGCACACAATTTTGTTTAAACATTTATCATTTTTATGGAAGTACTCCTGACACTTGAAGCACTTTGGTACATCCAAATTCCAAATCTTTGTAAACCATATATCTCTTCCATCCCAGACATACCTTTTTCATATTTGATGAAATGCGTTGGGTGTACATTCGCATATTATCGTTTTGGTCTTATCCCTGTTTTGTCTTACATAGTTCACTGTTATGTCTCCATCAGTATTGTTTTTAATTTCTTCGTGAGTGAAATCTTATGTAACTTCGAGTGTAACTTTTACTATTTTTATTTTTGGTAACCTTAATTGACTTAATTCAAGGTTGTAATTATCTTTTAATTTATTGATTAGTGTTCTTTTAAGGATTTCAACTTCATTTTTTTCCTGACATTTAATTATCATATTACCGGATTTATTAATTTTTGTATTATTGATACCAACTTTAATTTCACCAGGATTTATTTTATTTAAATCCATTTTTGTTTTGTCAAAGGATTGTGTTTTTTTTTGGTTTTACAATAATGGCCTGAATATTGGGTTTTACAATGTTTGTCCCTGTAGTTTCTTTATTGTGTCGTAATATATTAGCATAAAATTTTTGGCTGTTTTTCTCTAAATTTTCAATTTTTTCTTCGAGCAATTTGATTATGAGCTCTTGGTCTTCTATAATTTTATTTTTATCGTTAATGCTCAAATTTATTGCACCCTTTACAATAATATTTCAAATGTATTTCTGTAAATTCATACATCTAAGTTCGGTTGTAGTTAAACCACTACATTCAAAGCAGATGTAATTTTTGCATTAGTCACAAGAAAAATAAGGTACTTTTATATCTTTTGTAGGTTGTTTAATGATATTACATACCAAGCATTCCATATTTTTATTTTATTGTAAGCCCCCTTAATAATGACTGGAACTGGTTTAAATATTTGGTATTATCTTATCTTCACTAATGAGAAGTTTTTTTTATTCCTTTCTAACAAAAAGTTGTACACTGAAATGTTTGTATGAGAAAATGTATTTTAGATGTAATTTTTAACCAAAACCACACTCTTTATGTTGGAAATAATTACACCATGTTGTATCTTGCATTTAACAATTTGTTCTACATAAAAATCGGAATTTAAATACTATTTTTTCTCGGCCAAATTAAATATTTTACGGAGCGATTTACTAAAAGCAACTGTCCCAGGATTTTTCATTTCTAAAAAGTGAAGAGGTCTACTTAGTCTGTAATTCATATACCTACAGGTTAGTCTTTGAATTCCTACTATTCCACACAATGGCTCCATAAGTGATTATTGGTCTCAAGTCTCACTGCATTTTGTGTACATCCAGCTCAGGATTCTTGGGTTACAACCCCAATTTTTCTCCTGCATTTCACTAATTGAAGCTCAACGTCCACATACGTTATTCATTTTGTGCAACATTTGTTGTGTTGTAAAAATCATATAAGCAAAATTTTCTGCTTAAAACATATCATTAATGTTTTTATAGTGAGATTTTTTTATATAGGACCTAATAATAAAACTGTTTGAGTTAATACTATTAATGAGAAAATAAATTTTATTTAAATAGTATTTCTATGAGATAAGATAAGAATTTTAGTATCTGAAAATCTCATAACCCATATAACTACTTATAATTTTATATAATTAAATTAAATTAAGTTCACATTATAACAAATTTGTAATAAGCCAATAAAAATATCTTCGATTGTGTACTTACTCATCATCTTGTAATAGTTCTTCAGCCAATGCTAATCTTAGTCTAACACTTTTCATACTTTGAAATGGAAATAATTTACAAAATTTATTTAAAAACGTAGCATTCCAACAATATGCTGGATATAGCTCACACTGGTCCCACAACCTGGTGTTATGGGTAAACAAATAAACATGGGACATTCCAAAATTTAAGTAACTATATAAACTACTATAATCACAGCTTAGTAAGTTTTTCAAAGTCTCGAGGGATGGTCTAGCATAAGGATGTCCTCTAATTTGAGTTATACCAAATTCTAATAATGGTTCGTAATGATAGTAGTTTCCAGGTAGAGCATTAAGTATATCTCCCAAAAACGTTGAGCCGGATCTCCAAGTGGTAATAATAATAGTTCGTACCGGTCTACCTCCCGTAGATAGTGTATAGTCTTTAAGACTAGTACCTTCTGGAAATTTATATTCAGACAATTCTTTTGATAACAAATTATTTTCAACAGAAATAACATCGTCAATGGATGGCACAGGAATTGTAAAATTTGTATACTTAAAACTATCATCTAATTCTATATACTGCTGGTATCTGTGAGATCTTTCATAGTTTGATACATCCTTTTGACTAAATCCAATTAAAAGGAGGCATACTATCGCAACTATAGAAATACCGAAGACTTCACTTCTCCGAACCATTATGCTTTCTTTCCAGCCTTGACATGAATTTTTTTCAGAGAATCATCAACGGTAGTATATAATACTGGACTTTATTAAATATATTTCATGTTAGTCTTTTTAGATCAAACCTATATATTACTGCAAACGGTACACCAATGTAAAACACTGACTGCGAACTGCGAGACTGCAGTTTTTTGGTGAACTCATTTACACACAATACACAATACACCAACAGTACTGTCACTGACAGACAGTTCAGTTCAACATCAGCGTTAGTTTGATCACACACAGTATATGAAAATAAAATGAGTTCCTAACATATGCGCACTAAACATCAGTAAACAAAGAGCAGGGGTGGATCGGATTCACAAAAATAGATTTTATGCTTTGGATGATACAATTTTCATCCCATGTTGAATATGACTTATAAAATAATAACTGTTTAGTTTACTGCAATTGCAACATATTATACATTTCGTAAAATGTGTAGTAAATAAGTAGAAAAAAAAAGTTTCATATTCTCAAGAAACTCTATAGTCTTCGGTATTGTACTTCCAAACAATTTGTTTGAAACAAATTAAATGGATAATAAACAATTTAGGGATGGCGATTTGAAATCGATTAATCAAAGAATCGATTCCTCGGACCAAATGAATCGAATTTTTAAATCGATAGGTTGTACTGAATCGATATTTCACACTTGAAAATCGATATACGATTTTTTCTGGTTTGGTTTTGGGAACTATAAGCTATATTATCTATTTTCTTAACTTTTTAGTCTAACAAATACGTTTAGAAAATAAATGTCTTCTTTTATATCTGATCTGGTACTTTGATATTGTAATAAAAATAATTGTTATTATCGAATTCCCTGAACTAAAAAATCCCTGATTTCACTGATAAGAGATCCCAGAGATTGTTTATTATGGTATATTTCTTATTTTTAATAAAATGGATTTATATTTTCATTGTATATACAAACTTGAAAAAAATCGATTTTTTAGAAATCGATCTTTTAGACCTCGATTTTTTATGAATCGATTCATCAGGTTACGATTCGAATCGATTTAAAAATCGATCTTTTTTGGAAAGAATCGCCATCCCTAAAACAATTTAGGGATGGCGATCTGAAATCGATTAATCGGATAATCGATTCCTCGGACCGAATGAATCGATTCGGTGAATCGATATTTCACCCTTGAAAATCGACTTTCGATTTTTTTTGTGTTTTTGGTATAGCGGTTTTTTTTTTTACAATTGCCCCGGCAACATCGCAAGTAGTGATGAGAGCGGAACCGCTCGAATCCCAGTAGACTCGACAGACACTGTTGATTTTTTTTTCAAAAAAGCTTATAGGGTACTCTATAAGTAGGGATGTTTGAAAATTTAAACGATTTTTATATAAATCGATTATTATTTTGTTATAATCGATTTTTAATTATCGATTTTTCGAGTAATAATAATCGATTTTGTATAAATTACGTGTGTTTGAGGAGTGGATTTTCTGAAACGGCTCTCGTATTATTTATTGACTATTTTTCAAAATTTTGACACCTTTTGACGATTATTGACCATTTCTCAAAATTATTGACCATTTTTTAACAAATTATTGACAGTTTTTGACAAAAATTGTCCATTTTTAACAGTTTTTGACCATTATTGACCAATTCTGACAATTTTTCAACAATTACTGATCATTTTTTTAAAAATTGTTGACCAATTTTGACAGTTTTGCAACAATTACTGACCATTTTTCAAAATTTTAACAATTATTGACAATTTTCAACAGTTTTTGACAATAATTGACAATTAATGACCATTTCAAAATTTTTGATAATTATTAACAGTTTTTGACAATAATTGATGATTATTGACCATTTTTTAAAAATAATTGACAGTTTTTGGCAAAAATTGTTCATTTTTAACATTTTTTGACCATTATTGACCAATTTTCACAGTTTTTCAACAATTACTGTTCATTTTTTAAAAATTATTGACCATTTTTCAACAATTATTGACCAATTTTGACAGTTTTTCAACAATTATTGACCATTTTTCCAAACTCTTTGACAATTTTTGACTATTTTTTTGAAATTATTGACCATTTTTTAAAATTATTGGCCAATTTTGACAGTTTTTCAACAATTATTGACCATTTTTAAAAAATTATTAACCATTTTTTACAATTATCAGCAGTTTTTGTCAATAATCAGTAATTATTGACCATTTTTTAACAATTATTGACCAATTTTGACAGTTTTGCAACAATTATTGACCAATTTTGACAGTTTTTCAATAATTATTCACCATTTTCTACAATTATTGACCAATTTTGACAGTTTTGCAACAATTACTGACCATTCTTCCAAATTTTTCAGCAATTATTGATCATTTTTTAAAAATTATTTACCATTTTTTAAAACTTTTGACAATTTTTGACCATTTTTTTAAATTATTGGCCAATTTTGACAGTTTTTCAACAATTATTGACCATTTTTAAAAAATTGTTAACCATTTTTTACAATTATCAGCAGTTTTTGTCAATAATCAGTAATTATTGACCATTTTTTAACAATAATTGACAGTTTTTGGCAAAAAATGTCCATTTTTAACAGTTTTTGACCATTATTGAAAATTTTACAACAATTACTGATCATTTTTTAATAATTATTGACCAATTTTGACAGTTTTGCAACAATTACTGATCATTTTTTTTTAATTATTGACCATTTTTTAACAATTATTGACCAATTTTGACAGTTTTGCAGCAATTATTGACCATTTTTCACAATTATTGACCAATTTTGACAGTTTTTCAATCATTATTGACCATTTTCTACAATTATTGACCAATTTTGACAGTTTTGCAACTATTACTGACCATTCTTCCAAATTTTTCAGCAATTATTGATCATTTTTTAAAAACTATTGACCATTTTTTAAAAATTATTACCATTTTTTAACAATTATTGAGCAATTTTGACAGTTTTTCAACAATTATTGACCATTTTTCCAAATTTTTTGACCATTTTTGGCCATTTTTCAAAATTTTAACAATTATTGACAATTTTCAACAGTTTTTGACAATTATTGACCATATTTCAAAATTTTTGACAATTTTCATATAATTTTATTGGATTTTTTTTCAATCCGATAAATATCGTTAACGAATAAATCTCTTAGGTTTATTATCGGAATATATACGAAAAGCATCTCCATTTTTAAAACAATCTTTTCGCAGAAATCGATTAATTTTTTATTAAAATCGATTTTTTCGACAAACCCATTAATTTTGAATAAAGAAAAATTGATTTTTATTTTATCGATGATTCATTTCCATTAATCTCACACATTCCTAATCCGATACTTTGTGATAATAATATGGCAATAAAAAAATAATTGTTATTATTATCGAATTCCCTGAACTTAAAAAAAATCCCCAATTTTACTAATAAGAGATCCCGGAGAGAGATTTATATTTACATTGTAAAAAGTACAAACTTGAAAAAAAATCGATATTTTTGAAATCGATCTTTTAGACCTCGATTTTTTTATGTATCGATTCATCAGGTTACGATTCGAATCGATTTAAAAATCGATCTTTTTTTAGAAAGAATCGCCATCGCTAAACAATTTATTTGATTTTTGAAGTGAAAACTTCTTTAGGCGCGTTGAGCACTTTTTTTTGGCGGGGAGAAAAAACATGGATTTTCCTCATCGTCACGCTTTTATGCAACACACAATACTTTTGGTCGTTCGTCACTCTTTTATGCAACACAATTAACATTGAAACCTATATAGTGTTGCATAAATCATCGTCATGCTTTCCATGAGTTAGGGTGATTGCACCAGTAGTCGGCCACTTACGAGTACATCATAGGTTTGACATGACTCCATTCACATATAAATAAATTAAAAAAACTATGGAGAATAGAACAAGTCATTAGAATTATAAATTAGCATATTAGAGCAATCCAAACAACGCATTTATGAGTTTATTCAAAATTTTAATAAAAAAAAACAAAATATAAACAAAAACACAAAAATAAAATATGAAAACGACAAAAAGAAATGTTTATCCTTAAACAAATTAAAAACTGTATCACAGGAAATAAGGAACTAGTTAGGTAACTGAATAAGTCCGAAGCCCAGAAATTTGTGTTTGCGATCACTCACAATTTTCGCAGGTATAATCCTTTTCGGCAGCTTTCAATATAAGGTAGATTAGAAAGATTGGTACACTTCAGGTGGTACCATCTTATGCAGCTGTCACAGCCTATATTTTTCTCTCCCTCGTCCTCTACATCGCTAATCAGTTCTTCTTCACATAACGAACATTTCTGTTTTGGCTTTTCAGGTTTTTGTTTTGATTTCATTTTTGCTTGTCTTTCAGCAAATTTCTTTCGTCTGATTAGCCTATTTTCGTCCAGTTTTGCTTCCCTTTCTGCTTTCAAAGAAGCCCGCATCTTGCGTCTACTTTCTATGTCCTTAGCTTTTTTTGATTTTTGTCATTCTCTGAGTGCCAAGTTGATACGCCATTTCTAAGAGAAGATGGCCATAGGAAATTTAAGTGTATCAGAACGTTTCTTATGAGTATCTGGTTTAGATTCAGGGAATTTAAGATGTTTATCGAATGGATCGCTACAGTCTCCAACAAATCTTTCTTATGAATCGGAAAACCACACTTCGCCATATTTATAACCCATTGTGAAATTTTTTTCTTCCCCTTCTATTCCCAGTACGGGATTAGGTCCAATTTTCCTTTTTTTCTCTATGATTCTTCAATGGATCCTGTTAAAATCTTTGACATTCAGTCGCAAAGGTTTGCCAATAAATCCAATTTTAGTCTTTTCACAATTTTATTGACAACTATATTTTCAAACTGACAAATCATTAATTTTTTCAATTCAACATTAAGTACGTAAAAGTTAAAACATACAAGGTGGAACACATTCCCCCCCCCCCCCCCCCGCTAGAGAATTTATTATTCCTCTAGTATTTTCTTCTTTCTTTCATAATAACATTCCATAACTACTTGCTCGACTTTATCTTTCATATCCAAACTTTTTCTTTTCTGCTCATCGAACAGTTTTTTTAGTTTATCCCGTTCGCCGGTAATCTCCACCAAAGCTTCTTTCGATTTTTTAAGAGCTTCTTGTAAAGCTTTAATTTCTTTATCATGCTTAGCGTTTAAATCATCGATCATGCTCTGATGCTGTTTTTTCAGCAATGCAATATTTTCTTCGTTTTTCTTCATTAAATTTTTCACATCCTTATCATGCTGGTCTTTCAAATCTTTCATCGAAGCAAAATTATCCCCTTGATCTTTTTTCAACTTCCCATTTTGAGAAATACAAGAATCTAAATCAGTTTTTAATTTCGCGTTCAACTTTTCTAATTCCGCTATTTTCACCTTAAGTTTTGTTATATCATCTTTAAATTTTTGTATTTCGTTCGATTTTTTCTTAACATCGTTCATAGCATCATCAATATTATTCTTCAATCGCTTTAATTCGTTTCCCGCTTTCGTCAAACTTTGTCTCAACGCTATATTTTCTTCCGACTTACTTTTCGCGCGTTTATCTCCACCAGATGCATCTAAAGCTTGCTTCAAACGAGAATTCGTAGCTTCTTGCTCACTTAACTGTTTATTCAAACTAGCCTCATGCTCTTTCAGCTTAGCAATATTTCCAGTTAACACTATATTTTCTTTATCACAGTCTGCCAACAGTGCCAACAGTGCCAACAGTGCCAACTTTGTCTTTAAACCATCTATTTCATTTTGTAACCCTTGCAGTTTTTTCTTGAGCTTAGCGTTTTCAGCAACAAGCTTTGAATTTGCGTCATCTGTATTTTTAGCATCCATACGCTCCATCAAGATTTATCCTCAAAGATGTATTTTCCTTTTCCAGCTGTTTCAGTTTCTTTCTTAAACCATCCATTTCATCATCGATCACTGGTTTTTTAACTACCTTCTCTTGCGAATCTAATTCACTAACTCTTTTTGCTTCAAATTTTCATTACGCAAATCTGCAGTTGTATCACTTTTAGCGCTAGCATCTTTTAGAGCTTGTTCCAAATCTTTTTTCAACTTCTCCCAGTCCTTCTCTAATTGAGCAAGTATTTGTTTCAATTTACCTATTATCACCATCTTGAGCTACGCCTTTACCCGTTACTTCTTTTTTAGCCTGCTCTAACGCGTTATCTAAATCCTTCTTTAGTTTACCGTGCTCATTTTCTAACTTAGCCAACTGCTGTTTACTCTTTAATTCTTTATCTTTCGCATTTGCGCTTTGTTTAGCTTCATCTGGTACACTGCTTAACTCCATTCTAAGTTTGTTATTTTCACGTTCTAGCTGTGCTAGTTTTTCTTTTAGCTTCGTATCATCGAAAACTGGTATTTCCTTTTTAACACTAGCAACCAAATTATCTAGCTCTTTTTTCAATTGAGCATATTCAGCTTCTAGCTGAGCTATTCTTTCCTTTTGTTTTGAATTTTCACTAGTTAATTGGTTAATAGTTTTTTGTAATTTCTCTTTCTCACTCAAAGTGGAATCTAAATCATTTTTAAGTTTTATAATCGTACTTTCCAGCGATGCATTTTTCTGCTTCAAACTAACTGCTTCTTCTTTGGATTTATTCAACAGTGAATCCGGATCCTATCTTGAATTGTTGATCTAGGATCACTCATTCAGTCGACAGGCCTCACGAATACCCATACCGTGCTCCTTTATATCATCAAGGGCCTTCTTCATTGCATCTTCACCATAGTTGAAGAGGTGCCTTTTTACAGTAGATCTAAACTGAGTCCCATTTTTCGGAGTTTTCTTGACTGGGGCCATCTGAGAAAAAAATAATACAAAAAACCTGGAGAATTATTGAAAACACCTAGGTATCCAGGCCTTATTTTTTCCCATTCTGAATATTTGTAATATAAGGATATATTGTATGAAGTAAGCACAAATTGCTTGAATTCAATAAAAAAAGTAAAATATGTATTGTAATTTCTATCAACAGGTCCATCGATAGTACTGGCCGAGAACAGGAAGCTAGTTCTCGACCGCCTGGATCCTATAGAAATATGTGCTGGCCGACAACTAGCTCTTATTAAACCTATTCTCGGCCACATAAAAGGCAAGCGATCATAATTACTCAATATACAACATTTTGGTGGCCGGAAACTGGCTCTAGTATTAACTTATGTAGCACCGTCAAAAATGATAGAACCATAAGTGTCCACAGCGTTTGACATTGGAATTGAGGGAGCACGAATAGACAGCTTTTATTATTCCAATTCTCGGCCATCATGGCCGACAAAAGGAAAACCGTTGTTTTAAGACTCCAGAGCACCGGCCACCGCTTAATAAAAAGAAAAAATCATTTATTTTCAATGTTCTTGCATCATGTTAACATGTTCAGATACCTCCTACATCAAAAGTTTATAGAAGATCTAACAAAATTAAACAGAAACTTACCGAAGAAAGAGCTGTTCCCCACTATATTTTATTTCAACTGCGTAACGTCCGAGCAACGGTCATTTCGACCACCGTGAACTGAACTGAGAGGGTATGAATAATTGTATTGGTAGCACAGGTAAATCTAAAGGAAAATGGCGGGAAAATTGTGGCCGGAAGTTTGGCCGGGGTTTTCGAAGTTGAAGAGTTATCATTTTTCTTATTATTCCATTAAAACGGCAAAAACGGCCGACTACTGGAAGTGGCCGGCAAACTGGCGCAATCACCCTATATATATACTGTGTATATACACAATATAATATAATATAAACAGTCCACCCCGATATTTGGCAGTATTCCTTAGATTTTAAGGAAAGTACAACACCTCTTAAAAATGAAACGAAACGCCTATGGTTTGTTAATGTTTCATTTTTTCTGTCACATCGAAAGTAAATTAAAACATTTATTGCAAAAAATTTGTAATTTGATACTAAAACCGTTTGTTTAATTGTTTAGTTAGTTTTTGAATACTTCCAACTCTCTTAGTATCAAATTACTAATTTTTTGCAATAACTGTTTTAATTTACTTTTGATGTGACAGAAAAAATGACACATTAGCAAACCATAGGCGTTTCATTTTCAAAAGGTGTTGTACTTTAAATTAATTAATACTTTTTTATGCAAAGATGACGATCATTATGTCAGAATACTCCATCTAAATGCCTTTCTAATGATGTGCCGCACATGGAGGTATATGCCACGCTGTATGTATACTTTTTTTATAAGGGGTTAATAATTTAATTGTAAAAATTCCCTTCTACCATAGGCATACAAAAATTTTTTTAAAGGGAATAATTTATTTGTAAAAATTTACATCTACCGTGGGCGTACGATAGAATTTTTAAAGACGGTTTTTATTTATTTGTAAAAAATTCCATTTTCGATGGGCTTACGATAAAATTTTTAATAGGGATTCATTTTTGGTGTTTTCACTTCTGTCGGCAGAACCATGACTGGACTCTACGTTTTTTTTACTAAATAACTTCAATACGAAATTGTACTTTTCTGCGACATCGATCCTGACCATGTGGATACGTTTTCGAAGCAATTTGTCCGTCGATCGTGCATTTTTGAGCTATATTAACGTACACAAAATCATTCATTAATTACCCCTATTAATAAATGATTTCCACGAACTTAGATCCTAAGTTCGTGATGACGACTTTTGTATAGGCAGTACGCTTACGCAGTACAACAAAGAGATTTGAAAGGCAAAAAGGCAAAAAGGCAATCGAGGAAGAAGTTCTATGAGGAGGTTTTAGATACCCCCACATGTTCTAGAACCTACAAGGTGCTGGCATGGAAGGAAGGCATGGAAGGAAGGACCTCCAATTAATGCAGAAATGATCTGCTTCACAGATGGCTCAAAAATCGAGGAAGGTGTAGGAGCAGGAATATATAGCCAAGCCAAAGATAAGAGTCTCACTGAGCTTAGATAAACATGTGAGGATATTCCAGGCAGAAGTTGCAGTAGCAATACAGCTCTGAGCAGTAAGGCAAGAGTTTGAGGAAAAGACCATTTGCCATATTCTCCGACAGCCAAGCGGCTATAAAACAATCAGCTCCATGCAGATAAATTCCAAACTTGTTTGGGACTGCTTGGAGACGCTACAAGAGCTGAGCAGTCGTAATAGATTGTCAGTAGCCTGGGTACCAGGCCACTCAGATCACAAGGGCAATGAAGAAGCAGACTCACTAGCCCGAGAAAGGGCACTTTTGTGCTCCCATTGGCCCAGAACCTTTCTGTGGCATAGCGAAGGCGCTGCAAAAAACAAATAGCAGCACTTGGATAAAAAATCAGTCTCGAGAATGGGGCAGGCCAAAGAGTTCATCAAGGAACCCTCGCCAAAATTCACGGAGTATCTACTGAGTCAGAATAGGAAAACAATCAGGATCCTGGTTGGGCTCCTGACATGGCATTGTATAGACTTAACAAACACACATGAATAACATCGGATTGGCAGAAACAACCATATGTAGCTTTTGCCAAGAAGATGAGGAAACCTCAGTACACATATCTACTGGGCGAAGGCCTGACTAAGCTGAGGTTTTCAAAGATGGGGGAGGAAAAACCACAACCCTCCCAATATATGGAGGACCTGAGGTTTGCCATCCGTCTAGTAATAAGGACGGGCCTAGACAAGGAACTCTAGAATAACAGGAGGGCATACACGATAGATCTGCAAAGGTCGTAGTGGAAAGGCTCTTAGAAGCACCTATTAATCCCCATAACCTTATCTTTATATAGGCAACTAAACATACACAAAATAATTTGTATAGGCAACCAAACGTACACTAAAACTTCATGTTTGTACTGATAGATAAACGATAAAAGTTGTAATGAGCAACTTTTTTCTCTGTACAGTCGATGAAAAAGTTTTGTAACCAACACGTTTATTAAAATTGGCGATTAAAACTCCCTACATTTATCTCGCGAGCTTTGCTAAATAGTTATAGAAAAATAACCGAGAAAATGTTGATAATCTAGAAAATGTATTATCTGTATATTTTTTTGTTTTGTTTCATCTCCTTATTTCATTAAATAATTGTATCTTGTTTTTATCTATATAATTCGAGAAAATAATAGTTTATTGATTTCTTTTAAATTAGGCCGGTGTAACCTTGGATAAAAGAACAACAAAGGTGATTCAATAGAAACCGTCGCTATTGGGCACATATTTACCGCCAAAGCATATTTGAATGTTTCCGCCAATAGCAGCACTTTCCAGATATATCACCGCAGTAGAATAACAAAGAAGAGAGATGTGATATTTTCAATCATAAAATTATAAATAGCGTCTGCGCATTGACAATTATTCATTCATCTTTTTGTTATTGTTGGTGGTACAGTGTACGTTCGCATTATATATTAAGAAAATAATTACCAAAGAATTTACAATTTTACGAAATATTGCATAAGTATATAAACCGACATGGCGCTTAAAGGTCAAGTGGGTCAGAGTAAGTATATTTATGTAAATATAGGTGAATACATATTTTCCATTGACAGAAGGAGGTTCAGGATCAATGGTTTTGATTACTCATACTACTAGCTACTGCTAAAAATTAATAAACTGAAATTGTACTTCGTTAGTCATTACATTAAAAACATTATTAATGATATTTCATTATACATTGTAAATATAATTCTCCCGAATTTAGTTGCAAATATTCAAACTAATTATTTCCATAATACACATCCATCAAATATGTAATGTCCATTTAAAGTGAACAAGAATTACAAAAAATTACCTTTATAATATCTTGTTGCAAGCAATAGAATTGGTATGATTGTTAACTTACATCAAGGAAACTTTGAAGTACATTCAACTAACTTGTTTTAAACGACATATCTCACAGATATATAATGTATTTTTAATCATTTATTGTGTCTGAATAATTTTATTAGATTGGCATAAATATTTTTTCCTACTACCTCTATCCAAAGTATGCATTTCCTAGCCTCATTGTGGGAAGCAAAGTCGTACTTTTCCTCCCTGAAAAAGGGAGGGTAAAAGGGTATGTGCTGCAATCTCTTGCAAAAAAGCGAAAAAATTTGAACCAAATTATGGGAGTCACTGAAGTTAATGAAATTGATTGTAATCAGCCAAGTACGAGTACTTCCGGGGGATAACAGCTGTATAATAATGTTGTTAGTGAAAATATCACGAAAACTGCGTTGGCTCCAGCTCTCACTTCTAGTGGTATTCAAATAACCACTGCTCAAAAGTGCACATTTAACATTAGTATAAATAATTACTCTACCACAAATTAAAAATATGTAGGATACAAGAATGAAAATAACTTGCCTATAAGTTATACTGTACCTACTTCTTAGTTTTAGTTCATTAATAAATTTCGTTTGTTAGTTTCATAAATAAATTATTTAAAAATGACTTGTTATTTGAGGGAGGCGGCAAAATCACATGTATAACATGGGGGTAAAGTTCCTTTTCCTCCCTTGAATGATTACTGCCCTCTACTACGTGTAAACTTCATCCTCGGGAGCACTTTCCTCCCTTGTTATACAAATAGCTATTTTTAAAACCCATTCCAAAACAAGTTCTGGTACACATGATTTAAGCACTGCATTTTTATGTAAAGTTTCGCAGAATATTCAAAACTTTTAGAAATTATTTATCTTTTTGACTTATGCAATCTAAAATTAAACACCTAAATTTCAGAAATAATGAACGAGGTGATCAAACACAAGGCACTAAAGAAGAATGGTCCTGCTACAGTTCAACAGCCTCATGGAGTTGAATGGAGAATTCTCGTGGTGGATCAGTTAGGAATGAGAATGGTTTCAGCCTGTTGCAAAATGCATGATATATCAGCAGAGGGAATTACATGTAAGAAATATTTTCCATTTAGAACAGGAACATGAGACTCAAATCAATTTATGATTTCACAACTTCCACTTGATTGTTATAGATTTAAAGACAAAATAAATTAGGAATCAATAGTAAACTATATATGTTCTGGTTTTAGTGGTGGAAGATATAATGAAAAAAAGAGAGCCACTTTTGACTATGGAAGCTGTATATCTTATTACGCCATCAGAAAAGTCTATCCATGCCCTTATGAATGATTATGAGCCTCCTAGACAAATGTACAAGGCAGCACATGTATTTTTCACAGAAGGCGAGTTTATATTTTTTATAATAGGATTTGATTTAGATTAACAATACATGAAGAAGAAGAAAATATGTAGAGCTGAAGCATATTTATTTATTTTTTACATTGTTGATTATTAAGTTTGTTCCAACAACAATCAGAAACTGTCAACAACGACCAGAATATAACTGGACATAGCAAACAATGTCTTTACTTTTTCTTTTACTATTCTTTGATAGTTTCTGATTGTTGTTGAAACAAACTTATTTTATACTTGCATTTCTCAATATCTGACGTTATACCTATTCTTAGTTTTAAATTAACAAAACATTATCCCATTTGCAAAATATATGTGCATCGACGGCTTCAACAAGATATTGTCAATGACAGGTGACAAATAAAAATTATTGTGTTGATAATATTCTTCATTTATATTAACTGCTTCAGTTACGTTTTAATTTTAATTAATTTAATTTTTATTTTCTACAGCATGTCCTGATGAATTGTTTAATGAATTGTCTCAACATTCCGTAGCAAAATATATAAAGACTTTAAAAGAAATCAACATAGCATTTATTCCGTCAGAATCTCAGGTATTGAACATTGCTTTGGAGGTATTGTGCTTATTAGAGTCTTTATAGACAAAAATGGACAAAGTATTTTATTTAATTTTCTATAAATAAATTAATTATACGAAAACTTAAAATTTTCTGACACAAGGCCCATCGTACGATAACTACCTTGAAAGTAATTTAAATGTTTTCTACCATTATTAAAAATTACTTACAACTAGTTTAAGTCAAGCTATAAGTTATAATGTTGTTATATAGAATATTTACACATATACTATTCTGTCCATCGTTGTTATCTGTTCATTTGTTGATAATTCTTACTAATATTGTTGGTTTTGTGTGCAAGTGTACATTTTTCTACCATTACTACTAATATTGTTGAAATGTGCAAAAATTGCTTTAAAAATTTAAATTGATGAATCTATTTAACATCTTTGACATTTACCTTTTCTAATATGCAATATTTTCTATTAATCGAGTCTTGTACTGTATATTTATATGTAAATTGTAAATAATTATTTTGTGTGGCAGTTTGTCCTGAAGAGCTGTTCAATGAGCTGTGCAAGTCATGTGCGGCTAGAAAGATTAAAACTCTAAAGGAAATCAACATTGCCTTTTTGCCATATGAGTGTCAGGTGTGTGTTTAAAAAAAAAGTGTCTGCAAAGTATTTGTTATCCATGCCTAAAAAATAGACGAGCCAAACTCAAAAAAATGAAATGAAATTTAGATCACAATTAGGGGCTTTTCAGGTGCTTTCTATCTAAGAGCTAGAGCTCAACCTTTTTCTTTTCATTATTGGGTCCGCTAGCCTTGAATTTTCTAGAGGGAAACCTTGGGTGATAGTGACATTTGGGTTTCAGAATCCAGATACAATTCAAGTATCTATTGACTGATGAATATATTTCAATCTGAATTGCAAAAGCCCCACAAACGTTTTACTTGAAACTAATTTTTGTAGTAAAATATCTGTATTTATCAGTGGTAATGAATTACTTTCAATTTGGTCAGTGGTCCCATTTTTCAATCAGCTTTCAAAAGTAATTCCTCACCGGTAAAAAAATTAATTTAATAAAAGAGAGAAATTTTTGAATCAATAAAATCATTATGAAGAGATTTATCGTCTTAATTTAAGTTAAAATATTTTTGAAATGAGACGTTTTTTTTTATTTAAGTAAGTTTCATTTGATTCAAGACAATGAAACTCGTCAAAATGTTTTACCTCTAGGGGGGCATCAATAAATTACGTCACATGAATTTTAGGACTTTTTATCTCTCATGTCCCCTTTTTCTTACCAAGGCAACCGCGTGGCAAATTTTTTTTTATTGAATGTTTTTCATTTCGGAAAAGAGTTTCTACACAGTTTCTTGGAGTACTTAATTTCTACCTTTTTTCGATGGAAAAAAATTAGATTTTGATCGAAGGCCAGTCAGATTTTGAAAATCTAGCAAACCCTTGGTTTTTTGTTAATTTCTAGAAAATCGTGACCACCTAATTTTTCATTTGCGCGCCCCTAATTATGATCTAAATTCCATTGCATTTTTTTGAGTTAGACTCGCCTATTTTTCAGGGGTTTGTTATCCCGTTTAACCAATTTCATAACTTTAATGGTCTACAAGATAAGAATAAGGAACCTTGAAATAGTGGTTATCCTGTATAAACATCCTTTCAATATAAATAAATATATTATGTATTATTACTTTTTTGACACTTTACTACTAAGCTTACTTGTAGTGTGTTACGTACCGTTATTAAATGTTGATTAGCTTTTTCTTTTCTACTGTAATATGCTTTCATACTAATTTCAAAAGACTATGCTGTTTTTAATATAGAGGGTGTACCAATATTACGACAAAGTTGGGTATACTTATGTGTTATTTTAAGAGATCAAAAAATTCTATTAAAAAAAAATAGTAGATGTCCATATTTTGAAATTATCTTGAACAATACGGACTGAAAGTGTACAATAAACATTTTAAAAGTGACAAAATATGGTGTATGGTGGTGTACAATAGGAATGTTAGATGGGACGATCTAATCGGCTTTTCAAAGTGAGGGTGCATTAACTGTATCTGTGTCCAAATTGTTCAACGACGAGAAGACACGACTGACTACGAAGTTCTGTCGTTTTGCCGTCCTGAAAGG
Source organism: Lochmaea crataegi (assembly GCA_947563755.1). Lineage (NCBI taxonomy): Eukaryota > Metazoa > Arthropoda > Insecta > Coleoptera > Chrysomelidae > Lochmaea > Lochmaea crataegi. The sequence goes on along the minus strand of OX387433.1, from coordinate 10,103,030 downwards.
TTCTTTCTTGAGTTTGAAATTATGTCCTCGCAATCGAGTTTCAGCATTAATCTGAAACATATTACTCAGAGTCGGCAGGAATCCTTGTAGAATTCGATAAGTTAGTATCAAATCTCCACGTTGTCTTCGGTTGTCAAACAGACATACTGGTTCAAACGATCTTCATAGAAAACGATGGTCTCCTGATGCCAAAGGACATTTGGGCTACTCGCTATTGCACAGATTCTAGCATGTTACAATCTCTAACCAATTCTGAGCTCCATATTCAAGGATCGGTCTAACATAAACTTTGTAGAGGTTAGTAAATGTTTTAGGTGGCGTTTTCGAAAATATTTTCTTCGAGAGGTACCATTTTGTATTTGCTCTTTTGCATATATTTGAGATATGATATGACCATGTTAAATCATTGGTTATGGTAACTTCAAGATGGTATCCAACTTGACTATAAAATTTGGGCTATAAAATACAGGGTGTTCCATTAGAAAGAAGATGAAAGGTTCGAGTTTCCGTCCACCCTGTATACAAATGAGACAATAATTAAAATTTAATCGAATACGGAGATATTGCATCATATTACGAAACTCTGTAAGCTACAGAGCGTTGATTTGCCTACGATTTTCACATAAACGTGTTCATGGACTCTTTATAGAGTAGCAAAACTTATTCTTATTTAAAAAATCATATGTTTGATTTGTAACGGAGTTATGCAACACTCTGTATAGTTCAAGATAATTTCAAAACATGGACCTTATAAACATCTACTATTTTTCTTTATAACATTTTTTTATATATTTTAAAACACGGAACTTTGTCGCAAGATTGGTAAGTCGTATAGTTGACAATTTTTATGCAAATGTAGTTGATTTTTAGTTGTCTATACAATTTCTAATTCATATAAAAGACATCAATAAAGTGGTGTTTATTTTTTAGGTATTCTCACTAGATTCGCCCGATACTTTTCAGTGTAGTTATGATCCTTCATTTGCTGCTGCTAGAAATGCAAATATGGAAAGAATGGCAGAGCAAATTGCAACATTATGTGCAACGCTAGGAGAGTATCCTCATGTTAGATACCGAAGGTAATATATTTTTGCCACTTATAAATTCATTTATTTATTGAGAATTTTTCTTCCAAAATGAATTTGGTGTAAGAAATAGTCTGTCCATTGTCTTAGAAATGTTTTTCCATGAACATTTTAAATAAGCTTAGCAGGCAAAAAGAGACTTGACCACAATGGAATTTGAATGTACCACCTCCTGATCAGTAGTTTACAAAAAACATAAATACTATAAACAAGTATAGTAAAATTAATACCTATTTAGAGGTACCAGCCGTTTTAGTAACTTAACATATGCGGCTTCTTGAACCATCTGAACCCGCATGAAAAAAATTAGGTTATGACCTTTGTCATGTCAAATGCTTGACATATTTCTTATTGCATTGGCGTAGTGACTTGAAATTTCATATTATCAGTGGCGGTTTGTAATAATACAAATTAATTTTATGAAATTCATAAAATTCTAAAGATGTTGACATAATAAAAGAATATAAAAGAAGCGCACTAATTTTTAAAACATTGTTTTATTAACTAGATACATAGTTTTTTTTAAAAAATATGGCAATTTAGAGTTCGATTAAGTACAAATTCTAGATTTTAAAAAAATGACAACGTAATCTTCAAGGCAAAGTTTAATTAGTTTCTAAATCAGAATAACTTTCGGAAAGTGATAGTTCATCATCGGATTCATTGGATACGGAGATCACCATAGGTTCGATGTTTAGTAGGTCCAGTTTGTTTTCTACTTCCCATGCTTCAGAAATAATTTTCTCTGTATGATTTATGTAATTCTGCCAGTGTTGCTCCGGTACATTTTTTACAACGTCATTCCATACTTTTAAGACTTCAGTAGGTGACCTTGCAGTTTTCGTAATAGCTTGGTCATAATGCCTTTTAGTTTCTGACCATACCATTTCGATGGCATTAAAATGGCAATGATAGGGTGGTAGCCTGAGAACACAATGACCATGCTCGGCAGCGTATTTGTCTAAATGATAATTTTTTTCTGGCAAAACTTGCTTTTCAATTATATTCCAAACAGCATCCTTCAAAATGTGATCTGGAAAAGGAATATTCTTTTTTTTGAGCCATTCTAACATGCGTCTTTTACTCCAACTTTTTCTTGGGATTTCTTCATCCAGGCGACTGTGAAACGTTGCGTTATCCATTATAATTAACGATGGTTCTTCCAAGTTTACAATTAGTTGCTGTTTAAACCAATTTTCAAAATTTTCGGTGTTCATGTTATCATGGTAATCGCCTGTTTTTTTATTGCATTTAAAAATAAGCGATGCATTTGCCACAAAACCTTTTTTATTACCGGCATGAACAATTACATATCGTGTCCCACTTCCAGTTATTTTTAAATCACTGTGTTTAGTACCATCTTGTCACATTCTTCTGTCCCCGCTTTTACTAAAAACCCATGTCTCATCCAGAAAAACAGGTGTAAAGAGCTTTTCGCTTTTAGCAGCATGGTATTTGTTCAAAAATAATATTCTTTTTAATCTGACTGCAGGCATTTCCAATAAATGTTTTCTTTCATCCTGTTTTTTGAAATGAAAACCCATTTTTTTAATTCCCAAATATAACGAACCTTTGGAAATCTTAGTTTCTGGAGACTCTTCGATAAATTGCCGTAAAATAGTTTCTACTGTGATTTTATCCTTTCGCGCATACATTTTATAAATTACTTCCCTCAAACAATGCAGGGTATTTTTTGTAATTCGGGTTTTGCTCCGGGAAACGCTTGCAGACATATTTCTTCTAAATTCGAAATCTGTAGCTCTGTTTGGTTTTTCAAGATTATATAATGTGCTTTCTGGAACTTTTAGTGCTTCGGACGCTTTTTGAATTGCCTTAAATCGAGATCCTAAATCGTTTTGAAAATAGTTTACTACATTAAGCATAAGTTTTTTGGATTCATCAGAATATCGCATTTTTATATCTTATTTTGCGTTATGACATTAACATGAAATCAATATTTGACGTAATTTCAAAAACGTGACATCTAATAAATTAGTTACGACGTTCATTTTTGTTGGTAATTTTTTGTTTCAACCGATTTATTAATAATAAATAAGGATGGTCTTATTCTAAATGGGTATAAAATTTACTATAACTAGACTGTGCACATTCAATTGGATATAATTATGTTTCAGTGATTGGGAAAGGAACGTGGAATTAGCTCAATTAATTCAACAAAAATTGGACGCCTATAAGGCCGATGAACCGACAATGGGCGAAGGACCAGAAAAGGCGAGATCACAATTACTGATTCTTGATCGTGGTTTCGATTGCGTTTCACCTTTACTCCATGAACTTACCTTCCAAGCTATGGCCTATGATCTTCTGCCAATAGAAAATGATGTATATAAGTAAGTATTCGTTTGTCAAAGCAATTTTAAATCTCTCTTCCTACTTTTCTTATCCGTGAACAACTCCCTGTATACTATTCATATTATCCATTCACTGCTTAACGCAGATTGAACCTTTGACAAGGCGCTTCGAGAGATTCCATAATCTTTGGCGCGAAATTTATAAGGCCAAAGCCGAGCCCAAAGAGACAGATTGAATTGACAGATAACAAAAACTTACGTGATCGTACATATGGAACTGTAAAGTAAAACCAGAAACATAAGAAGGCCGTAAATCAATATTAGCCGACGACCCTCATTATTACCTATTATTCGAAATATAGATGAGCAATAAAAGTGTGTGTCCCTTAAAAGATTCCCAGGTCCCGGATTAAAATATCTCATGAAATAGTTTGACATTTTAATAATAGTGGGCTCTCCATTATTACATTAACATGAAAACATAATTTTTTTAATTATTTTATCTCCAATGATTTTTCCTTTGTCCATTTCTTAGATACGAAGCTTCCGCTGGTGTCTTAAAAGAAGTCCTTTTAGACGAAAACGATGAACTTTGGGTAGAGCTTCGTCACCAACACATCGCCATTGTATCTCAAAGCGTCACCAAGAATCTTAAGAAGTTTACAGATTCCAAACGTATGACTCAAAGCGATAAACAATCAATGAAGGATCTTTCCACCATGATTAAAAAGATGCCACAATATCAAAAAGAATTGTCAAAGTATGCTACTCACCTACATTTGGCCGAGGATTGCATGAAGGCTTATCAAGGATACATCGATAAACTTTGCAAAGTAGAACAGGTAGGAACATTCAAATATAATAGCCAATGTACATTTTCTTAGTTTCATATTATTCTCTAAAGTAGGTACACTTTTAGAATGGTCCGCTAACATGACAGTCGTTGCTCGAGGTGTTGTCAAGCATTGGACTATCCTTATGTTTGTCTGATTCTATGAATGTTGGGTATTTCATAATTAATATTTTTAAAGGATAAACTAGAGATGAAACGGATATCTGGTAACTATCCGGTATCCGGCCTATCCTGCCTTGTTTTCACTATAGTGATAGTAATTCAGTATCCGGCCGGATTCCGGATAGTAAAATTCAAAAAATTACACAAGGCAAATCATACCACAATAGGTTTAGGCTAGGTTAGGTTTATGATGAGTGGGTCTATAAGGCCCTCCACTGCGACTCGCAAAAGAGTCTATTGTGGCTCACACCTATTCAGATTTCACCAAACAAATTCGGCTTCTTAACAAAGCCGATTAGTTTATTTGGTGAATGATATTTCAAGTCCGAGGGCGAGAGAGAATCCCTGCCACGATAGGTTATAGACACCGTTTATTTTTATAATCACACGTCAAAAATGTTTGTTTTATTAATTAGTTTAGTACTCAAAATTAACAAGTGGCAAATTGTGGTGAAATTCTCCGCATTTGTTGGTAAGAGGCGACTCCGCTTGGTTTCGTATACAAGACCAGCTTCTGAAAATAGCCTTTTGCTGTATACGCCACTGCTAGGTGCTGAAAGATAAATTCTAGCAATCCTTGACAACTGATTCAAATTAACCGACCACCAAATGTATGGGTCGTGAATGCGATCGATTCGAGATGTCTTTAAGAAAAAGTCAGTTGGATTTTGTTTTTCTTGATCGCGAAGATCACCATTATAGTAAATTTTATACCCATTTAGAATAAGACCATCCTTATTTATTATTAATAAATCGGTTGGAACAAAAAATTACCAACAAAAATGAACGTCGTAACTAATTTATTAGATGTCACGTTTTTGAAGTTACGTCAAATTTTGATTTCATGTTAATGTCATAACGCAAAATCGAAGAGTCTCCAGAAACTAAGATTTCCAAAGGTTCGTTATATTTGGGAATTAAAAAAATGGGTTTTCATTTCAAAAAACAGGATGAAAGAAAACATTTATTGGAAATGCCTGCAGTCAGATTAAAAAGAATATTATTTTTGAACAAATACCATGCTGCTAAAAGCGAAAAGCTCTTTACACCTGTTTTTCTGGATGAGACATGGGTTTTTAGTAAAAGCGGGGACAGAAGAATGTGGCAAGATGGTACTAAACACAGTGATTTAAAAATAACTGGAAGTGGGACACGATATGTAATTGTTCATGCCGGTAATAAAAAAGGTTTTGTGGCAAATGCATCGCTTATTTTTAAATGCAATAAAAAAACAGGCGATTACCATGATAACATGAACACCGAAAATTTTGAAAATTGGTTTAAACAGCAACTAATTGTAAACTTGGAAGAACCATCGTTAATTATAATGGATAACGCAACGTATCACAGTCGCCTGGATGAAGAAATCCCAAGAAAAAGTTGGAGTAAAACACGCATGTTAGAATGGCTCAAAAAAAAGAATATTCCTTTTCCAGATCACATTTTAAAGGATGCTGATTGGAATATAATTGAAAAGCAAGTTTTGCCAGAAAAAAATTATCATTTAGACAAATACGCTGCCGAGCATGGTCTTTGTGTTCTCAGGATACCACCCTATTATTGCCATTTTAATGCCATCGAAATGGTATGGTCAGAAACTAAAAGGCATTATGACCAAGCTATTACGAAAACTGCAAGGTCACCTACTGAAGTCTTAAAAGTATGGAATGACGTTGTAAAAAATGTACCGGAGCAACACTGGCAGAATTACATAAATCATACAGAGAAAATTATTTCTGAAGCATGGGAAGTAGAAAACAAACTGGACCTACTAAACATCGAACCTATGGTGATCTCTGTATCCAATGAATCCGATGATGAACTATCACTTTCCGAAAGTTATTCTGATTTAGAAACTAATTAAACTTTGCCTTGAAGATTACGTTGTAATTTTTTTAAAATCTAGAATTTGTACTTAATCGAACTCTAAATTGCCATATTTTTTTAAAAAAACTATGTATCTAGTTAATAAAACAATGTTTTTAAAATTAGTGCGCTTCTTTTATATTCTTTTATTATGTCAACATCTTTAGAATTTTATGAATTTCATAAAATTAATTTGTATTATTACAAACCGCCACTGATAATATGAAATTTCAAGTCACTACGCCAATGCAATAAGAAATATGTCAAGCATTTGAAATGACAAAGGTCATAACCTAATTTTTTTCATGCGGGTTCAGATGGTTCAAGAAGCCGCATACGTTAAGTTACTAATACGGCTGGTACCTCTAAATAGGTATTAATTTTACTATACTATTATCCTTTGCCACTTCATCGAAACAGTCCCAAAAAGAGTCATGAGCTTCACGTGTGAAGTTGGATCTAGTTTCATCTTCTTTCATTCGTTTAGCAGGTGTTGAAGACGACGATGATCTGTTACTGTCAGAAGAAGAGTTTTATATATTCTCTCTCTCTTAATAGGCATGTTAAGATAGGATTATCAGTAAGGTATAATGAAAAAACAAATTATTGAATTGTTGTATGAAACATTTTTTGCTTTCAAGTGTGTCAATAATTATTGATTAATTTAATTTTAGGATTTGGCCATGGGTACTGACGCAGAAGGTGAAAAAATCAAAGACCACATGCGCAATATTGTTCCGATTCTGCTCGATCCAAAAATAACGAATGAATACGATAAAATGCGCATAATAGCCTTGTACGCCATGACCAAAAATGGTATAACAGAAGAGAATCTGTCAAAACTAGCTACACATGCACAGATTAAAGATAAGCAGACTATCGCCAATATCCAATTGCTTGGTGTTAACGTTATCAACGATGTAAGTAATGTTTTTTTTTGTGAAAAAGCCTTAATTTATTTAAATGGAAATTTTTTTGTAGGGTGGACCAAGGAAAAAGCAATATACGGTGCCCCGAAAAGAAAGAATTACAGAACAAACTTATCAAATGTCAAGGTGGACACCTGTAATTAAAGATATCATGGAGGATTGTATAGATGATAAATTAGATCAAAAACACTTTCCATATTTAAGTGGTAGAGCACAATCTACAGGGTACCAACCAGCTCCGTCAAGGTAAAAATCTTTATATACGGTTTGATTCACAATTATTGGTCCCGGTAGATAGCGCTGCAATCTGTTTCCGATCCCTTCAAACTCTTACTAGTAATAAGTCACATGCCAAACATTATCCAAGATGACAATTTATTTGGCAACAAAATGATCATTACCCCGATAATTATCAATTTTAAATTATTTCAGCGCCCGATATGGACAATGGCACGAAAAACGAGGTCAACAAGCAGTCAAAAACGTTCCGCGTATAATCGTTTTCGTTGTTGGTGGTATCAGCTTTTCAGAAATCCGATGTGCTTACGAAGTAACCAGCGCTCAGAAAAATTGGGAGGTCATCATTGGTTCCTCACACATACTTACTCCCGAAGATTTTCTTAGCAATCTAGCGACATTGGCCGGCTAGAATCAGATGAAAAAGGTTACTTTTAACATACCGGAGTAAATGCATAATATTTAATTATCTAATTATTTTGGTTTGTGTAATAAATAGAAGCACTATTAACCGATAAAATATATATTGAAATCCATAGTTACTATACAATATTCGACAATGTTTTGTAGTATCTAATAATGCACGATAATCCCATCTCTATTTATACAATTTCTTAAAGGTTCGCGCGCACTAGACCGTCCCGGCCGGCAACGGAACGCTAATTTATTTATACCTGGTACGTAAATTAAACCGCACGTACGTATCGGCAACGCCCCGGCCAGCCGTCGTCAGAACTATCGGGCGAGAATAGGGATGGCGATTCTTTCTAAAAAGGATCGATTTTTAAATCGATTCGAATCGTAACCTGATTAATCGATACATAAAAAAATCGAGGTCTAAAAGATCGATTTCAAGAAAATCGATTTTTTTTCAAGTTTGTATTTTTTACAATGTAAATATAAATCGATCTTTTTTATTGAAAAACAACAAGAAAGGCACCCCTAAATAAACAATCTCTCTCCGGAATCTCTTATCAGTAAAATTGGGGATTTTTTTTAAGTTCAGGGAATTCGATAATAATAATAATAATTTTTTTATTACCATATTATTATCACAAAGTATCGGATTAGGAATGTGTGAGATTAATGGAAAAGAATCATCGATAAAATAAAAATCGATTTTTCTTTATTCAAAATGAATGGATTTGTCGAAAAAATCGATTTTAATAAAAAATAAATCGATTTCTGCGAAAAGATCGTTGATTTTTGTTTGGATTGTTTTAAAAATGGAGATGCTTTTCGTATATATTCCGATAATAAACCTAAGAGATTTATTCGTTAACGATATTTATCGGATTGAAAAAAAATCAAATAAAATTATATGAAAATTGTCAAAAATTTTGAAATATGGTCAATAATTGTCAAAAACTGTTGAAAATTGACAATAATTGTTAAAATTTTGAAAAATGGCCAAAGATTAAAAAAAATGGTGAAAAATTTGGAAAAATGGTTAATAATTGTTGAAAAACTGTCAAAATTGGTCAATAATTGTTGAAAAATGGTCAATAATTTTAAAAAAATGATCAATAATTGTTGAAAAATTTGGAAAAATGGTCAGTAATTTTTGTAAAACTGTCAAAATTGGTCAGTAATTGTAAAAAATGGTCAATAGTTTTTGAAAAACTGTCAAAATTGGTCAATAATTGTAAAAAATAGACAATAATTTTTAAAAAATGTTCAATAATTGTTAAAAAATTTTGAAAAAATGGTCAATAATTGTTGCAAAACTGTCAATAATTGTTAAAAAAAGGTCAATCATTTTTAAAAAATGATCAGTTATTGTTGCAAAACTGTCAAAATTGGTCAATAATGGTCAAAAAATGTTAAAATTGGACAATTTTTGTCAAAAACTGCTGAAAATTGTCAATAATTGTCAAAAATTTTGAAAAGTGGTCGATAATTATCGAAAATTTAAAAAAAAATTGAAAAATGTTCAATAATTGTCAAAAACTGTTGAAAATTGTCAATAATTGATAAAATTTGGGAAAATGGTCAGTAATTCTTGCAAAACTGTCAAAATTGGTCAATAATTTTTTAAAAAATTGTCAATAGTAATGTTGAAGTTGTTGAAAAACTGTCAAAATTGGTCAATAATTGTAAAAATGGTCAATAATTTCAAAAAAATGGTCAAAAAGTTTGGAAAAATGGTCAATAATTGTTGAAAACTGTCAAAATTGGTCAATAATTTTTAAAAAATGATCAGTAACTGTTAAAAAACTGTCCAAATTTGGTCAATAATTGTCAATTAATTGTTAAAAATGGGCGATCTTTGTCAAAAACTGTCAATAATTGTTAAAAAATGGTCAAAAATTTTAAGAAATGGTCAATAATCGTCAAAAGGTGTCAAAATTTTGAAAAATAGTCAATAAATAATACGAGAGCCGTTTTCGAAAATCCACTCCTTAAACACACGTAATTTATACAAAATCGATTAATATTACTCGAAAAATCGATAATTAAAAATCGATTATAACAAAATAATAATCAATTTATATTAAAATCGTTTAAATTTTCAAACATCCCTACTTATAGAGTTCCCTATAAGCTTTTTTGAAAAAAAAGCAACAGTGTCTGTCGAGTCTACTGGGATCCGAGCGGTTCCGCTCTCATCACTACTTGAAAAAAAAGCCGCTCTACCAAAAACACAAAAAAAAATCGAAAGTCGATTTTCAAGGGTGAAATATCGATTCACTGAATCGATTCAATACAACATATCGATTTAAAAAATCGAATTATCCGGTTCGAGGAATCGATTCTTCGATTAATCGATTTCAGATCGCCATCCCTAGTCCGTTGCGTGAAGTAGTGGGCGCTTAGTGGTAGACGAAAAGGACGACATTTATCTCAAAATGGATGAAAAAAGGCTCTTTTTGCTTGTCAGCGAGTATCGAGAACTATATGATTTGAGTCAAAAGTAATTGCTGGAAGCAAATTGGGGAAGCGATTTCATAAGTCATTCTAAAATATTGAAAACATTTCTCCTGATGCGTTATTAAATCCGGAAATAATGTTGCGTATTCACTCTTTTCCTGCAAATTTCGTGAACCCATTTTCGCTTTTTCTTAGTATTTTCTTGATTACCTTCCTCTTCTTCGCGGAGCAAACTAACAACTGTTACGTTTACATCAATCTCCAACAAAATTTTTGTTGCGACTGGCTGGTGGCTGGAGAGATTTTACCGACTAGTGGGCGTAGGAACTAAAATTCGCGTTCCGTTGCCGGCCGGCCTTTATTCTCAAAAACTGTTTGGACAAAAAATGCGAAATTAACTACTCCTCAACCACACATAACAAACTAATTTGAATAAAAGTGTCTGCTATCCGCGTAGCTCGCGGAGATTCTTTTGATCTTTACCGAAATTCGGCCACTATTAAAAAAAGCCGGCAGTCTGGACAGATATTTTTACTTTCAATATTTCGGTGCCGGTCTAGCCTCGTTTGATGGAGACCTGGCTTTACGGTTGCCGTGAACACTCATCTCTTCATTAAATAATGTTATCCAACAAGAGTATAATGATGTTTTTTGCGCTAGTATACTTTTGTATACCGCATTGTTGGGTGCAATTAACACAGATAGGAAGAAGATACTGAGTACATATTTTGTTTGTTACATAAAGGAAAAAATTATATCATAAATATAAATATCCCATAATTGGAAAATTATCAAAAGCGCCGATATGAAAGAGGTGCTAACATAGAAACTTTTATGTCAAACGTCAGATCTAAATTACTTCCACTGTATTTCAATTGTTTTTAGACCGGTAGCTCACGACACATGTAAGCTTCATTATTTCGAAGTTCATGTGAAAAACAAGTATGCATGTATATTGGGGTGACATTCACTGAGACCTAAAAGATCTATTGTGCCCCCTTACTTCTACTTAGTTCTTGAGGAAAGTCTTAGAGGCTAGTACTAGTACAGTTTACTTCTGCACGCAATGGCTCTGTAAGTGATAATTGGTCTCACTATGGAAGTGTACATCCAGCTCAGGATTTTTGGGCTACAACCCCAATTACTCCCTGCCAGATTTCTGCACAACATTAGATCCATTTTTGCTTTGTATATAATCTCCTTTTCGTGTTTGTTCCACAGGAGTTTACTGTCAAACCTAGATATTTGACTTCTTGTCTCCATTCAACCTCGCTCCCATCAAGTTTATTGGTTTTGAGGTTGAGTTTTATTTTCTTAGTAACCTTTATATCAATTTTTAACCCTCGTTTATCAACCCTTAGTATCACTTGGATTTGTATGCCATGCTGTTTTCGGCTTCCATTTGAAATATTGTGTCATGGGCTACCGGTCTATTCAAGCAACAAGTGATAAATGTTAACTTTTTTCATGATTTACGCATGAAATTTATGTCAAATGTCAATACCTTTGATATGTCGAGGAATCTGTGGTCTACAATAAGTTGAAAGATAGATCTCACATGAAAATAACAATTATTGTTGGTGTACTAATACTTAAAATTGATGTTTCATTTTATGCATCTAGGTGATTTTTATGTTTACTTCCTTTATTGTCGATATTAGTATTTTTGCGAAGCTGTAAATATAGTAAAATTACTAAATTATCTTTATTTCATTTACATAATTTTTAAAATCTAAAAAAAAATTGGCTGGTAGTGATTCTATTGTTTATTTAATATTAATTTATGCAAAGTATTATTTCCAATAAGTGTTAACGAATTTTGCTGGAAGATTTATTTCCTTTATTTAGTCATGAATGCAGTATTTATTTCATTAAAGGGATTTTGGTAGCCCTTCTAAAACTTAGATTGTTTCAGATACTAAAGACCGATAAAATACGTTGAAAATAAGTTAAAATTTGATAAGAGATTTGTTTAGATATTGCTTTAAAGTAGTTTATTCATTCTAGTTGCCGTTTTTTGTCAGTATTTTATTTTTATTCCTTTAAGATACGTGTCAAATACTATACAACTTAAAAGAATACCAGGGTTTCATTTGAAATGATCAAGTTTTGGCTATTTTTTGCTGAAGAGAATCCTATGGTTTAGTAAACGTCCTTAATAAAATGCTATAATAGTACATTAAACAACACTTCACCGTATGTACCATATGTTTAATTCTGACGACAAGTTCATTTTTGAGCCGATCTTGCGTTCAAATGACCATTTATATCCTCGTTTTGGTTGATACATCTTTATTTATTTTTATTAATTCCGAACAGTTATTACTTTTATAGCTAATCTTTCTCAACTCACTCTGGTTATACACCAATCTTAATATGAAACTCTTCACAATATGAACGTAAAAAGATCCATTTCCAAATTTGTTTTCTATTATAACTACATCTATTCGAAGTTTTACAAAAACTATTGAAATCGTCTAAATATAATTTAATATAATCAACTGTCTTACTCCAATTTCACAAAATTTAAAAAAAAATTGATGGCCTTCTCTTAGGACTTATTTAAAAAGACTAAATGCTTTTGTCTAATTGTTTATCGAACAAAAAAAAATTAGATGTTTAGTTAAGTTGAAGTTGTCTTTCTGAAATAATACACATTTTACAGTAGAAATTTTTAAATTGTACTTGAGAATTAACAAAAAAAAATTAATCACAGCTTTACATTGATGTTATAAAACTTGTATTATATTCTTAGTATCTTATCGTGAAATATTTTTTATATATAAAATAATATATTATAATAGCCATTAAATCTTATTTCAAAATAGATGTTTTAAAATCGTGTAATGAAAATTGTTATTCAAATACTTTTATTTTTACATCTATGAAGCAGTGTATACTGGGTGTGAGTAGGTTTTCAAACCATTTCCGGTGAAACTGCTGTCATCTATGCTTCCCATTTACACTTGATATTGTAATTGTCTTTATTAAAAGTGGTAAGAATGCTCTGAATAGGATAAAATATAATTTCGTTGTGGAATTTCTATTATCTTGTAAAGAACAAGTAAATTTATATGCTGCGATTGAAAATTAAAATAAGGGTCTATCAAAAACCACAATAAACGTAACAGAACTAAGGTAAATTAAAATCAGGACGATTGTAGTCAAATTAAAATGATAGAGCTCTGCCAAATAAAAAAACCTCACTCCCTGAATCTAATGTAACACATTTTGATTTTACAATGATTGCATTTTTGTTGTATAAATGAAATGTAAATTCTATTTTTTTAATTTGTTATTTATCAATTTATAATTATTGTTAATGGATGTTACTATGACCTATCTATCTAGATGTACATGTTATTTCTTATAGTTTTATTTCTTTCAAATGTCAATCATGTCAATTGAAAATGTTAAATAAATAATAGTAGGTAAAATAGTTGGTTGTTTTATTCCCGTCTTGACCGTACTCAGTAATTCTCGCTTTACACCATACAAATTGTAGTAGATTACGAAATTATTTCATTAACGATTTCAGAAAAACATTTTTTGAAGTGAAAACTTCTTTAGGCACGTTGAGCCCTTTTTTTGATCATTATTCCCATCTTGACCGTATCCAGTAATTCTAGCTTTTCACCATACAAATTGTAGTAGATTCCAAAATTATTTTTATTAACGATTTCAGAAAAACGTTTTTTGAAGTTAAAACTTCTTTAGGCACGTTGAGCCCTTTTTTTGATCATTATTCCCATCTTGACCGTATCCAGTAATTCTAGCTTTTCACCATACAAATTGTAGTAGATTCCAAAATTATTTTTATTAACGATTTCAGAAAAATATTTTTTGAAGTTAAAACTTCTTTAGGCGCGTTGAGCACTTTTTTGGCGACCGGCGAGTTGCATCCCAAAAAGTAAAATTTTACGTGAACGAAAAAAGCAACCGTCGAATTGCATCCGTAATCCAAAAAGGTCTGTTCATTAATAATCGCCTAACATGGTCAAAGGCCGGTAAAATTTTACAGCAACGTTGCCGATACCTAACCTAACCTTTTTTTGATGAAGGAGGAAAATGCATTTACGCACGCCGGAGGGCTTGGTGTTTGAGTGCCTCCGGTTGTGTGGGTCTCGGCAAAAATATATTGCACTTCTTGCAAAGCAATCCAATACCCACTAAAAAAACCTCCTTCCTTCGCGGTGTCTCCTGTCAGGAACTGCCTCACGGCATTACTTCTGGCAGGCCGCGGTAAGCCTCTTTTTCTGTTCCTCTCTTTTCATTGATTTTTTTTCTCATTACCATTTCGATAAGATGAAACAGAGGTTCCTGTGATTTGGGATTTTCCATCCATCCCGTTAGGTTTTCCTCTATTAGGATTTTACCAGTTTCATTCATGGTGTCCGTTCTTTCGGTTTTCCACCTCGGGCATTTTATTATTATATATACCGGATCATCAATTTCATTGCAGTACCAGCAGTTTGCATTTTCTTTTTTGCCTATTCTATTTAGATTTTTTGCGAAGCATCCATGTTCTGTGAGAGCTTGCGTAGTATAGAAGTTTGGCTCCTGCTTGCAATTCAGCCATGAATCCACATTTTTTATAAATTTTTTGGTATATCCCTCATATTCTTCCCATTCTGCTTGCCATTTACTGACCATCTCATCTTTTATAAGCATTTCTTCAGCTGTATTTTTTGTATGATTTTGTGCGCTCTTCTATTCTAAGTTTAATAGGTGGTATCTTCGCTAGTAGGACCAGGGCTGTGGTTGGGGCTGTTATGTAGGCCGAAGTGATTCTCATTCCATCATTCTGTTGGTACGGTCCATCATATTTTCATATTTCGCGTATTTTATTTCTTTCTCCCATATTGGAGTTGCGTATAGAATGATTGACGCTGCGGCCGAGAAGACCACTCTTCCTTTTGCAGTTCTTGGTCCTCCCAGATTCGGGAGCAGTTTTGATATGTTCACCATTGCCTTGCTGGCCCTCTCACATGTAAGTTGTATGTGTTGCTTGAGGCTGCAGTTTCTGCTGATGAATTCCCATGTATTTGAGATGTTTATTCTTGCTGGTGAGCTGATGCCCTTCCACTTCTATGGTTAAAGTCTTTAGACTTCTACTTGCATTTAACAGTATCATTGTTTTGTGTTTTGCCAAGGTAATTCCCATTTCCAGGAGTCTATCCGTTATGACATCTATGGCCATTTCGCTTCTTTCTTGTATCATTTTAATAGTTTTGGCCCAAACGACTACCGCCACATCATCTGCATATGCCACCAGTCTTACCCCGACTCCCAGGTCCAGTCTGAGTATGTCGTCGTAGAAAATATTCCATAGTACGGGGCTCTGGATTGAACCTTTGTGGGACTCCACACGTTACCTGGCACTTATCCCCTTTACAGGTTTCGATCCACCTATCCTCCAAGTAGGACTTGATGAAATTAACTATATACGGGCTTATATGTTTCCTCTCCATTTGTTTTATTATGTTTGTCCATGGAGCCGAGTTAAATGCAAGGGTGATCAATATACATAATTGATGAATAATGTTTAAATTAAATTAATATATTATTCACTATATTGTTATAAAACTGTATTAGACGCAGTTTCGGAAATAAAATTTAGTATCAATTACGTTGAAATCATAACAACAACCCCCCATAACAACAACCCCCATTTCTCCTACAGGATTCATTTATTGGTGTTTTCACTTCTGTCGGCAGTCCCATGACTGGACTCTACGTTTTTTTTTAACTTTCTCTATTTGTATTTGGCAAAAAAATAGAAACGGTAAATTTAAATTTTCACTAATGAATTAAACCCCTTCAAAATTTTTATCGTACTCCCATGTAAAATGGAAATTTCTACAACATACGGAGTATATTCTTGTATTTAAAAATTCAAAAAGCCCGCGTCTTAAGCAATAGTTCACGCCTATAGCCAAGGTAGGCGCTAGTGATAACCTTATGCCACAGACTGCTACAACAATTTATTTGACGTCTCTACCTGTGCTTCTGCGCAAATTATATTTACATGGTAGTAGAGTAGGGATGGCGATTCTTTCCAAAAAAGATCGATTTTTAAATCGATTCGAATCGTAACCTGATGAATCGATTCATAAAAAAATCGAGGTCTAAAAGATCGATTTCCAAAAAATCGATTTTTTTCAAGTTTGTATTTACTATGTAAATATAAATCCATTTTATGAAAAACAAGAAAAATACCATAATAAACAATCTCTGGGATCACTTATCAGTAAAGTCAGGGATTTTTTAGTTCAGGGAATTCGATAATAACAATTATTTTTATTACCATATCAAAGTATCAGATCAGATATAAAAGAGGACATTTATTTTCTAAATGTATTTGCTACTTTAAAAAGTTAAGAAAATAGATAATATAGCTTATAGTTCCCAAAACCATACCAGAAAAAATCGAATGTCGATTTTCCAGGGTGAAATATCGATTCACTGAATCGATTCATTACAATATATCGATTTAAAAAATCGATTTATTTGGTCCGATGAATCGATTCTTCGATTAATCGATTTCAGATCGCCATCCCTATAGTAGAGGAGATTGTCCTATAAACAAATCGTGATAAACAATTTAAAATCCGATATTATTGAAATTTGACAGCCTTATCATTGAGTAAAATGACTACAACTAGCGAAGTAGAATCTTTTGATCAACATAGTTTCATTAATAAACTGCTGGGAGAAATGAAAACCAAGTTCAATAAACCAGATTCTACAGAAAATGAAGAAATTAAACACAACCACTCAAAAAATCAGGAAGAATCAGTAACTCTTGAAACTGAAATTAAAAAAGGACAATCTGTTACTCTGGCAAAAACTGAGTCTTCTCCAGGTAAAGAAATCGGCAAGGTTTTTTTTATTCTAAAATAAAGTTGTTTATTATTAGGTAGACGTTCTAATAGACAAAAAAACATTTCCGAGGAAAAACAAGATGAAAGCGTAAAACGGTCATCTAGAAGAAAAAATAGCAAAAAATCAGTATTACAAAATGCTATAGCAAGAAAAGTAAAATCTTATAATGAATCTGCCAGACCTCAACGCTCAACAAGACAATTAAAACCCACAATGAAGGTTTTAGAGAATATAGCACAAGCTAAGGATATAAAGAAAGTTAAAATGAAAGTGATTAATAGTAACACTGATGGCCTTAATCAAGAAAACGATAAAGATTCTAAAAAAAGTGACATCTTGAGAAAAAGTAAAAAAAATAAGCAATTTAAAGTTAAAAATAATAAAACTGCATTTGAAAAATCATTATCATTTGAAGAACAAAATGAAACTAAAACTTCATCGTGGTAAGATATTTTTATTCAACATTTTGTTAAGTCTTTCAATAATTATTTTATACTACTTACTAAAATTATTACAATTCTTTAATACAGAATACATTTTTTCTTATTGATGCATTTTAGTCAAAGTTTGGATAAATCTGGATCTTCTAGTCCAAAATTCAATAGCACTTATGAAGAGGAAGAAATTCCAGAAGTTTTTTCAACTTCTTTAATTAGTGAGAATCCTGAATTAACTTCAAGACTTTGCTTGTGCACACAAAAAACAAACGTTTATCCATCCAGTAGTAGTGAAGGTAAGTTACAAAAAATAAAAATATATCAAATATGGAACTATAAACAAGAATATTTCTTTGATACCATTAAATCTTTTATTTTTTATAAGTTGTCTATTGTTCTGCCATTGAAAGCATTGACAACACTCTTGTTGGATGTTCAAAGGAAGTGAATATAGCTCCTCTTTTAAGACCATCACGAAGTGTACCATACATGAGGCTATGTAATTTGCACAAAAATAGAATGATCAGGCATAACTGCTGTCCAACATGTGGAGTTTTCTGTACACAGGTAATTTTCAGTCATTGAAATTATTTAAAATTTATTTCGGTGTCATTAAACATGGTCTTTTAAATAGTTGAACATTTAAAATTAGCATTTTAATTATACCTATAAATAACTACCTTATATTCGAGGAATGGTAGATTGTTGAGAATACTTACATATTCATTTTTAGGGTCAATTTCTACAATGTGAAGCTAAACACCAATTTCATCAAAAATGTCGTTTGTTCATTGGTAATAGAGAGTATTGTCCACATTGTGGAGTATCAACTCCATGTAAAGATATTCTACTTAAATTCCAATGCTCAAATCAACCCGTATTTCTTCCTTTTCAAAAATCAGTATGGTAAGAATACAAATAAGCTAATATTTATTATCTATTTTATAATTTTTAAATATTTTATATGCTGTTATTGTTATGTCTACTTGTTTCTATTGAAATTTTTATACCTAGTACCTATATATTTTTTGTTTGTAGTTTCAAAGACATTATCGTTTTAAAATCACCTATTTACCAAAATTACTGCCAAATATGTAATTAAAACTCTAAAGAACATTATGATTTCATTTAAAACATTTTACTGTGTTTTTAAATTGCAAAAAGTAAATTCATTAGCCAATTTACACCTGAAAAAATTACTAGTTGTTGGATAGATGCTTCCATAGATATATAGATAGATAGATATTTATTTCCAATATGTAACAAAGGATTTGTCATAATAGAAAAGTAAAAAACAAGTTATTATAATTTTTACGGAAAAACTGATTGGTGTCAGAGCATAGTGCATAAGGAACATGAGTAATCCACATTCCCTCTATGTAAAATGCAGAGATAAAGAAGGTAAAATGTGCCTGTGTATCACCAGTATTCCACATAGCAGCCAATGTGTCACAACAGAGTTGTGCTCAAAATTTGGAGTATGTGTATTTGCTAGAAGTACAATTTTGGTGATCAACGAGTGAGTGTATCAGTGAAAAAATTAAGGGGCATTATTATATCTCTCTTGCTCCTTTGGTCACTGAAGATTCAGGCTTTAGCTATATCCACAACAAGGTCAAAAATGTCCTGAATGTCCTTGCTTGATTTATGCCACAGATTAGGTTCAGCAAATAACAGTAATATTTTGAAATATCCATTATAAATTGATATTGACAACATTATTGACGTGAAGGAATGTTAATTGAAATTGATCCAAAAAGATGCACCCTTGTGAATTAATGAAATGTACAGTTTACCTGTATGTTTTATAATTTTCTTAAACAATGAAAACAATTTCAATTTTACTGACATTCTCTTCTTTTCGGCGTTGCCTATTTCTTCCAATATCACATTGGAGCTGATACCACAAAAGGATTCCGGAGCCCCAAAAGGTGTTTCAGCCCCTGTCTTTGCTAGTTCATCAGCTATTTCATTTCCTTTTATTCCAGTGTTTCATCTGACTAAAAAGTATTTTCAGTAATACAGTCCATTTTAATTGAAATCTCTTGTTTTTTTTTTAAATAACTTAGTAGATTTGATTGTTAAAAAAATGTTTAATTTTTGGCCAAAATAGGAATAATTAAACAATATTGTAAAAACCTTTCGAATTTTAGCCAAACTGCTAAAATGTCATTTCCCAAAATCAAAGATCAAATTCGTTGTTCCACTCCACTTCTGATTTCTCTAGAATCCATCCAAACCTTCGAAAATACTCTCACCAATGGAACAATCTACAGTGAACAAGATATTATTGAAGCTATTGCCGAGGATGACGTGGAAACACTCACCTCTATTATAAGTAAGTTCATCCAACTTTATCTTAGGACCTGTGTAAAGTATGATCAGAAATCTAAGAAGGTCGTAAATCAATATTAGCCGACGACCCTCATTATTACCTATTGTTCAAAATATAGATAAGCAATAAAAGTGTGTGTCCCTTAAAAGATTCCCAGGTCCGGATTAAAATATCTCATGGGCTCTCCGTGATTTTTGGCTTGTGTGGAAAGTTTTGTATTTAAATTAAACTAACTGTTGAAAATTAATTCCGCTATTTAATGAAAAACGAATGACAACTTTAAAATATTATTTATAATTATTTCGATATTTTCATATCATCGTCAGATAAAACAAAATTTAATGGCTACCCCAGGTACAACTCTGCGAGAATCGACCGCCTGCTGATAACAATGGCTTGGTGATTTATGACCTTCATAGATTTCTTGTCGTACTTTATGTATGTATAATGGGGTGAAAATCACTGAGATTTAAAAGATCTATTTTAGGACCTATAGTAAAACTGCACTGAGGGTTTTGATAGGTATCCTGACATGGCCTGAATGGCACCTCAAAAAGCGCAAACCAGTGGAGCAAGATTGATGTAGATTCTGTGGAATGGAAGAAGAAACCTCCATTCACATATTTGCAGAGTGCATAGCAATACAGGATCATTGGTGACTAGTGGTTAGAAGAAGGACACCTAAACTGAAGCCTTCAGATATCCTAAAATTCCTTTGGGAAATAGGTCTAAATAAGAAACTACTAGTCCTTGGGACTTTTCTCAAGAACTAAGTAGAAGAAAAAGGATACAATAGATCTTTTAGGTCCCAGTATACATACATATTCGAATAATTGTCAATAATTACGATTTATTGAATTTTTGTTGCAATTCCAGCATCCAATTCGTTAGATTTAAATATCAAGTTAGTTGAATTTAATGAAGGATCTCTATTACATTATGCCTCTTATAGAGGATTTTTAGAAATTTGTCATTTACTAATTTCCCTTGGTATACAAATAAATGAAATGGACAAAGAACAGAATACGCCGTTAATGCTGGCTATAACTACGCACAAAATCGATGTGGTACAATATTTAGTACGAGCTGGAGCTAACATTACTCTCAAGGTACGTTCTTCCTTGTGGTATATTCATGATTTGATGAAAAAAAAAGCGTCTTAACTTTCCTTACATGTAACGAACAAAGATGAAACAAAATTATTCTTATGAATGTTGTGGTGAAAAATACTAATTTACGATACATTCTCTTTTCAGGGTACAGATGGCATGACTGCTTTGCATGTATCATCGAAGTGTGGTAACTTGCAAGCTTGTAAAATTCTTCTAGAAGCAGGGGCTTCCATAAAAAATTACATAAATTGCCAAGATGACGGTGGATGGACGCCGCTGGTGTGGGCTTGCGAAAATGGGTTTTCGGAAATTTCTGATTTTTTAATTGGCGAAGGAGCTGATCCCAGGTGTGGTAATTTTTTATTATTTTTAACCTATTGTTACTTAATCCAAACAATGGACTAACTAAACAATAGTCTCTCAAGTTTTTAGAACTCGTGGAATACCCTATCCATATATTCGTGGAGGAACTGCTAAGATCAAAGTTCTTCTTATGATACTTTTCTGATTAGGAATAGTAATTTTAATAGTTACAATTTTCCTTTTAGATTAAGAGACGTGGAATACAATGAAGCTCTGCATTGGGCTGCTTTCAGTGGTTGTTCGCATATTGTTGAATTATTGCTTAACAGAGGATGCAATATTAATAGTGTCAATGCACATGGGGAATCGCCCTTGTAAGTAATAGCATATTTTTATTTTTAACTTTGTATCTACAACCTTTGTCGTCTTCCATAAATTTTGCTGTTACAGCTAAATGAACCCTTCACACAAGCTGTAGATAAGTTTAATTCCTTTTCCTCTTACAAGCGATGGCGTTGAAATTAAAAAAGTGTGAAAAAGTTTAGCTTTAAAGAAAATTTGTGCACGCGTTTTTTTAACGTAAATAACAAAATTAAAAAAGGTTACTTTCTTGGAAATGAATATATAGGGCTCAAAAGTTATAGAGAAGAAGGGTGTACAGTGTAAGTTGTAAATTTTCTTAATTATATATTTTTTTGAGTCTCGTTCTGTTTTTTCTTTAATCGCGTTGAGCAATTTTTGGTTGGGCAACTGTCTCTGGTAAAACTTATGGGTTGGTGGCGTAACCGACACGAGACCTTATTTTCCCACTATTTAGAACCTTATTATTTGTTGGTTAATACAGATCCCTTGATTAATGATTACTTTATCGAAAAGGACAAGGAAAATGATTGAAGAAGCTATACACTGTTGAAAAAATATCTTCTTCAATCATTTTCCTTTCTCGATAAATTTATCAATGATCTGTTTTAACCAAGGCAGAAATTCTATTGGTGGGTGCCGGTTGGGAAAATATTTTATTTCATACAGTCTGGTAGATTTAGTTTACTGACTGCATTTTGAGTCCGGTAAGTGAGCTATTACAGTATCAGAGCCGGTAAGTGTATCCAAGAAACACTTACCGGATTGTTAATTTTGAGTTTTGACACAATAAAACCTCAAATGAAACAATATTCTAACATAACATTTTCTTATACTTCCTGTACTTTGTATGCTCGTTTCCATCCACAAAACTGTTTGTACTCCTTTTCGTATCGATTTGCAGACTTTACAGGAATTATTTTCCCTGTTGCTTCCGTCGCCTTTATAGTTATTTAACCAACAAGTGTATTAATGAGGGCCATTAACAATTGAGATAATTTAACGCACGAGCAGAGCGAGTGCGTTAATGTTCGATATTGTTAATTGACCTTTTAATACTCGCGTTAGTTACAAAGCTTTTCCGTCGACTGTATCAGTTGTATTCGTTTTTCTCAATATTTAAATACTAAAAATATTTATTTGTTTCATAGGTAAGTACTGTCAAAATTAAATAATGACATTGAAATGTCACAGAGATGGTCGCTGGTTCAAATGTTACTGTTTTCGTTTTTCTTAAATTCTTTTTTGGATTTGGACGTATGTTTGGTTGCCTACACCACAGGTAACTGTCAATATAAATATAATGTATAAGATGTGCGTTGGGTTGCCTGCAGAAAATCGTTGATTAATGTAGGTAAATCATGCATTAATGGGGGTCATTAATGTATGATTTTGTCTAATTTTGAGAACGTTAATAGCATATGTTAATACACGGTCGACGGAAAAAGCAATTTCAATCACATTTCTCCGGATAAACGGTCATATCCATCTCGTTTATTATTTTTTAATTTATTGACATGTATATTTACATCGTTGCTATGTAGAAGTGGCAGTGTGATTTTAATATAAAAATGTGCCTAATAATGTCAAATATGGACGTTTTTGAAATAATGAGACTTAATAATGAAAAATTCAGTTTTTTATAGTGTGAAATAAAATACGCTACGTGATACATCCGGTAAGTCATTTCGATATTCAGGTCTTGGCTCCTTCGTCGCCTCGTCCTTAAACATCTCATTCGCACTGTAATACTCTTGACTTACCGGGCTTATGACGTAAATTACTATAGTAAAATTAATACCTATTTAGAGGTACCAGCCGTTTTAGTAACTTAACGTATGCGGCTTCTTGAACCATCTGAACCCGCATGAAAAAAATTAGGTTATGACCTTTGTCATGTCAAATGCTTGACATATTTCTTATTGCATTGGCGTAGTGACTTGAAATTTCATATTATCAGTGGCGGTTTGTAATAATACAAATTAATTTTATGAAATTCATAAAATTCTAAAGATGTTGACATAATAAAAGAATATAAAAGAAGCGCACTAATTTTAAAAACATTGTTTTATTAACTAGATACATAGTTTTTTTAAAAAAATATGGCAATTCAGAGTTCGATTAAGTACAAATTCTAGATTTTAAAAAAATGACAACGTGATCTTCAAGGCAAAGTTTAATTAGTTTCTAAATCAGAATAACTTTCGGAAAGTGATAGTTCATCATCGGATTCATTGGATACAGAGATCACCATGCATAGGTTGGATGTTTAGTAGGTCCAGTTTGTTTTCTACTTCCCATGCTTCAGAAATAATTTTCTCTGTATGATTTATGTAATTCTGCCAGTGTTGCTCCGGTACATTTTTTACAACGTCATTCCATACTTTTAAGACTTCAGTAGGTGACCTTGCAGTTTTCGTAATAGCTTGGTCATAATGCCTTTTAGTTTCTGACCATACCATTTCGATGGCATTAAAATGGCAATGATAGGGTGGTAGCCTGAGAACACAATGACCATGCTCGGCAGCGTATTTGTCTAAATGATAATTTTTTTCTGGCAAAACTTGCTTTTCAATTATATTCCAAACAGCATTCTTTAAAATGTGATCTGGAAAAGGAATATTCTTTTTTTTGAGCCATTCTAACATGCGTGTTTTACTCCAACTTTTTCTTGGGATTTCTTCATCCAGGCGACTGTGATACGTTGCGTTATCCATTATAATTAACGATGGTTCTTCCAAGTTTACAATTAGTTGCTGTTTAAACCAATTTTCAAAATTTTCGGTGTTCATGTTATCATGGTAATCGCCTGTTTTTTTATTGCATTTAAAAATAAGCGATGCATTTGCCACAAAACCTTTTTTATTACCGGCATGAACAATTACATATCGTGTCCCACTTCCAGTTATTTTTAAACCACTGTGTTTAATACCATCTTGCCACATTCTTCTGTCCCCGCTTTTACTAAAAACCCATGTCTCATCCAGAAAAACAGGTGTAAAGAGCTTTTCGCTTTTAGCAGCATGGTATTTGTTCAAAAATAATATTCTTTTTAGTCTGACTTCAGGCATTTCCAATAAATGTTTTCTTCCATCCTGTTTTTTGAAATGAAAACCCATTTTTTTAATTCCCAAATATAACGAACCTTTGGAAATCTTAGTTTCTGGAGACTCTTCGATAAATTGCCGTAAAATAGTTTCTACTGTGATTTTATCCTTTCGCGCATACATTTTATAAATTACTTTCCTCAAACAATGCAGGGTATTTTTTGTAATTCGGGTTTTGTTCCGGGAAACGCTTGCAGACATATTTCTTCTAAATTCGAAATCTGTAGCTCTGTTTGGTTTTTCAAGATTATTTAATGTGCTTTCTGGAACTTTTAGTGCTTCGGACGCCTTTTGAATTGCCTTAAATCGAGATCCTAAATCGTTTTGAAAATAGTTTACTACATTAAGTATAAGTTTTTTGGATTCATCAGAATATCGCATTTTTATATCTTATTTTGCGTTATGACATTAACATGAAATCAAAATTTGACGTAACTTCAAAAACGTGACATCTAATAAATTAGTTACGACGTTCATTTTTGTTGGTAATTTTTTGTTTCAACCGATTTATTAATAATAAATAAGGATGGTCTTATTCTAAATGGGTATAAAATTTACTATATATAAGGTCTCGTGTAACCTACAGCTGTCCAGTGATGCCAACCGGTCAAAAATTGTTCCCCCAAGTCTATTTTAAAATCCCCTGAATTGAAACTAAGATACCCTAATTTTTTTGTGATATTCTTTTATTTAATATAATTACTTCAGTAGATGAAAATTATAATTAAATATTCCTAATTATAATAAAATCCAATAAATTAACTTACCTGCAAATTTTTATTATCATGGTAAAGTTTTAAATGAAAAATTCGAATTCTACAACTTGAATATGTTTTAAATTTTATTTTTCTTGAGAATTTGAGGTACACTGTCTAGTTTGTTTAAACAAAAAAATTCTAATCAATAAATGTTCTTCATAAATTTAGGGGAAAACCCCCTAAGCAGTCACCGTCATGCTTTAGAAAGTAAGGTAAATTGGGTACTTCTTTTTTCCTTTATTGGGTAATATACCAGGGGATAATTTGCCCAGCTTATACAGGGAAAATATTCTAGTCTCTACAAATTTTTGTTGTTGAGAAGTTAAACTTATTCAGAGGTCAATCTCCATTTAGACTCCTATCTCCTATAGACCATTCCAGAACACGTGACTGTCAGTTCGGCCATATTCTACTGGATAGCAACCAAATCGATTAGTTGGCGTTTAACCTTGTGTATTTTCGGATGTGCTTGGTTTAAACATTTAGTTTTCCGGTATTATTTTGATAAAATTGTAGCAAATATGTCTCGAAGTACGTATCATTTATCTCTTAGTGGTGATATCAAGTGCCAGTACAATGAAAAAATTCGTATTATAGACAGTATCGACCAAAGAATTTAATTGATGTAAGCAATACATTTGTTGTGATTCACTGAGGGGCCCTCGTTTTAAAGCACTGATCCAAGCATCACGACCTAGTCACATCGCTTCGTTAGCACAGCCGGAAATCGAATAAAAAGATACCTTATCTCTTTCTCCTAACATTCTACACTTAACAACACTACATACTTTTAAGAATGATTACTAATTAAAGTCTAACTATCATCTGTTGTTTACCAGTAAACAATGAAAACTAAAAGTGTGCCTTCCACCACAATATGGCCGACCTGTCAGAGACGTCATTCTGAAACAAGTGTTTTTGTCAATATTTAACCTACAAAATTTCTCTTTTAGACATATAGCTGCAAGAGAAGATCGATACAATTGTGTTATAGTATTAATAGCCAGAGGAGCTGATGTTTTTTTGATTAATAAAAATAATGAGTCTCCTCTAAACTGCGTACCTGATGATGGAACTTCTTACAGTCCTATAGCTTTGAATATTCAATTACAGTCAATTGTTAAACAAGATTTAAGACAATATCAAACAGTAGTATCTGAGTAAGTTTAAAAATCATCGTTTTTAAAATGTTCATAGTCTATTCAAAGTGTGCGACCAGAATTATTGTGCCTTATTCATTTATCTAGTCACATTTTAATCTAATGTCCCGTTAAACGAGGGCACTTTAATAATTCAGCGTTTTTTATGTGAAACGTATTTCCGCTCGGTTCCCTGCAATTAGTGGCCGTGATTTCGTGAAATGGGACGGAAGTGTGTAACAGGAAGCCATTGAAGCACGCGCTATTTGATTGACCAATGAGTGCGAGCGGTGGTTAATTTCGCCGTCAGATGGAAGCAACAAATTTACCGAGAGGTCGGTATTGTCAGCCAACAGTGTATGGGTCAGCTGTGTACTTAAGCTACAGTATTGTGTATTATTAACTGCTCCCGTCAACTGTCATCTATCAATAAACTACTGATAATAATCTCCCAGAAAAACTAAACAATGAGGAACTACACTCAGTGGTATGCAGATAATCTGACAATATGTGTAATAGAAAAATGGCGTAGGATGGAATGTCTATGGATAAATCCTGCAAAAAATTTTCTTCACCAGTCTCTGTACCACATGCAACTTGGACATATATAGGGAGGAATATATCTGCCGGGTGTACATGGAAAAGAAAGAAACAGCTTCACACATAATCTTCGAATACAAAGCATTGATTCATTGGAGATATAAACTCCTGGGACTAGGCGTCCAAGGGAGGATATATCCAAGAAGGAATTAGTCAAAAGACGGTTGAGCCTGATAAGAACAACTAGTCCCTTCAAATAACCGTTTCGACCAAGACCACAAAAAGCATAAAGGAAGCTTGAGATATTAAAACTACTAAGCCTCCTCAACGTACAGTTGCATTTAACCAGGATGTCAAGTATCTGGGAATAATTCTGGATGGTAAACTTACCTGGAATTCACACAAATTTACTATAAAATTTCTAAAAGGGTTAATTTATTTGTAAAATTTCTATTTTCCATGGGAGTGTGATAGCATTTTCAAAGGGGGTTAGTTAATTTGTTTTGGTCAATACGCTTTTAGTTGTATTGAAATAAATTCATACCTTTTCATTATTATTGCAGCGACATATCAAAAGGCAGAGAATCAAATCCAGTGCAATGCGTTAATACTGTCGACGATAATCTGGAACCTCGAGATTATGTATATATAACAAAATCGATTTTATCTTCTGATAGTGTTCGTTTGGAAACGAAGCCTTCATCTTTGCAACGGTGTAAATGTAATGAACGATGTACAGAAGACGATTGTTTTTGTAATAATCTATCAGAAAAATGTTGGTATGATGAACATGGGAAAGTTTGTTTAGATGATAGTTATTCTGGTAAGTGGGATTCTCTCTAACTTTACCTGTCATGGAATGATAGAAAAAATATTGTATTAACTACTAAACGGTATTTATATGAATCAAAATATGACAGAAATAAACGTTATGACTAATATCCCAGCGGTGCGTCTTTTATCAATTGGGAATTAAAGAATAAATAATTTTAGCAATTTTGGGAATCCTCCAGAAGTACAGTCGACAGAAGCAAACAAGAGCCCTGGGTGGGCATGTCCATGTCGCTGTAGTTGCATTTTTGTAGTAACAATCGATATTTTGAATCGAAACCATACGTGTCAACTGTCAAAAGATATGTCAACAAAGTCCAATCTGTTTACATATTAGGATTTTTTGGAGTAGAGTTGTTGAATCCAGCCGTTTGTTAACTTTTTATTCGATTACCTAACATGACCATAAAATTTATTTTCTTTATCCTGCCCTTGAAATCTCGCGGTGACCAACAACTATGGCGTTGTTTTAGAAGATTCTAGAGAAAAATATCTCTTATATCAAAGAATACACAACAACAAGAAGTGAAGCCCGGCGAAAATCCTTTGATGTTGGAGGGACAAATATAAATAACCTTGAAGGTGACAGCTAACTCTGGCATACACTGAGAACCATAATAAATTATTAGAGCTTTACTCTAGAGAAAAACGCAATGACCAATCAGCGACCAGCGTGACAGCGTGACCAGCGTGACATCATGTTCGTTTCCCTGTCAAGACTCAAACTTCATCAGTAGGAACTGCGTTCATATCAAGTTTTTTCGACAAAATTGTTAATTATATTTTAAATAGGACGCCCTGTATATTATTTTTTGTCGTATGTTTTAAATACAATTTTTTTAGAGTTTCCTGTGATTTTTGAATGTTCCGATACTTGTTCATGTAATGCAATAACGTGTCGAAACCGAGTTGTACAAAAGGGTACGCAACAGAGATTCCAACTTCATAAGACTGATTCAAAAGGCTGGGGTATAAAAACTCTTAAATTTATAGCGAAAGGTCATTTTGTGTGCGAATATGTAGGAGAGATTTTGACTGATGCCGATGCTGATGATAGAGAGGATGATAGTTTCTTATTCGATCTAGGAAATAAGGTAAATTGTAGATAAATAGAACAATTTTTAATTGTCTGATTAAAAATATAATTAAATTATAATTGGAGTGTCTTATTGTTCAATTTTATAGTCGTGATGATATTTTTATAATTTTTGAAGTAATAACACTTTTACTAGCCGCGTTGAGCAATTTGTGGTAGCGGCAAAACTTATGGGTTCGCGTCACCGACATGCTGGGATCTGTTGCGCCTCGACTCTTTTTCTATGGGTAACGATTAATTTTTTTTGTTGAAATCATGAGCGTACCATAAATTTTTTAAAGGGGGTTGATTTATTTATAAAAATATTCACCATGGGCGTACGATAAAATTTCTAAAAGATGTTGAGTTGTTTGGATAAATTTACATTCACCATGGGCGTACGGGAATAAAAGGGGTTAATATATTCGCCAAAATAAAATAAAAATTTCAGCAGGGGTCGAGTTGTCTGCAAAAATTTCAATATACCATGGGCGTACGATAAAATTTTTCTAAGCGGTTAATTTGTAAAAGTTTCGAAAAAAAAATTCAAGGGGGTTCATTTATTTGTAAAGATTTTCCTTTGTGTTTTCTGTCGGTAAATCCCTATTTCTTTTTTTCTGTAATATTTTAGGATGTGGAAAATTTTTGTGTGGATGCCAGATTTTACGGAAATCTAACAAGATTCATTAATCATAGTTGTAGCCCTAATTTGCGACCCATTAAAGTATTCGTAGATCATCAAGACATGCGTTTTCCTAGGATAGCGTTTTTTGCTTTAAAAGACATAGCTGTTGCAGATGAACTATGGTATGTATAATATCCATGCGTTTCGTTTTAGTTATTGTTAGGTATGCAACCGTACATACGTATACGGAATGTGAAACGGTCAGTTGGCATTAATTCGTGTCTCTAAGAGCACATGTTTTGGATTCATGCTTGTAAAAGTAATTTAATAAAACTACATAATTCTAAAGTGTTCTTTATTCCATGTAAGTCAATTAAAGATTAACGATACAATTTAAAACTATATAACATGGCGCAGTCAACAGTTCTAGCTTAAAAAAATTGCCACACTACCGTATATTGGTGAATTAATTGATTTCAGCAATACACCCAGTCTTCGGCATCTCAGCATTTAAGATTTTTGCGCTATTTGTTGTAATTATTATGCGAAAAAACTACTTGTCCACATCAACAGTCTTTTCGGAAGAACCTTCTTGGAGAAATCCTCTCTTAGTCACTCTTGTCTCAGGAGTTTATATCTCTAGTGAGTCAATGCTTCGCATTCGAAGATTATGAGACTGTTTCTCTTCCATGCACAAATAGATTCATCCCTGTAATCACCCGCAGCATTAAAATTTCCACTATTGTCTCACACTATGTTTTCGACCAAACGCAATTGTTCCCTATTTTCTTATATCAATTTAATAATTTTATTGTGCACTCCATGGAGGCTAGATAAGGAGATCGAACACATACGGAAAAATTGACCAAAACATGTCCTTAAAATCGTCTATCTTACCTCACATACTGTCGAAATGAACTAGCAACCAATAAAACATCATGAACTCAAAGCGTTTGCAAGGCTTATGATTGGCTCTGACCAGAAATTGGAATACACGGAGTCCGATCTCCTTATTCCATGGTGCACTCATTCAGCAACAGGGCTACACAGTCACTGGTCGGCTCTCAACAAATACACGTTCTAAATCGAGATAGTCCGGTCTTTTAAAACCCACTTCTCGCATTTGAAAGATAGAGAAATATTTGAACAATATAAGTAATTTTTAATTTTCAGTTTTGATTATGGAAAAAAATTTTGGATAGCTAAATATAAATCATTTACATGCCAATGTAGATCTGCAGAATGCAAGTATTCAGATGAAGTCATCGCGCATACTCTAGCTGAAGTAGATTTGATAGATGACGGTAGTTCAAGTTGTTGATCCATGAAAACATTCCATGGAAATTGGGACGTACAAAGCAATATTTAATAAAAAAAAAATCGATGTTCAGTAGTTCTTAACGTTATAATTAATTTATTTATTTGGTGCTATCGTTGTAGACTCTGACAAACTTCTAGAATGGTCTGCTGACTGTACCGACTACAGTGGACTATTCTTACGTTTGTCTGGTTCTATGTGAGAGTTGTTGGTGTTGAAACAAAAACTTCATTTGTAACTGAGAATATTTATTAACTGTAAATAAATCAAACAAAAGTAAAACATGTTTTTATACTCCTACACTTACCAGCGGATATTAACAACCTTTTCATTCATATTTACATAACCTATAATCACGTGTTAGCTGTTTTAATATATAAATCACTTGTCGTTTCTTAATAAAGCATTCGAGATTCAATTTTTATCACATTAATTTACTTTTTTGTCGTTACCATTGTTGCCGGAATCCAGCGAAATCGCCAAAGCGTCTGGTTCTGTTAAAGGCAAGGCACAAGCAAAGTTTCTACACACATATGCTGCGGGTTTACCTCCTACAGGTCTCATATGAAGCAAATGTTCGTGCCGTCGATACAAAAGTCCAGCTGCACCTGAAGGACCATCTGCTACTGCTAAAATCTTTCCCGGAATAAATCGAGAACGTAGTACGTCTAGAAGAGCTTGAGTATTGGTATCTTCTTTAGCTCCAACAATGAAAACCTACAACAAAATTAACATTAGCAAGAATGAATGAATTACCTTTTTAATAGTCATTTTATATTCCCCATAGGAGCCTCAATATGAGATAGTTCATTAAGACTCGCCCGTATAATATAAAAGCATGTAGCAAGCATAATCTAATATTAAATCAAAATCCTACCTGTGTTGGTGCATTATGGTAAAATAACAAAGCTGAAGTCATTTCTGGTACAGCTATAGGAACACTTTTCAACATTTCTGTAAAAGATTTCAATATTTGTTCTGCGTTTTGGCGGAAATTTTGTCTGTCCAAATAAACAGCTAGGGCAATAAGATTGTGTACAGAAACAGAATTTCCTGAAGGTTCAGCACCATCTTGTACCTCTTTTCCTCTAATTACAATACTTTTATCTTCTGCAGGACTTGTGAAATAACCACTATCTTTTTCATCCCAGAATTTGCTATGTTGTATTTCTTGCAAAGTTTCAGCCCATTGGAGCCATTCTGTATCCAAAGATGCTTCATAAAGGTCTAATAGTCCTCTTATAAGGAATGCATAATCGTCTACGAAACCAGGGATGGGGGAATTGCCCAAAGTAACAGAATCTGAACCTTCTTTATAGCAGCACCTTATAAGACATTTTTCTTTTTCATTGTAAAGATAATTTTTTATGAAATTAGCTGCTTTTATTGCTCTATCTATGTATGTTTGATCTTTTAAAGCAAACCCTGCTTTTGCATAACCAGAAATCATCAAACCATTCCAAGCGGTTAATATCTTAGTATCAACTTCTGGTTTGGGTCTTTTCTGCCTGGCTTCATACAAAACATCGTGGCATTTTTGTAAAATCTCTTTCACTTTCTCGACACTTATTTCAAATTTATTTGCTGTACTTTCATATGAACCAAAACATGCTAAGACATTTTTATTTTTTAATTCCCCATGAGGGTCTTGAGAAGGTTTAACATTCCCATCTTTTTTCACATTATAGTGATATTCTATAAGTTCAGCATGTGATATATTATCAGTTTTTTCATCAAGTAAATTAAATATTTCTTCATACTCCCAAACACAAAAAGCTCCTTCTTGTTTGTGCGGAGCACCTACAAAACAAAGTTTATTAGTTACCTTCTTGTGATAGATGTTAGAAGTTATTAACATAATTTTAATGGTAAAAATAATTATTAAATCCACTAGTTAATACCTTGTGCCTGGAAAAATAGTTTATAGAAAAACATATATTCTTTAAGGCATATTACCTTCATATGGGTATGAATCTGCATCTTCAGCTCCATAAAATCCTCCAAGTGGATGACTTAAATCTCTAGTTACATAATCAAGAATATCTCTTAAAACTTCAGCATAAAATTCATCTTTTGTAAGAACAAAAGCATCACAGTAAGAAACAGCTAATTGGGCCTGATCATAAAGCATTTTTTCAAAATGGGGAACATGCCATTTATTATCCACTGAATACCTGGCAAAACCTTTGTTAACATGGTCATGAATTCCACCATAAGCCATTTTCTTCAAAGTATATAAACACATTTCTAAGCATTGAAAACCTTGTTCACTATTTTTATTTCTAGAGTATGCATGGAAAAGAAAATTAAAATTTGAAGGCTGCGGAAACTTTGGAGCCGAACTGAATCCACCAAAATCTGATTCATAATTTCTTGATAGTTGAAGAAGGCATTTTTTCCAACATTCTTCTCCAGGTACATTTTGGATCTGGCTAGAATCTTTTATAGCTAATTTTGACATGATCTCTATGACCTTTTTGCCTGAATTAACCATATTTGATTTACTACTGTCCCATTGCTTGGCAATATTTTTTAAAACTGTTTTGAATCCAGGTCTTCCATACATATCCTCTGGTGGAAAATATGTGCCACCTGCTAGTGGCTCCAAGTCAGGTGAAAGGAATACAGACATTGGCCAACCACCCCCTCCTACCGTAGCCTGTATAAAAGACATGTACAGTTTATCAACATCTGGACGTTCTTCTCTGTCAACTTTGATATTTACAAAGTATTTATTCATTATTTCTGCAACAGATTCATTTTCAAATGATTCTTTTTCCATGACGTGACACCAGTGACAGGTGGAATATCCAACTGACAAAAATATCAACTTATTTTCAAATTTTGCTTTGTCAAAAGCTTCTTGTCCCCAAGGATACCAGTCAACTGGATTTGTTGCATGTTGAAGTAAATATGGAGATTTTTCTAATTTCAAGCGATTTGTTCGTTTCGATTTACTGGATGAAGAATCAACTTGAGTTGCCATTTCTCTAATCGAAAATTTTCTATACACACTGCTGGACAACTTTCTACTACTTAAAACTGATATCCTAGTATTTGAAGAACTATTTGTTAATGTAGGATTTCCAATGCAGTTATAGAAACGAATATCTCCATTTGATAAAGATAGTCTTTTCAACAAACTATGAATTATGGAATTATGCACTCCTCGGGTCATATCAACTCCACTAACAATTTAAAAATATTTTGAAAAGGTTTTTCTTCTTCCTTATTTCTGGATAAATTGGACTTCTGGTCTACGTGAATACGGACAGGCTGTCATACTAATATGTCATCTCTTCCTAAAATATGCTTAAGTGCGTTTGGAAATATGGGTATGGGTACGAAAAAAAAACCGGTTAAGTAATGCCCCTTATCAAACCAAATATTTTTATTTATCTATTATCGAAGGTACATTTTTTATAGCAATATCAAAAGGATAACTAAAACAGGATAAATCGGTAGTAAGTAGTAAGGTAACGTCTTTTATGAAAAGAGCTCTATAGTGGCATCATATATAGAGCACAATCAGTGCATGTGACTAGATAGTCTCTATGACTAGTATATTTGATAACGATTATTTTAGTCTATGGTTTCTTGTCGCTTTAACTTGCCTATGGTAAAAAAGAAGAAAAGTTAGAATGTGTGTCAAAGGTCAAAGTCAAGTGTCAACATAAAATGTCATCCGTCTAAGTCACACCATAGACTAAAGATTAGTATCGAAAGTGCACTATTGCACCTGTTCGAGCGCATCGAACATATTATGAGGAAGGAATGGTGACTCCCTGCCGTTGCTGTTGAAAGATGTCCCCAACCGGTGAAGGATGTCCAAAAATAACGAAAAAATAATTCACATTAACCGATTTTCAATTCAAATAATGTTCTTAATTCATGTGTCCAAGTTTCAATCAAAAGTAAAAAAAAATTATTTGTACGTGATAAAAAATATTATAATAAAATATAAACTTAGGGTACATTCGTAATCAATTCTCTGGCCAAGTGGCACTTTGGCACGCAAGTCGGCACGAAATTTGCCATTCACAATAACTTCAAAGTCGACTTTAACGCAAGCGCATTCGTACCTGAATAATTGTCAGGATTCCTTCATCATATGGTCGAAGCATGATTCTGTCTGTATTTAGTTCAGTCTGTCTGAGGTTATAATATATAATTATCAATATCCTTTAATAATTTTCATAAATCTTTCAATTAAATAGTGGAATTAATTAGAAACAGTTAGTTTCATTTATAACATAAATATGAGTAGATTCCACAAAGTAAGGGTCCAAACAGTAAATTCAATATATAATTTGGATTTGGATTTATTTTTTATAGCAGTATATACTGGAGTTTAGTAGTGCAAGTAAAGTAGAAGTAATGTCCTCCTCCTCCATTTTATTTTTTTAATCAGTCGTACGGAAAAATCAAGAAAAACAAACCAAAAACACACAATTCGATGAAAATGTCAAACTATCAGATGTCAGATATATCAAAAAACAAATAACAAAACTTAATGCGCATGTCCCATAGGCGGCACGAAGTGCAAGTCGAAGTGAAAGTTTGCAGCTTGCAAGAAATTTCGATGACTTCAACTTCAACTCTGACGCCAAATTGCGTTGTGAACGATCACACTGAAATAGATTTGCTTAGCTTGCGTGCCAAAGTGCCACTTTGCCAGCGAATTGATTACGAATGTAGCCTTACCCTAAACATAATATTTATAAACTAGAACTCCAGATCCATTCCAATTTTGTGAATTTGAGTTCCAATTCCTACAAAATTCAGTCATAAGTAATGAGTCAATGCGTTATATAATCCCAATTAGTCAAGCCGGCTGGTCTTTTTTGGTAGAATACGGAAATTTTTAGTTAAAAAAGACTCAAAAGTTGATTATAAACAATTATAAAATTTCATTATTGATTACCAGGATATTCGGAAGAAGTTCGAAATAAATAATTATTGAAAATTTTATTTTTGAAAGGCCGGAAAATTTCTGTTTTTAGATAAAATATATTCGATAACGTTCTAAGCGATTTCAAAATCGATTAAACAATTAGTAACATTATTCTTTGCAAAAATTATAAAAAATAAATATTTTTGGGATCAAAAATAGTATGGAAACTTTTATAATTACTAGTAAAAACCGTCAAATAAAAGAAAAGCTTACCATATTCATTCCATTTCAATATATCATTCCAATCCATGGCACTCACTTTCACTACACTACACAAAATTTCGAAAACGGCACTTTCGACACTACATCACACGTAATACCAAAGAATACACAATACCGAAAACATCACTACAGGCACTTCAGAAAACGCCACCCCGACACTACATTACACGTAATATACCGAAAAGGTCACTCACGATGCTTCGCAAAGTTTCGAAAACGCCACTCCCGACATTTCACTATACAAAATATCGAAACCGAGACTCCCGACAGATCCGTACTACAAGACGGTTTGCGCGGTACTGAATGAGAATGTTGAATGTACCCTGTGCTAACGACTATTTTTAACGGTACTGATTTTATTTAAATTTAAAAATGTGTAAAGTGTTTTTTATTCCATGAGGGAGCTTAGCTGTGCTAATTCAGTTTTCTTTAAATGTATAGTTTCTTAACAAATTGGAGGGAGACTTTTCAAAAGACATAGGTAAGCTATGTCAATCCAAAAATTTTCTAAATACACTATGCCTTTCGTTAATAATTTGTTACTTTTCAAAAGATATAGGTAAGCTATGTCATTCCTCATATTTCGTAAATATTATCCAGTATTTCGTTAACAAGAAGGTACTTTTTCAAAAGACATAGGTAAGCTATGTCGTTCCTCATATTCTCTAAAAACCATCCAACCTCTTTTTCACAAAGGGTACTTTTTTCAAAAGAAATAGGTAAGCTATGACGTTCCTCATATTTTCTAAAAACTATCCAACCTCTTTTTTTACAAGTGGTACTTTTTTCAAAATACATAGAAACATTTTCTAAATTCTCCGCCGGCGGGGAATATTTTCCATCGGTTGTGAATATTTTAACCGGTTGATTATATTTTCTACCGATAAAGGGAATAACGTCTAGTCGAGAGGAACAACTTCCAGCCGTGATGGGCAACGTTTGCTTAGATTTGTTTATAGAAACGTATTTAATTTCATAAGTTTTATATTGCGCTTTGGTTGTTGTATATGATATTTTGTGTATTATTGTTAAATATTTAACTCCTCTTTTACCACAGCTGTTTCTATTTGCCTTTTTTACAGTACTGTTCTGAATTAAACTGTTACTTGAGAGATAACAGTAATCGTAGAAAACGACACGTCTTCACATATAGAAAGCGATAACGATTACTTTCGTCGACAGAACGTGTAGAATAGAGTCGATAGTAGAATTCTTTAGTGTACAGAGTCCCACTCCAGTTCTTTGGTCATAGAATCAAAAATTCAGAACTTACTGAAAAGTGTACAGTTGGCAGTACTTTGTGTGTGATAATGGTGTTGATTAAATCACGATTGTACTTTGTATTTATGCGATCTCTCTCTCTCTCTCTTATATTAGCTACGTTCGGTATTTGAAACGCAGAGGCGACGGATTTTTGGTCACGTGATCACAGATTAATCTGAGCAAATTGTTATTAGCGAACAGCCCGACTAGGTAAGTGATCTGTGAGCCCGACCAACCATAGATATAAACGAACTCCCAACTCAATATCGGTCAATTTTGCTAAAGACATGGAGAATGGACAAATAAAAATTAAATGTTTGTATGAAAAACACAAAAGGTTATCAAGAAAAACACTACGTGATTTATCTAGTGACTACAAACATCACAGATTAATCTTTCTCGTCGGTCAAAATATTCCGGGCAAATAGATGTGCATCGTACTGATCTGAGCGGAATTACCGAACAGATCAGATTTACCTTCCCTAACTCTAGATGTAATAAACGAACGATTCAGACCATTCAGACTAAAAAGATTGATCGGTCGCAAATAACGAACGCAGCTTTAATATTGGTTTTCTGACTTTACTGTCCTATCATCATTATCTCTGATTGTCATTTACTGTTGTGCGTAGTAAGTAGTAAACAAAAGAACATTTTTGTGAGGGTTTATAGAGTATTGTGAAAAATTTAGAAAGGTGACATATTTTTGGAAATAAAAAAGACACATTAATTTGTCATCTTGCTTCCAAAATCCTGTAAGATGGGGTCTAAAAAGAAAGATCTAGAAATAATTTATAATCTTCAATGGAAGAACAAGGCTGGTAATGGTGGTGACAAAGCAAATATTATTGGAATGTATGATATACCTGCAACAACATTGAATTGGGAAATATTCAAATCTTATTTGGTAATTATAGAATTTAATTTATCAATTTAACAAAATGTCGAAAACTGTAAATTGCACAATACTTGTAATATTTACAAACTTAAATGTAAAGATTGATATTAGTGATAAGGAGTAGAAAACCATTGTGCATTAATTAGAAAAAAAAGGGGTGTATTTTTCTAATTAATTAGCTATATCTATTTGTATAGTCCTTGTTATATTTTTTACATGGGATTCCCCTAAATTGCAGAATTTCACAATCAAGGTCTGTTCCAACCGCAATCAGAAACGATCAGAGAATAGTCGACCATTGCAATCAGTGATAGGAATTACGCGAAAGTAAACTCGTTGTTTGATATGACCAGTTATTCTCTGATCGTTTCTGACAGTTTCTGATTGCAGTTGGAACAGACCTTCAGTCAATTACTTAGATCAAATTATTTTATTGTAGCTAAAAAATTCTGGAACAGTGGGCGAAGACGTGAAAGTGACTTACATAACAGATAGTAACAGAGAGTTTCCGATTGAATCCCAAACTGATTTTCAAATAGCACTATATGCCTTCCGGCGTAAAGCTAGAATTGGAGAGGTTGTTAACTTAAAATTGGACAGTGACTGTGAACAACCAAATCACAAAAATAATCGTCATTCAAATGATGTAGAAACACAATTCGACAATGAGGCCGTTTCAATTGTATCTTCATGTTGTAATTCTGAAACACCTCCAGAATGGTTTGTAACACAAATGAATAAGGTAAGTACTAAAAATAACATTTTATATGCTTTAACAGCATATTTTCTGATTAAACATGAGACATGCTGAGATAATTGATTTATTTCATAGATAGTTTTATAAAAATACTTATGAATCATTTTATTAGATAAGCACTGTTATAAAAACAAATAACTTGCATGTATGAAATACTGTGTTTTGTAAATAACCAATAGAGGAGTCAAGAAAATGATATGAGATGATCTTTTATAAATACAATAGTTATAATTATGGAACAATTTTTAATTGTATAAAATATTTATTAACTAGTTCTTATTTTATAGTTTAAGAAATCTTTAACAGAAGAAATAACAGCTTCTGTGACTGGTATTGTTTCTAACATTAAACCGCATACAATCAGCCAGCCTTCGTGCTATCATTCAAGAAAATCAAAAAATGAGAATAATAAAAGAAGAAAACAACTGCCTTTGTTATCTGCAGACGTTTCTCACGAGTAAGTGAATTTTTCATTTAAAGTTCTTAAAACTTGTAATCACTTGTAAATATCAATAGGACCGCGAAGGATTTAATAAAATCATTGAAGTTGGAAGGAAAACTTGACCACAAACTGGAAAAATTAGAAAACAAGACGAAAAAATTGAAAGAAAAAAAATTGGCTCTTTTTTCGAAATCCAGTGACAGTGATGGGGGCTTCGGCGGAGTTAAACGTCGCCAGATAGTCCAGTGCGAAAGCGAAGACGATATTTTACAAATGGACGCGACACCAGTTAACACACAAGAGTCAATACCCCACATGTTGGGGGGAGAAATATATTTACATCAATGGAAAGTTATTAACAGCGGAAAGTTAACCTGGAATAAGAATGTAAGTACCTAATAATTTATTTGCCTAGGCCTAAGATATTCTTATTTGATTTTTTTTCAGACAAATTTAATGTTTACTTGGGGTTCTAAGGCATTAAAACCTTTGGACACAATCGTTTCTGTGCCCCATTTGAAAACTGGAGAAACAGGAACTGTAGCCGTACGGCTTGAAATACCCAGTAAGAATTTTTTTTGAATTAATAATTTGTAAATAATTTTAATTTGATAACCATTTTTCAGATCAACCTGGTCAATATGAATGCTATTTTCATTTTCACCATGAACATCGTCGATTCGGTCATTGGTTAGGTTGTCAAGTTATTGTTGATTCGTTTGATTTGAAAGGCAACAAATCCGTTTTGGAAACGAGCTACCCGACAACCAAAGAATTTATGAATAATTCAGATGATGTTTTCAACATTAGCAATCCCATTACTCACTATGGAGATATTTGGCAAGGTACTGCTAACGCTTTCGGATACTCTTTCAATTTACCATCGACAAATACAGAAGTTTTACAAACTGAACCAAAAAGCTCTTCGACTTTAACCATGGACAAAGTTGTCAGAGATTTAGGTTCCCGAGTGGAAGACATCAAACTTCAAGATCCCACCGATACGAATTGCAGCAGTGATTCAGACAACCAGAGCATAATATCTCTGCCAGAAAGTAATTCTTCCAAGGGATTACCAGCGGAATTTGTCGTCGTTCCGGATTGTTTTAAAATCGATGAACCACTAAAGCCAGATATTGTGAAAAATGTTGAAAAAGGTAAATAATTCAAAATTCATTATGGAAAATACTGTAAGTTTTGTGTATGTATTTTTGAAGTAATAAAGTCAACGTCTCGCTGCGAAACTGTCAACGCGTCACCGATATGCTATATAATAATGTCATAGTGTTGTAATTAGACCCAAATATATTTTATTTTATACTTTATATTAATTCAATTCTGAGAAGTATATTTTTTATTGTCGTTAATACATTCTATCTTTTTTATAAAAAATAAACAATAGTCCTATTTCCTGGAGGAATTTTAGGATATCTGCAGGCTTTAACTTAGGTAAATGTCCCTCTTCTATCCAGTAATCACCTAGGTGTTGTGCCCTAGGATTCTGAATTGCTGTGAATTTCGCAAGTATGTGTATGGGGGATTCCTCCTCAATGCCACAGAATCGACTTTCTTGTTCTTCCACTATTATGAGCTTTTTCAGGTGCTTATTCAGGCGACAATGTCCCTATTAAAACTCTTAGTGCTGTTTTACTTTGACCTATGAATTTATTTGATCTCAACAGGTTGTAGTCACCCAGAAGAATCTTTGATCTAGATCTTTCCAATGGTCAAATCTTCTCTTTTTTCGGCTTTGTCTATTTCTTCCAATATTACATTGGAGCTGATACCACAAAAGGCTTCCGGCCCCCAAAAGGGTGATTCAGTCCCCCTCTTTGCTAGTTCATCTGCTATTTCATTTCCTTCTATTCCAGTGTGTCCCGGAATCCACAGTAAGGTTTGCCTTCTATATCCTTTATCAACATTTAACTGGGCACAATTTCTTATGGCGTGAATTTCTGCTTGAAAGATACTTGGGGCTTTTCCCAATCTTTCAGAGTGTTTGGTTTCTGGCCCATACACTCCTATCCCATTTCCTTCTATTGCTTTTGAGCCGTCTGTGTACCATTGAATGGCATTCTTTCCATGTCTGGTAATGGTATTTGGATCCCTTTCCTTCTAGTTGCTTAATTCCGTAACGAATTTCTTTGAAAAGTTATACTTTTTTATCATACCATCTTGTGGCATGTCCCAGGTTTTCTGATTTCGAAGAAGAAAGGACGTGGTTCTTTTTTTAATGATCCCCTCTCTACTTAGTCTGTATCTTGTTCTTTCTGCAACACTTTCCACCACTATATGTAGTGGTGTGAGGTTGAGAATCACTTCCATGGCTGCCGTTGGGCATGTTCTCATTGCTCCTGTAATGCACATACAGGCTAGTCTTTGAATTTTGGAGAGGTTTTCTCTCGTCGTCAATAGGCTAGTTCTTCTACTACAAGCAATGGCTCCATAAGTGGTAATTGGTCTCACTGTGGCAGAGTACAAACAGCTCAGGATTTTTGGGTTACAATCCCAATCTCTCCCTGCACACCATTAGAGCCATTTTTGCTTTGTATAAAATCTTTTCGTGTTCCACAGGACTAGAGTCAAACCTAGGTACTTGGCTTCTTGCATCCATTCAACCTCGCTCCCATCAAGTTAAATGGTTTTGAGGTTGAGTGTTCCTTTCTTAGTGAAGGCTATTAAGATGATTTTGGTGGGGTTGATGTTAAGTCCCACTTGCCTACACCAGCTATTTGTATAGTTCAGACCCTTTTGTATGATGTCACAAAGGATGTATTCGAATTTTCCCTTGGCTGTTATGACAATATCATCGGCATATCCTTGGCAGGATATTCCGAGGTCAGTCAAACCACACAGGAGTTCGTCAACCGTCAGGCTCCACATTAATGGGGATGCTACTCCTCCCTGTGGACATCCTCTAGTTGTACAGATGGAGACAATGTCTTCGCTCGTCCTCGTCTCTGCTACTCTAGTGGTGAGCAGTTCCGACATCCATTTGAATGTTGTGCTGTCACACCTCTTCTATTTAATGCTCTTTGAAAGCCTCTTGAGCAGTATTGTCAAAAGCTCCTTCTATATCCAAAAATGCGCATACTACGGTTTTTCCCAACATTTTGAGCACAAACGATCTTAGACTAATTGGTCTGAAGGATTTGGGGTTTGTTGTGGGCGTACGATAAAACCTTATTTATTTGTGTTTTCACACTTCTGTCGGCGCAGGTTTTTGATTTAATTTTTTTTTTCGAAAAATTTCAGGTAATTCCGATACTTTGTCGACGGCATCAGCGTTGAAAAAAGAAAAATCTGCCGAAACTTTCGATGATAATAATAATGAAGATACGAACGCGCAGAAAAGCGACGAAACCGCTTCGAATTCCAGTCACAAATCAGATATTGTCGTAGTATCTTTACCGGAGACTAACCAAGATACAGAAGGTGAGATTTGATTTAATTTTTTTTAAAATTTTTTCATTGTTTTGTTTGTTGATTATTTATTACAGAATTTGCTTGCGTAATAGTAGACGGACAAAGAGTGTTGATTCCACAGAAGATAATAAAATCCGAATATTTGCAAGGCGTAGAAAAAGCTTCCCCTTCTTTTTCCAAAGGTACCGATCCAGAACAAGTTAAATCTATTTTAGACACTGATTGCGTCGAAGCAACTGAACATATCGAAGAAAACGATTTCAATTCGCATTGTTCGGCTGCTGGTTCCTGTTTTTCCGAAGCTATCGCTGAAAGAAATAGTAGATTGTTTGTTTTTCCTCAAAAATGTCCCGGTTATGAAGTAATTAACGATACCGACCTAGGAGACGAGTATTACGCGTGGTCCAAGACTAGTAAGTTTTTTTTTACTTTTTTCCCCTTTTTTAAGGGGTATTGGGTGGGGGTGGTAATAGTTTTTCCAATATTTTTCGTTTTTTTGTCTCCAGATGCTCCGTTAAAACCCGAACCAGCGACTTCAAAACCAGTCGAAATCTCTTCGGCTTCGAACAAAAATCCATTCTCGTCTGAAAATATGCCACACGTTCCAAATTATCAACAGACCCCACCGGAAGAACGAAAAGCTCCTTGCGAAGAGGTAATCCGCGTTAAATTTGCCGCTAAGTCACCGGAACCGTATCAAATACCACAGGAATTTGTGGTTGAAGATCCTATAAATACTCCACTACCGCCACTTCATTCTAGTACTCCGCATAGACAGATGACAGGAGAAACGCCAACTACAGCTACTGCTCCATCAGCTCCACCTCCTATCGTTCACATTTTACCAGAAGGTTTGGTAACTGGAGCAGTTAACGTCGCTAGATCAGTGATAAATAGACTCGTTCCGCAAGGGGTAAGTTATTCATTCACTTATTATTCGAGGTAATCGAAAAAGTTATTTTGAAATTTTTTGCAGTCGCAAGGGAATTCGACTCGCGAAGCCAATTTGCAGGCTTTGGCCGAAATGGGTTTTTGGAACAGAGATTTGAATGCTACTTTGTTGGCGAGATTCGAAGACGATTTATCGAGAG
The DNA here is from genome assembly GCA_947563755.1 of Lochmaea crataegi. Lineage (NCBI taxonomy): Eukaryota > Metazoa > Arthropoda > Insecta > Coleoptera > Chrysomelidae > Lochmaea > Lochmaea crataegi. Next base: position 10,058,837 of record OX387433.1, on the reverse strand, counting down.
TTGTTGCTGAACTTGTGCAATAAAATGCTAAATCGATACATACATTATTATATATTTTATTTGTTTTCATAGAATTAGGGGTTATCAAACTGGCTTTTTTTAATTTAAGGACATATAAAAAATAAGGGAAACACACATACACTCTTAGCATCTATTACGATTTGAGAAAAAATAGACAGCATATGTTATGGCATTTCTTCATTATGGATTCATCTGATGAGTATTCAACATTTTTTGTTTAATTTTTATTTTCTCCCATTTTTATTGTATTTTGCCGTTTTCAACTGTTCCTTATATGCTTCTAAGGATTCTTCGTATTCCTGCCAACGATTTAGTTTCAAAGCAACTTCACTTTTACTACTTATAGACTATTAATGCTTCGTGCATTATACCAACATCTTGACTATAGTGATACCCTGAGTTGGCTCTAAAGTAACACACATCTCTCTGAGCTTATGGAGCTCTTCTTATCGTCCCCTCCTTGAAGTCCCTTCATAAAACCTTGGAGTGTATTTCTTTTAGTGCCTGACAGTATTCACCTACTCACTTATTGAGTTTCTTTTCTTCCGAGTGTTTCTTTGTTTTTTTCCTTATCTATCCTGTCATTTTCCATTTTTGATCTTTACTGTGCGCATTTTTAATGATGACACTTTCCTGGATTGTAAGTTTAATCGCTTGCAATGAGGGATATATAAAATATTTTAGTTATTCTAGATGACGTAATATAGATTTTTGTTTGAATTAGCAGTACCAGCTATTAAAATGGCTAAATATTTAGGTATTTCGCTGAAATATATTAAATGGTAATGGTTTATACTTTCATTTTAGTTTTTAAGGTGTTTAATATGCACTTTTATGTATTGTTTGTGATATTGTAGACTAAACTTGCTATTAATAAATGTTTACAAAACTGTTTTTGATCTTTTAATTTCTTCATCTATTTATTCAAAAAAAGTACAAACCATGTTGTATAAACATATGAGAAATATAATATTATAAAACTTCTGGCTCTAATTCCACCATCTACGGTTGGCCATAGAAAAATCTTTTCTGGGGTCATCTTGATAATGTTATTTCAATGTTTTCATTTTTGAATGAAACTTTTTAGCACGTCTGAGATGAGTCTTTTCCGCTAAAGCGTTCAGCATTGTCATTTAATTCTTTGGATGTTATTTTAACTGCTAGTTCCTCAGATTTGCAGCAAGTGTTGACCTGGGGTCTTCCAAAACTTAAACTGAATTTCTCTTTAAAAACTGTAATATGAATATTTTACGTTAGTGTTGGGATACTTAGATAAAAACAAACTGTGCATCGCTTTAATATCAAGCATTTCGCTTAAATACTTATAATCTCGATTGCTGTAGTGCGCTTCCTTAATGGGAAATGATGCAATATGAGAAACAATCAAATCAATAAGGACAACTGGTTTGGAGTTGCCTGGATTATTTTTTCCTCGTAGATCTTGTGGTGACTTCCCAGCAGATAAAAGCAAACACAATCTTTACTAATACCATGGAGATTGAGAAATGCAGTTTTGCATACTAAAAGCTGTCCTGAACAGTCACTAATTTTATACTTAGATAGGCATTTTTGTGAGGCTTTGGTTTGTTGAAATTGTTTTTCGGATGCTTTCGCTGAATTGGAACTGCTGATATAAGAGCTTGGAGATAAGCATTCCGTTCATTTTTGGAACCAAAACTGTAAAATTTATCAAAGACTTCTTTCTTCGTCTCCTTTGATAACTTTTCTGAACATTTACTGCGACAACTAAAAAATACCTGGTTTAAGATATCTTTTCCAGTTTTTAGGTTAAGTTTACTTACTTGCAGTTTCCCATTTCCTTTTTAGGAATAACTTTTCCTTTATAATTGATATATTCATCACCTTTTATTCTTGCTTTTTTAATTCGCTCACACTGCCATATTACACTTTGGACACCTTTTTACGCTTATTTCGACTAGTATTAACTTCATCCATTTTTTGAAAAGCTCTAGAACTTTAATATTCTTCAAACGCGACAAGCGCTGCGAGTTTGTTTGAGAAACCCGTCATATCCTGGACATATCGAGTTTTTAAAGTAAACACAATATTCAATGGCGGTTATTGTGCAGGAGAGTGCATGGATTTGTTGGATTTATAAATTCGTGAAATGTCAAAAAAATCTTATGGTGGATTTGTCGGGTTTCTCAATTAAGTGATTCAAATATAGAGACATGCTTTTATTGCTTAAAAGTCGTCTGTCGAAAGCCGCAAAAACTGAAAATTAATATAAAGATGTCTGGATTTTGTAAAATGGGTCATTCTAGTTGGTTCTTCAAATCAGATTAGTTCTGTCTTTTTCAAAAGTAAAATCAATAAAAACTTTTTTACGATCAACTATGGAACAAAAGAGACTCAGTAATTTATCAATTATGTCCATAGAAAGTGACCTTATGGATTGTAATCCTTTAGACGAGTCGTTGATTAAATATTTTTCCAAAGAAAAGGCAAGAAAAGAGTGCTTAGAATAAGATGTTTTGTTCTTTTTTTTTCTGTTATGTAACATCTTTATTGTTTTGTCAGTTATGTTATTGCTTTGTTTTTTTTTACATTCTTCTTTAATCCTTATGTCTAAGACTTGTCAAGATCTTCTAAACGTTAAAATCAGTACACTTTTTTTATTTGAACTTACTTTTCATTACGAGTCCAGAAAATAGGCTTTTCCCGTGTGCTCGCGAAATCGTGCAAGCCCGGGAAAAGCATTTATGGATGAGTAATGAACGATACCTTTCATTATACCTTTCTGAAACCAAAAACTAGTAAGTATTTACTATACTATACTATAATTCAAGACACTGACATCTGCTTTCAAAACACTGACCTCTGCTGTCATAATACAATTGTTGTATAGTGTTTGCCAAGGGAACTGAACAATAACGCATCTTAGCGCACAGGAAAAGGTCATTTTCGGTACTCTTAATAGGCATGTTAAGATAGCGTTTTCGGTGAGGTATAATGAAAATACTCATTTCCTTTATTTGCAAACATCAAATGATAAGGATTTAAAATTATATATTATACGGTATATAAATTAACATGTAATACATATTTCATTTCAAAATTAGATAAGTAATAGCGAATATTTCAATTTTGAATGCACCCCCTTATCTGATGTATAGTTTGGCAAACATAACTGAAGCTGTGAAAGGAATGCGGTCGAAAACATTCGATATTGCCACGTTTAACTATGAAAAAGCTAAAGTGCTAAGTTTGTAGTGATAATAATCAGAAAATGGACTTTTTATTAATAACAATATATGTCAATAATGATTAAACGTTAGTTCTTTAATGTGCTTTAATTTTGTCTATTAACATTATTTTTCCAATTTCTGAATATTAAAAGATGAACACTTTTCCAAATATGTTATGGGGTTTCTTGAAGCCGGCAACGTCGTGCGAAAATCATAATTACCACGCCCTCCGACTAACTCAATTGGTGAATATTTATCAAACCTCCGTTGCTAAGTAACCACCTGACTTCCTATTGGCAAGCGCGTGCATGTGTTCTCCCCTCTCACTTCGACAATTGACTGACATTGATTATCCAGTGGCGTTTATACAGTCAGTATCTACCTTCGTATTTTCAGTTTTACTTGGTATCTTATTATTTCGTAACCATATTGAATTCAAGTGCGATTTTTAACATTATTTGTTTTGAAAAATACCTTACCTTTAAAGCAAAGCATAAATCAGTTTCTATATAGATATAATTATTATATAATAATAATAATTATTTTCAATACTTTTATCAAATAGGTACCATACGCCATTGGTACGTTTATGACAGATATCGGCCATGTTTCCTCGCCCTTTACCGATGCCGCGTAGCTTTAGATAGACTTGCCAAACTATATCAGTGTTAAATATAGGTATTAGCACGTATTTCAATTTTATTTATGTGTAGCCATCCATGTATACATTTTCACTAAAAAAGTGGTAAGGGATATAAATTTTTACTAAAAAAGGGGTAAGGGGTGTAAATTATAATTTGCACACATGCGGCCACATGGCTTGGCGCGCCCATGCCTAGGTTATATTATTTTTTTCAATAACAACATAAATATATGGTTAGGATATTCGAGAACATCTAGAAATCTTTGAAATCAAAAATTATTTATAGTTTCGATACAAAACAATCATCAAACTACGAATGTATTAAAGGAATTCAAACAAGTAACAATTTTTTATTAAAATAAAATATATTTACAATAAATATACAAAAACTATTTATCAATTATGTATTTACACGATTTAATCACATATGATAATATGTACAACAAAACACAATTTTTTAAATTTCGGTATGAAATTACTCTCAACATTTTTGTCTCCAATAATTATAAATTTTCATCGTTAGCTCTTCAATAATAAACAACGGGTCTTTTTAGCAATATTTTTTATTGCTTTTGATAGTGATGTCAATAATGACCACAGGCACAACGAAATTCGTAAAGTAAATCAATGTAGCCAAAGAAAAACAGTCAACTAAGGTAGTTTTCCAATTAGAGCGCATAATGCGACTCAGTGGCGCACAATGCTTAATAGCGAGCGTTTCCAAGTGACGTCATCCCGTGCCATGTTGTCAGCTGATCACGGACAACCTTCAGAAAGATGGATGGAAATAGCATTTTTTACTGATTTAAATATAAATCGAGAACAGAAGTTGATTGGTTTTGGTAAATTAGTGTATTAGTTGGATACTATGATAATTTAAAAGTGTAAAAAAGCAATTTTTATGATTTTTATCGTATTGTATTATTCGGTTTGAGGTTATATTATAATTTAGTTTAATTTAGTTTTCAAGGGCACCGGCAGAGTGCAGAGCGACATCCCCACATCTAACCACAAACCAAAATTCTATATCGACAAAAAAACATCTCGGTTTCCTGTAAAAAATTGTCATATTTTAGTAAAGCGTGTTATCAATAGATATCAAAGATAACAGTTTAATATGACCCCCCCCAAAGCAGTGCTTTTCAAAGTTCTCGATTGTGCGAAGAGTTGCTGTATAGTTGGAACATTCACCGTTGAACACTATGCCGCATAATGCTGTAATTGGAAAACTACCTGAGTACCTGAGTATTATTATGAAATTCTGTACATTCGAAACAAAATTGCAAAAGGAGAAAAATTATCAGTAAGCTTTAAAATAAACATATTTCTTGTGAGATTTAAGCATTTACTGAAAAGGCCCTTTTGTAATTTGAAATAAAAAATTCTTTCTACAATCTGGGATTTAGTTACAAAATATGAATGTAGTCTCTTTTCTCAGTGTGAATCGAAATAGAAGGAGAAAAATTATTTTTCTTGGTTTACATATCGAAGCTTTCGCGAATAATAACGGGTATTAGTATCGATTACACGATTCTTTATAGAGTCTTTGCGATTTTGACTGCAAATGGATCAAAATTGGCGGCTATATTGCAAAGAGGCGAGGCTGAAATAGGACATTATTCCAGCAATAGATTAACAAGTTAGCGGATCCAAACGTTTTTAAGAGATTTTTATTTTTAATTATACCCAAAAATATAAATAAAAACCAATCGTCAACTTTTGTATCGGCTGAACTGTGAAAGTATTTAGATATAAATTTTATACAGTGAAAATGTCGCTCTCATAATATTTTAACATTTTCTTGACTTACGATGAAAGAGGGATTATCGATACCATCACTTGATTTGTTTTCGTCTGATGTTGTTTCGTTGGAAGTTTCCGAATGGTCGTTAACCACGTATTTGTATTTCATAGCCATGAAGGTGAAAATTAGCATGTCGACAACCATCAATCCAGTGTAGAGGAAGAAATCGTTGCTCTGGTGAAATTAAAAATAAATTGATTAGTTCACAATTCACACACCCCAGAAAGTTATTAAGTTAACACGTTTGCGACCTTTGGTAAATCCGAAGAATAAAATTGATCGTACAGTGTGCAACAGTCGTATGGAATAAATTCAATATCCTTTTTAATTCGAATATACAGTCAACTGATATAAAATTATAGTTTAAACTATTTTGTTTTTCAAATCATTTTATCTGTGCAATGATGTAGGCGTGGAATATCCGTGACTGTATAAAAATTTTGATTAAAAATGATTAAATGATGAAATAAAACAATTTAATTTGCTTAAAACTTCATTTTATTTTGAACTAACGTTCAAATTAAATTAGTGACGCGTTTCGCTACACAGTAGCTTTTTCAAAATTGAGAAGATACAATGAAAAACTTTTAATTTATATAGTGCCTTAATACGGAATTCTAAGATATTGACAAAAGTATTATAATATATTTAAATGGGGATGAGTACAAAAAGTGCCTAAATACGGAATTCTAAGATATTGACAAAAGTCTTATAATATATTTAAATGGGGATAAGTACAAAAAGTACGGAATTCTATGAATATTACAAAGGTATTGAAAAAGAGTACCTGGAAAAGAGAACCCAAATCCTTCAAATTAAATCTTTTGGAAGCCCTCGAGATTAACAAAAACAAATATTCAGGTAATCTGCTTAACGACCAAATAGATATCAATCATTCTCCCTTATTAAGCCTTTTTACCTAGAAGATGTGATGGTTGTGGATAAATTTTCCAGGTACTCTTTTTCAATACCTTTGTAATATTCATAGAATTCCGTACTTACATACTTTTTGTACTTATCCCCATTTAAATATATTATAATACTTTTGTCAATATCTTGTCAATATATATATAATATCAATAATTCCGTATTAAGGCACTATATAAATTGAAAGTTTTTCATTGTATCTTCACTAGTTTGAAAAAGCAACTGTGTAGCTAAACGCGTCACTAATTTAATTTGAACGTTAGTTCAAAATAAAATGAAGTTTTAAACAAATTAAATTGTTTTATTTCATCATTTAGGATGGATCTTCATCAAGTAAAGGCCTCATCTATTCAATTTTAAAAAATGATTATTTCGATACTCACTTGTTTATCGAAAATTTTAGCAGATTCAATAACGACGATAATCAAATTTCCAAATGCCGTAGTCAAAAGAAAACACGCCTGCAATAGAGATTTCATAGAAATCGGTGCTTGTGAATAGGAAAATTCCAAACCGGTAATTGAAAACATTATCTCTGCCGCTGTAATTATAAAATACTGTGGAAGTAACCATGCCATGTGTACACTATTAGGTTCGGTAACAACCAAATAATTCATTTTTAACTCTTTATCTTCCGTATTAATCATCACAGTGTAAGTCCCACCGAGGCGAAAATCTATATGATCCTTATACGTTTCGCTTCCAACGCGTATCGACCATTTTCCCGGTCCAGGAATTTCTAACGTTGAAATATCTCCAGCTTCTACTTTCACAGACGCATCTCCTTTTAAGTAGGTTACGGATGAAGCGTTACCGAATACCAGAGTCCTAAAATATCACAAAAGATATTACCGCGTTTTATAAAACGTAACCTCACAATTACCTAACTACAGGATATCCGGTTTCGCTTTTTGCAACGTTATCGGTATACAAAATAAAAGAATTATTCGAATCAACGAACAAACCATAAGCTCGAGCTTCTTGAATGAGAATCTTCGATGGTGATTTGTCGTTAAAATGGAACGTTACGTTCATTTCGCTTTCTTTGAAGGAAATGTCTCTGTTAACGTAGGCGGACATGGATGTTATATTCGTAGATTCGAATCCGATTTCCTTGGCATAAAATTTGGCATCGAATGTTGACGGATTGTATATTCGCAGTTGAATATTATTAGTTGATGGTAAAATTGGATCGTGGCTTTCTATTGCCATTGAAACAAAGGCTGAAACAGCGAAAGCAACAGCTGCTAGGAATCCCCCACAAACCATCCTTTGCAATGGGGTTTTTAATAAATTACATTTACCTAAAAACAAAAACTTTAATATTCTTGGATTTTTCAAATTAAGTAAAATTATATTTACCTAATAGTGGATAGAGGTAATATGTAAATAGTGGAATAAATGCCAATATTAATAAAGGATTAACGACTTGCATTTGATCTGGTAAAATTGTATAAAATCCAATATTTCCATCCATACGAACGGCCTGGAAAGTCCAACCGGATCCTTGTTGATCGTAAAGAGCCCAAAAAATAGGTAGAGGTAGATAAAGAACCATAACGTGAAGGGCAGTTTTTATATCGGCAATTAGTTTTGATCCGTATTCTCTTTCCGCATAATCTAGCCAATGGCCTTTCTTTTCCGTTGCTTTATATTTATGACTAATAGCATGCTACAACAGCAAAATTCATATTGTCAGTACTGAGTATGAGTACCAAAAAGTTGTATACAAATAGAAAGAAATGTACTATACTCACCGCTATACATTTGGTCACTCGAACGACTACATTCCCTTCCGGTCTTTTAATTTTGTACAAAGGTCGTCCGGCGGCAAATATGACTAAAACCAAAATTAAATGTTTACCTTATAATATTTCCTAACGTTTATTGAAGTGAAAACTTCTTTAGGTGCATTGACCACTTTTTTGGGTGAAGCAAAAACATGTATTTTTCATCATCGTCACGCTTTTATGCAACACTCAATACTTTTGGTTATGCAACACAATTAACAATGAAGCGTATATAGTGTTGCATAAATCATCGTCACGCTTTCCATGAGCTATATGTATACTGTGGATATATGTTTCCTTTTTTTTTGTAAAAAATTCCATTTACGATGAAATTTTTAAAAGGGATTCATTTATTGGTGTTTTTACTTCTGTCGGCAGTCCCATGACTGGAAAAAAGTCCTATAGGTATGCAACATACAATACACACGAGTATACATTTACAGTTGGTCCGGTGAATCTTTTCCCATGTATGAAATTATTCACATACTACTTTTTGTAGTACGTCTCTTTTCTACTCGCAGAATCTAAACCCCCGAAATGAAACCGTTTGTTCCATTACAAAATAATATAACAAACAGAGATAGCCATATGATGAATGTCGGCGATAGGTGTAACCCACACAACAGAAGTTCTGTGGTTTAACCGCGAATTTGTGTATTGACAGACCAAAGACTTTGTTTACATTTTTATTTTACATTTTTATCCATTTTTTTGCCCCTTGCATATAAATTTATTTCAAAAACAGTTGTTATAACGACTAACTTATACCTGAGTGTTCGAATTATTGTGGTAAGTAAATATTATTTATCTACTTCTTATTTATTTACTTCGCAATGAAAACTAACCTTAAATTGACATTTCATTATGATTCTGGATAGAACTCCATCAAACTGAATTATTTGAAACATATTTTGCTTCCACCAATGTAGAAAATATTGGCCTAATTTTCTGAAAGACCAGAACTATTTATGAATGGTTTTTATTTTTAGAATATGCCTGGAAAAACGTTGAATTCGCAAGCACAGGAGCTGATCCTAAATGTGTTGGAGTATTTTGAGTTGGAAAAAAGAAATGGAGGACCTTTGGAACCACTTTCATGTGTTCAGGTAACATAAATATTTAAGTGCATGCTTGTTTGGCAATATACTTATTATTAATCAATTTTTTTATGTTAGAGGGTAGCTGCTGCTTTGAAAATATCTCGGCGGACAGTATATGCTATAAAAAAAAGGAAAGAAAATAATCCAATTCTTTCAAGCCCAGGCAAAAGCAGAACTCGTTCTAAAACTAAAACAACTGATCTACCTGAGGGAGCTAAGATGGCAGTACGGAACACATTATATGATATGTACCAACAGAGTAAATATCAATTTATTTAATTAGAATTTTTTGGTAAAATGTAGGTGTAGGTATTTTGTAACGAGTATTCAAATCATGGTATATTCAAGAAAAATTTAGGAAGATATTTATATAGATTTTAGTAATTTTGTGACTACATTACAATTTAATTCAACTATTAAATTTACCTTATTTTTGAACAGTCCAAGGTTAAAACATTAATGAAATGAACAAACATAATATCATTAAAAAATATAGTATTTGTTCAAATTGAATCTGTACTATAATTTTTGTTTTTGTTTTAGAGAAGCATGTTACTTTGACTACCTTAAATTGTAAATTGCGAGGGAAAGAGAAATTGTATCTATTGGCAATACATATCTGAGCACTTTGGTAAAAACATTGGGATTCAAATATAACAAAGATGACAATCGCAGAGCTTTAATGGAGCGGACCAGTAGATATTGCAGCCTTGAGAGCCAATTTTCTGCGTAAATATATGGAAAACCTTTCAAGTACTCACCCAAGAGAACTTGTATTTTTGGATGAAACATGGATCTATTCGAAGGGAAATAAAACAAAATCTTGGCAAGACAACAGCACTAAAAGTGTACGTAAACCAGATGGTTATGATGGTAAACGTTTTATAATTGTCCATGTTGGTTCTACCAAAAGATTTGTCTCTGAAGCAAGTTTATTATTCTGTTCAAAATCTAAAGTAGCTGATTACCATGGAGAAATGAAATATTTATGAAATGGATAAGTACTCAATTAAGTCCCAACTTAGAAGAGCCATCTCTTATTGTTATGGATAATGCTCCATATCATAGTGTTCTTTTAGAAAAGCAACCTTCTACTAATTCGACAAAAAATGAGATTGTTACATGGTTGATAACAAACAACATTAAGTTTGATACAAAACTTACAAAACCTGAATTGCTACAAATTGCAAAAATGAATAGAAAAGAAAACGTGTATATAGTTGATGAGTTACTACGAGAACATGGTCATGAAGTGCTGAGACTACCACCATATCATTGAGAATTCAACGCTATTGGATTAATTTGGGCAAATTGCAAGTCATATTATAATAAATATATTGGTAAAGATGGGTATTCAGATTGATCTGTTATAAATATGTGGAAAGAGGCACTGGGACAATGTAATCAACAAATTTGGGAAAAATGTGTTAGGCATACCCATGAAATTATACAAAAGTGGTATGCCCGAGAGCAGAATATAGTTGATATTAGCATTCAACCAATTACAATAGATATAAATACTGGTGATAGCTCTGATTCTGAATATGAGGAAAATTAAATAAAATCTATTGTATATATATGAGTCTTAAATATACATATTTAAATTATTAATTATTTATTTTTACAACCCAAAAGATTTTTATTTTTCATTGTTGAACTGTATGGGTGGGACGGCCCAATAGTAATGGTTGACAGCCATAACCTTATCAGGGCAATTCTGATTTGCAAAGTTTCTACTGAGGAAGTTGTTATTAATACTAACTTTTATGCAAGTAAATTTGCTTAATGGCAAGTTTGCAGAATAGCCCCATAAAACTCTTGAATACTAACAGTTTTTTCAAACTAAAGGTTTAGGTAGCACATTGCTAAACAGCTGTAAAATATTTACAAATATCTATTACACCAGCTTCAATACAATAATAAATAACGTTCACCGTCATTTTAGCCACATCCTAATTATAACATCAATCTACGACCTACGTGTTAATTAAGGTATTGATGTATTGCGTTTGTATTTGAATGATGACGCATGGGAAAAGATCCACCGAACCAACTGTATATATAGTTTTACATATCTCTTCTTCTAATTTAAGCACTTCTCTGTGATTTCCACAGACTAGGAGCGAGCTCGATGGTTTAATAGAATAGAAAAAAAAATGAATACTTACTTATAGAAACGATCATGAGGATTCCAGGTACTGCAAAGGCTAAAGGAAAACAATTTTCATTTCCGAAACAGTGCACATCGTTTCTTAAAACAGGCGTTAGGAATGTCGAAATCAAGCTTCCGGCATTAATAGAAAAATAAAATAGGGAAAAGAACGAAGCCAGTTGTAATTCTTGTTGGGGTAGAACGAACTGATCTCCACCAAATGCCGATACACATGGTTTTATGCCTCCAGTGCCTATGGCTATAAGTAACAGACCTATTATTGAAAATTCCTAAAATAAATAAATTATTTGTAAGCAAGATTAAAGATTATAAAATATTTGTGAGACATTTGATGGTAGACATTGATAAAATAGATTGTAATTTTTATAGATAGCTAATTTTGCGATAAGTGATCAAATAATACTAAATATGTTTGTTCAAAATATAAACCAAAAAAAAACAGGAAAACACACATTCAGATTCATAAAAATAATAATAAATTAGAATTTCCGTGTCTGGTTGAACATATTTGTTGACGATTCGTAAAAACATAATAATAATAGGAAATACCAAGTGGGTAAATATTTTCCTTTATAGAATAAAACTTACCTTTTTGGGAAGTCCTATGGGATCTGTAGCTGTCAAGGCTAATAGTACGCTTCCACTTGCATATATCATCGATACGTAAAAAATTGTATTAAATTTACCCAAAAAACTGTCAGATAATATGGCACCTAATACCGGGAAGAAATATACGAACATCGTGAATGAGTGGTAAATAATTTTTGCATCAGCTTCAGTGTAGAATAGAATGTTGGTAAGGTATATAACAAGAATTGCTAGAAAAAGAAAATAGTTGTTACAAACGAAACAGGTTACCTAAATAGAATGTATTTCCAGAAACTGGAAATGGGGAATTAGTGTTGCTATAAGTAACAACAACATAAGGTTATACATATTTGTACTTAAGAGGTTTAACATTAAATATCTAAATAGTTATAACTTACTTCTCATTCCATAATAACTGAAACGTTCACAGAATTCGTTACTGACGATAAAGAAGACCGATTTTGGATACGGTAGTTTCTGTAATACAAAAAAAAAATAATTAAGAATAATTTTACTGTACTTTATTGTATCTTGCGTTATTCTATTGCAAACTTGGATTTTTACTAGTGGTAATAGTCCCTACGACATACCTATCCAAAAATGATAAATTCCGGACCTTTTGCCATGAATCCCAATATTTTTGTATTATTCACGAAGTGAATATTAGCCATTATATGCGAGTAGAATACTATATTTTGTAAACCACTATTAATTACCTGTTTATGAATGGATTTTTTTTCTCTTTTCTCCAATTCAGGCTTTCATATATGGGGACATCCATAAATTACGTCACACGATTTTTAGGACTTTTTAACCCCTCCCCCTGTCCTTGTCACAGGTTGTCACATCTTAAGAACCCCCTGATGTGATGTCACACATGTTTCAATTTTATGCATGTATTTAAAAATAATAAAGAGAAAAAAGTTATTTTCATTTTTTTCTTATTTTTATTAAATACTTTTCAATCAAATCAACATAAAGTAAAATATTTTAGTGAGTATTTTTTGTGACGTCACCCCCTGCCCCTTGTCACACAATGTCACTTTCCGGTGATCCCCTCCTCCCCTTTAATGTGAGACGTAATTTATGGATGAGCCCTATAATTTTTTCGATTTTTCTGACAATAAATTTAAGGATACTATAAATTCTACTTCTCTTTTTTTGGCGGGGGAACATTAATTTCGCTTTCTAGATTATATTTTCTAGTAATTTCAATTTAAATTCAGTATAATAATAACTAAAATTCTTGCAATCAGCTATAAATTATTTAAAACTATCTTAGTTTTGACAACATCATAAGCTCTACAGGGTGATTCATTAGTGCGATAAAGTCCAATATCTTGTAAATCCTCGAAGACATTCCAATAAAATGTGTCCCCTTTAAATCCCATCTTTAATATTTAGAACAACTATTTTCGCATGTTTTTTGCAATCTTTATGTTTTATGGATTTGTAATTTTCTTGTTTATCGATGTTACAAGGAATCTTACGTTTTTCGAGTAACTAACGTGTAAATTTTAATAAATAGCTCAAAATTGTACATAATGATAAAAAAAATTCGGATTCGAGTTTTTTTGCATATTCTGAGAAAATTGACCATGGTAATGTATATTTTGTTTACACCATCAGAAAGTAGAGATTTCAACGAACAAAAAGCCCTCGGACTTTTTTAAAGAAGCAGATATTTTGACGGGAGAATTTTCGATTGAAAATTAGAATGCTTTTTCGATATTAAGGTGAAAAAATAAATATTTCAAGTGAAAAAAATTACAGTGTTTTTGGAACATAAAAAGGTAAGTTTTCACCAAATTTCGTGAAAATTTTTGTAAAAGATAAAAATAAAAAACCAAAAACTATTTTCACATAAATTTTGAGGTTATGTGGAAAAAGCGTAAATACAAAATTCATAGATCTTTTTATTACCTACAACTCTGCCATTTTCCATAGGACTTGTAGTTTTGCCGGAAATCGAGATAAACCGTTTTTTACCCTTAAAAACTCAACCCCTTTCACTTCCCGACCTCAGATCGTCCGTAAATTATTTTTCCTTCCATTTGTGTTATATTCTCTTACTTTTCCAATGGGTTTCATCCTACTATTATTTTTTTCACTTTTTACCATTTTCAAAGGCTTCAGCCCTGGTTTAGTACCACAAGTGTTTAAGGAACATATTTCTTGATGTAGTTTTTCTAAATAGTTAAATTAGAACCACATCATTATTATCGTTCTTAGTAATTAGGTAGGTAGTAAAAGTAGGTTCTGAATTATCAACAAACATTTACATTTTCCTAATTAGTTTGTCAACTAATGTGTATCTACATGACGCTCATCATAATGCGCTCACTCAGAGTCAATTGAATGATATGTTTCCTGAAAAGTGGATTGGACGAGCAGGAACCAGTTTTCTGGGAACCAACACCACCAGAGTTAAATAAAATTGATTTTTTCTTCAGAAGGTATGCTAAAGATAAGGGGTACAAAGTACACCAGACGATAGGAAAAGTAGAATAAGACAGGCTTTTCAAAATGTTAATGCGCAAATGCTTAGAGATGTAAGTCGATCTTATGAAGATCATCTTCAAGCCTGCATCAATGTAGAGGGTAGTCACTTTAACTCGAAATTTTATTCGAATATCTTAGATGATTTACAAGATATTGGACTTTATCGCACGAATGTATATACAACAGCTTGATAAATTATTATATATGTCCCCGTAGCGGAATGGTTTAGAGGTCTGACTGCGTAAAATGAAGAATTTTAGGCATAGGTTTCGAATCCTGGTAGCGGTGATAATGTTTATTTATTATATTGTAACATTTGTATATAAATAACCTTCAATATACGCCCTATTTATCCGTGTCATGTGACCTGTTCATTATCCACACCTGTTATTCAGTGGTGAACACGTAAAATGTAAACATTTGTAATGCACCGCAACCATAAAATTTTCATTATTTCCAGTTGCACTTAATTACGTGAATTCATTTTTGCGGTATTAATTTTGAGGTCAAATAAAACTATAGAAACGACCTTGAATACTAAATAATGGAATGCAATTAAAAACTATATAGATATACTAGAGGAAGCGACAAACGTAGTCCTCTCATAATCTTGTTTCTCCAACAACTTATTATACACATTTGGACCATTTTCATTTTTATTGAAAAATATTGCATTTGGGATCGAAAAATCCGATAATAAATTCATTTTTTATTTATTTTAGAATTTGACTAATTTTTTGGAATGGCCATAACAGAAACCTCCTTGTGCAAAATTTCACCCAAATCAGTCCAGTCGTTTAAGAGGAGTTCAGTGTGAATCTGATTGCTTCGCCACCTACCGGGACCAATTGTGAATCTAAACTATCCAGGGACTAACACAAACACAAACAAAATTTCATAAAATTCGGTTCAGTTCTTTAGGAAGAGTTGCATTACATACACGTATGATACATAAATGATATGTTGTTGAATTTCAATTATAACAATTTGTAAATAAAATAAATATTGTTGATATTTTTATTTACGACCCAGACAAAAATGGAAAAAAAAACTTCTATAGTATACAAATATTTTGAACCACGAAACCCATTAAATTAATTCGACAACAAAATTTCTAAAGTCAATGTGAAGAGAGGGGCTGAAACAGCCTTTTGGGAACAGGAAATTTTTCTGCGTAAAACCGAAAAAGGGAGATTTGACCATAATTATAGGGCTCAAACTACCTGTGAGACAACTGGATTAAAAGAGAAATACTTGCCTAAACTGAAGCCTAAAATTCCTTTAAAGCATATTACTAATGAAGTCTACTAGTCTTCGAGACTCTTCTCAGGAACTGAGTGAAGCATGGGCGTACGCAGCATTAAATTTAGGGGGGGCAAATGTAAAAAGTAAATGTTAGAAAAAAAATAGGTGTTTTTTGAAATAAACAAAAAAAAACGAAAACGAGAAAACAAACATTTCTACATATTATTGTTTATCTTAATCTAGGTATCATAGCAGAACGAAACGTCTGGGATCTTTAGTAAATCTGCTCAAAACCTCTTCTTCTATGTGTTTCTTTTTTTGTAAAACTAATTTCCGGTGTACACTCAGCATACACATATACCGCTTAATCTATTGCCTGTCATTATGGACCTTAACCAAGTTTTAACTCTGCGTAGAGTACTAAAAGAGCGTTCTACGGTACTTGTTGAACATGGCAATGCTAACAAAATATGTAGAGCAGTTTTTGTTGATGAAAAAAAATTTCTGCTTCCTTTACCACTTCCGCTACTTCCAAACTTTTTATTAATTTGAGTATCTTTCCATAAGTTGTACTATAATTCGGCTTCATCGTCAAGCCCGTTTAAATGATAAAATTCTGAAAATTGTTCTTGCGCATCTTAAATTCACTCAATGACAAGTTCAGCATAACGAACGGATGTAGTGACAATAGTTCGAAAGCTGTTAGGTTTCCATCGGAAAACCGTTGTTCCAAAGATATTATCAGAGAGTCCAAATAAGGTATTAACAAAGATTTTCTCCAGTATTCTGCTAGCTGGAATGTTCGTACGATTTTGCTGTCGCCCTACTATCCTTGGCACCTGTAACTCTATTCCAAGGTTTTCGGCATGTGTGTTGGCTTCAGCTAAGATAGTGTTCACGACTTCTTCTGCAGATTCGCGATGAGCGATGATGATTTGAACATTGCAATAAATCTTAACTTTTAGATTGCAAGATATTGGCCACAGGTTCCAAAAGCGTAGTTTGCTATCAGACGCAGAGAAATAATAAATACCGTTCTTGTTGAAGCACTATAAAGCTGGAGAGAGATTCTATTTCACGATTCGATTACGAATAATCGAATTGGCCGACAAAACTAATTCTATTTCACGGTTACAACGTGACAACTCGATCAGAAAATTCGATAGCCCATAAGCAGTCGAATTGTCACTTTATCTCTTTTCGATCAGTTTCTGTCTGTTTTTAACTGAACTTTCTAACCTCAAATCATTTTTATGATTTTTGGTCGAGTCTTGTTTATTTTAAATATTTTGGCTTTTCTTTCCCAATGTCTTTTAAAGTGAAAGATGCCCATTGGGAACTCATGGTTTCCTTCATGGAAGAGCATCCCTCCTTGGCAATAGGGCGCTTTAATGGACCCAATGGAAGAGCTTCATTAAAAATGTTATGGGGCGAGCTTACCAAAAAATTGAATGCTTTGGGGTATGTTGAACGTTCGCCCGAAAAATGGCAAAAGGTAAGTGGACTAATCACCAGCTATTCATAAATTGAAAGAAAAAAATTGCAGACCTGGACTGATTTGAAATATCTGTTAAAAAAGAAAGCTTCCAATTTTAAGAAAGATAACAGAGCAACTGGAGGTGGTCCTCCAAATGAAGCCCCTTTGATTAAACATGAGAGGAGAGTTCTTCAAATCCTTGGTGACAGTTTCTATCAAGGTACAGGATGTTCAGAAATAGCAAATGAAATATCCATGGTAAGGACATTCGTTTGTCGAGTTGATTGATTTTCGCTTTAATAACTGAATACAAAAAAAAAGAAACCATTTATCACTAATATATACATATATTGAAATTTATAAAAGGTGTATTTCACTACTTCCAGTAGATCTTTGTTAATACAGAAGACTAACATAGTTGTCACATTCTTTTGGCTGTACTAAACAATTTTATCTATATTGGTGCGCACAGAGTACATCAGTTATATAGAATACAAGTAAACCAACAAAATAATATTTTATTTGTAGCCAAACACTTCTAATAATACAACCCCAAAACTCCTGTTGGAAGAACCTTATTATGACCTGAAAGAGTAGGAACACGACTATTCGTATCAGCCACCCAAAAAGAAAAATAAAAGAAACATTGAAGACCAGTACCAAGAAACAATAACAGTTTTGAAGGAAATAACAAATACCATAACTGATGGGTTTGAAAAGGTTGCTGCCAGTATTAATAATTTGGCAGAAGTCATAACAAACAATAGAAATTGAAGACTTTGAAAATAAATATTCTCAGCCTGTAACCTGCATTATCAACATTTTTTGTTAAGTTTTTTTTATAAGAATATATATATTTTTTTATATTTTATGTGTTGATATATTGGAGGAATTATTTCTTGTACCTTATTTTTTTATGTATACTGATATTTATTTCTGAATGTAGATAAAATTCGTGTTTCTTCTTATAATAAATTCTAATTTAACAGGTTACTTTATCTGAAATATCTATTAACTAAGTTATCTCTTGTCTGAACTCCAGCTTCATGGTTGAGATTAGGAATATTATTGGGAATATTTGGAATTTCATCTATATCATCAAAAATGTCTTCAAACGGAATGTTCTCTTCAATACAAATATTGTGCAATACTGCACATGCCTTAAAAACACTACACATGAAGGCAGGGTTATAGCGAGCTGATCTTTCTTTTAGGAGACATCTGAACCTCATTTTGAGTAAACCAAAGCACCTTTCAACACAACTCCTCACCCTTGTATGACTACTATTAAAATTTCTTTCTGCATCATCCTGTGGGTTGAGAAAAGTAGTCATTAGATAAGGTTGTAGGGGGTATCCACTGTCACCTAGGAACCAAACCAACTCATTTTGCTCATGGAGTCTTTTTATAAATTGTTGTGCATGTGATAAGCGCCATATGAATGAATCATGTGTTGATCCACCAAAGTTCGCAAATATTGAATTATTTTCAACATTTAGGGGGGGGACAAATGCCCCCCCTGCCCCTCTTTGCGTACGCCCATGGAGAGAAGAAGGCATAATAGTAATAACAAAATCATTAAGAATTTTTCGGAATAATGTTTGAAAGTGGAAATTTAATGTTTAGTGAAAAAATAATTAAATACCTGATCTTTTTTTGATGACATCTTGTAAATGATTAAAAAATGGAAACGAACACACAACCACTATTAATACAGCAACAATAGTACATAAATTAAATCACAAAAATATTAATTTGTCTCGTAAATTCGCGCACAATTTTTCTTATATCACAAATGATATAATTGCAACATTTTTATTTGCGATGTGTGTCAAAGCGACTTTCGAATCAATTATACATCCACTAGTCGATACGTTAATAAATATCGTCGTCTGTATACCTACAACATATTCTGGTAACTGACAGTTAAGTTCCTACTACTTACTTACAAGCTTTTGTTAACTACTACAATATAATATTCATTTTAATACTCAATCAAAAAAGTAAATCTACATGCAATTGCGAAGGATTAATTTTGGTTAAGATCGGTATTTGTATGTGTGAACATTACACAGGAAGGTTGTGAAAACGATAAAATTAATATTATAAATATTTATATTTTGATATACAAAATGGTAGATAGTACCCACTCGTTTTTTAACATTTCATTATCAAAAATAAACAAATTAAATTTTTCTTGCCTTATAAAATTACTGCTATACATAATTATGCCTACTTATTTTAATTGTAAGATTTTTGAAGTAAAACTTCTTCACGCACGCTCGACTTGGGGAGTAAGCTGGTGAATGCGTTACGAAAAGTGTGATCGGGAGAGGCGAACGAGAGTTGAGAGGGAAATATGAGTTAGTGAAGATAGAAAGAGAGAGTTACGTTTCGTTTAGCTCATAAACAATTCCAAAAGTTATAAACAATTAAACACCTTCAAAAAATAGTGTTTGGTTTGTAGCTGATTGTTCGTAAATTATAAATATTTTCGAAATTTGAAAAAAAGATCCTTAAAGAGGAGGAAATTTAGTAAAAAAAAGTTCCAACTCCCGGAACTGTACCTCCATTATTTATAATTTTAATTTAACGCTGAAAATAGCCCTCCGCGCGCCATTGTTAGGTTGCGCGCACTGCTTTGAAAGCGAGTACGTCACTTGAAAAAAATTTTTTTAGGTACTTAAAGTTAATTGAAAAATCTAAAAAAATTATAGTATAATCTAAGCGCTTTAAAGAATTGATTCCCGTCGAAATCAGAGTACTAACATTTTTAAAACTTTGATGACGCAGTCTTGTTTTGTATGTATATAAGAAGAGCTCCACGAAGCGAAATAATTTTACGGCAATTATTTAAACATTTTTTTTAGTTTAGAACGATGAAGGAAGTTTGAAAAAATTTTGTTAATTAACAATCGTCTAGCATATTGAACAATTTGTTTTTATGAAAAATTCCAACGGGAATCAATTCTTTAAAGTGTTTAGAGAATATACTATAATTTTTTTAGATTTTTCAATTAACTTTAAGTGACGTACTCTCTTTCGAGGCAGTACGCGCAACCTAACAATGGCGCGCGGAGGGCTATTTTCAGCGTTAAATTAAAATTATAAATAATGGAGGTACAGTTCCGGGAGTTGGAACTTTTTTTTACTAAATTTCCTCCTCTTTAAGGATCTTTTTTTCAAATTTCACTGTCTTATGGAAACTCCTAAACCCTGGTGCCAATACTGGCCTTGGCCCATTTGTTGTAGTGTAATTTTAGTCGGTGTTCCTAACAATGTTCTGGGATCTAGTGGTAAATTGTTATTTCGCACAATAGTTCCTTTAAATATCGATGTAGTATATTATAGTTAATTGCCCATTTTATCAAATCATTTATAAATATTTCATTTTTTCTATTAATTCTACATGTTCTGCATCAAGAATACGTTCTTGTTCTGCATCTTCAAATTCTGTTAGCCATTTCATTCTATAGTCATCATTGTCATTAGCATTCTCATTATTTTCAGAAAACACTGATGTGTTTGCAGTGGTCTCAATTTCATTATCAAAACTTTTCTTTTCTGTGTCATTTGTTGATAAAGTGGAACTGGAAGATACCTGTCGATTAACGAAAGTGGTACTTTTTAATTTAACAGAAGATGCTGGCACTATTTGTGTTATTCTGGAGAACCGCTTAGAAATTTTCCGGCAAAATGTACTGTAGTACTTGATTTTTTTCCAGCTATTAATCATATTTATATTCACAATTATAGAAGTAGTTAATAAAGTATGATCCAGACCACTCCTCTTTTAGGTTAACTTTTTACTGAGATCACAAAGAGAAAACATCAGTTACCCAAAGTTTCATAACATATTTATAAAAGAACTTGTTACTAAAAGTTTCATAACGAATTTATAAAAAAAACTTAAGTATCTCAAGTTTTAAAAAGGCAAACAACGATGCTAATATAAAACTCAGAAACCATTAGTTTTATTACAAAAGTAACGGCAAACCTTTTGTTAATTAACAATCGTCTAGCATATTGAACAATTTGTTTTTATGAAAAATTCCAACAGGAATCAATTCTTTAAAGTGTTTAGAGAATATACTATAATTTTTTTAGATTTTTCAATTAACTTTAAGTGACGTACTCGCTTTCGAGGCAGTACGCGCAACCTAACAATGGCACGCGCAAGGCTATTTTCAGCGTTAAATTAAAATTATAAATAATGGAGGTACAGTTCCGGGAGTTGGAACTTTTTTTTACTAAATTTCCTCCTCTTTAAGGATCTTTTTTTCAAATTTCAAAAATACTTATAATTTACGAACAATAAGCTACAAACCAAACACTATTTTTTGAAGGTGTTCAATTATTTATAACTTGCCCAATTTCATATATTGACTGTAACATATCTATATATAGGTATATAAAAAAGAAAGTCTTGTTAGTAACACTATTTATTATCTACTCAAGATCGGCCGAAAATTGGTGGGGAGGTAGCTTAGAACCAGGAGACGGACATAGGATACTTTTTATCCCGTTCCCGTGGGAAAAACATTATTTAAAATTGTGATTTCTTGATAATTTTATATTTTCATTTCGTTCTTGAACAATTTTATAAATTAAGATTCTGTTCAATACACATTAAATATTTTACGTTCAAAGTGAATAAAATTGTATAGATGAAGAGAAAGAAGTTTTACTTCATTGTGGTCTAAAGCACACTAATTTTTTTCTAAAATTATCTAGATCTTGTGACATCTTGCAAATTCTTGAGTAAATGTTTTATATAAACTTTTAAAATGTAAATATTATCAGGACAGTGGCGTCTCTTGCAAACCTTTTTATATTTCAAGACGCACCTGGAAATATTTCCTTTAAAAAAAATTATAAATTTAATTAAACAAGATTTAGATAATATCGAGTACAACGACCGAAGCGGTAATAACATTTTTGTAAAAAATTTCGAATGACTCAATCAAATTATAAATAGTGACCCCTCTTATATAAGTCATTGAACAAATACAGTGTGTACATAAAGTAACGTAATTTGCTAATATTTTGATTTCCGTTAGGTTTACAAAAAAAATGTTGAATAAAAGTTTTTTCAAAATTGCTCCAAAATAACTTATTAACATATTTTTTTAAATAGTACACCATGTAGGTATATATTTTCAGTTTTTCATAATCTATTAAATTACAAATACAAGACCGCATAATTATAATCTAATTTGTTCTACAATTATTGAGAAAAATAATTTACGGGACGTTTTTATTACCAAAATAATTAACAGGAACAAATAACTAATCTTAATTAATGAGATGTTCAAATTGTCATCCTTCTTCTATTTGACATGACAGTATCCAAGTCGATTATAAAAAGCTGATACGGTATTACGTAATTGCTGATTTGTTATTTGATGGGCTGATAACAGTATTCTATTTCTCAGTTCATACAGATTATCAGGTTTTGTCTTGTACACAATCTTTTTCAGATATCCCCAGAAGAAATAGTCTGAAGGCGATAAATCGGGAGATCTGGCTGGCCACTCAATTGTGCCCCTTCTTCCAATCTACCTGACTTGGAAAACTTCATTTAAATAATTTCGAACAGCACCATCCTGCTGAAACCAAGTGTCATTAAAATTGTTACCAACTGCATTTCTTATTGCAGGAACTATATTTGATTTCTTAATAAATATGAATACTTTGGTCCGTTCAAATTGCCTTCTACAAAGTAGAACAGTGGTTCCGATAATATCTGCCCAAACATGTAAAATGAGGGACTGCATCTACCTTTTGCATTATAGTTTCACAAAATTCTATTCTGCGATCATAATCATCTTCAGATAATTCTTGTAGTATAAGGATGAAACTTATTCTTCTTAATAATGTTACAGACGGATCCCACACTAACATAATGTTCTAATGCAGTTTTCCGAATGGATGTAAAAGGATTTTCTACAAAACTTTGCATAAAGTCCAAGGATTTTTCATCATTAGTTACGGTCTTTGGTCGGCCAATTTTAGGGCGATTTTTGGTTGAACCCACTTCTTCAAAAAGTTTCACAATCCTCCAAATTGCAGTTTTGGTAATTTGGTTGCGATTTGGATTAAATAAGTGAGCTACCTCTTCATAAGTTCTTTTATGATCACCATAACCTCTCATCATAAGAATCATTATTCTTTCCTGTTCGGTAAACATACTTAAATTTTAAAAGCAACTAATTACATGACATTTAAAAACAATTAATGACAGCAAAACCTACTACTTTTTTGACATAAACAATTTTTGTAACTTTGGAATTATTAAAGGTAGAATTGTGCGGTATTGACGGTTGTATTTGTAATTTAATAGATTATGAAAAACTGAAAATATATACATGGTGTACTATTTAAAAAAATATGTTAATAAGTTATTTTGGAGCAACGGTGCACCCTGTATACTTCTAATCGACTTATGCAGTCTGGATTATTTGAAAAAACTTTTATTCAACTTTTTTTTTGTAAACCTAACGGAAATCGAAATATTAGCAAGTTACGTTACTTTATGTACACACTGTATAATGAAAAATAAATTCACCTACAAAATACTCCCAAAATTTATTTTGCCAATAAATGTGGTTTTTTAAACAGTAATAATTACCTATAGCAATTCTTCTTCTCTGTAATTTTTAACAATTTAAAGAACGGAAATTTTTTTAACTGGTTTTTTTTTAATATTCCGGAACAGTTCGACAATGTCTTCTTGAATTACTGTGTTTTTGCGAAAACGTATTAACTTTCTTTTTGGTAATTTATATGTATCGGAATTTCGGTAAATAATCATTTTTTTCTACTCCTGTTTTATAATATACTTATTAAAAGACTAAAATCTGTATCATAATGATATTCATTATGATACAAATTTTCATTATGATACAGATTTTTAAGCCAATAGGAATGCGACATTCGCACAATATTTAATATAGCCATGGATACCTGGTTGACATTTCTGAAATTAATTATATTAGGTGACACTTAATTTGACAGCTGTCAAATAATTTTGATTTTCAACAGTAACTATATTTAAAATTAATTAAACTAAGTAATTAAATTGTGTTAAGATAATGAGTGATAACGAAGAATTTTCTCTGACGCCTCCAGAAATTAGAGAAAGAGCCGAAAATGCAGTTGACAACATATTACCAGAAAAATCCAAGAAAACTTATGAAAAATTATACAAACAATTTATGGATTGGAGAAACACAAAAAATATAACATCGTTCCTTTCATTGTTCTTGTTTTTTATAATAAATGATAATTATTAATTAAATAATTAGAAAAAATATTGTATGCAACTTTCATGTAATGGCCATTAATACACTCGCATATTATATACGAAACTCGCCTGCGGCTCGTTTCGTATCCTACAACATGCTCGTGTCTTAATGGCTATCATTACATGATCGTTGCATAAAATACTATTTTTAGATGATAGTACATGATATAATAGTATATTGTGTAACAAGTGCGCAAAAGTGCTAACTCGTGAGAAATTAGCATTTGCGCACGTGTTGCACACTGTATTTTTCCTACGACCACCATCCAGAAATCCAACAAACGACTGTGTTGCACACGGTACTTTTTTATGAGCACTTTTTCTAACATGAAGTCGGACTGTTTTGCGGATTTATTGTTTAGATACCACAGACTACAGACAATTTGCTGTAGGTATTTATTTTGGTCATGCTTTATGTCACTTTGGCTATGCCTTATGCTACTTTTCCCACAACTTTTGTTGCTATGAGTAATTATTAATTTTGCTTATTTATAACCAATATGCAAAATAGTGTTTTGGATGGAGGTCGTAGAGAAAAATGTTTGTATACCACAATATATTTAAATGTCACATACCTACTAATTGCGCCATAATTTAAAATAGGTAGATAATAAACATATTTTAGTAATAACTATATGGAGTATGACCTCCGATATAGTAATTTTCCAGATACATATAGGGTGTGACGCGAAAAGTTTTGATTAAAAGTACCTAATGGCGGATACAGTTATGTTAAAGATCTGAAATTACGAAGCTGTAGGTTTTGGATTATGCTGAGTTCAAATATAATGTTGTGGCACTTCCGGTTATACCAGAAGTAGACGTCAACTTTGTTATTTTAAATAGAACCTAATATTTTTATTTTAGTTTCGAATTCTACATGAAATTTTAGATAAAATTTGTGCACAATGTCCTATACCAAACATGAAATATTTTCGAGATATTTCGATTTTTGAAAAAATCCTAGTCCACATTGAATAATGATATCTCCATTAATAACGAAGCTAGTGATGTGAAATTGAAACCAATAAACTTAACAAGCGCTTGCCCGTTAACTCCATATGTCCAGCTCATACAGGGTGTTTTTAACTTAGCCGCCAACATGCACAATTTGTAAGTTGCTTACTTTAAATAGAACACCCTGTATTTTATTACTTCTTCCGCTGTATTTTTTAAGTCAATTCGTTTGGTATCGGTATTCCCCATGCCGAAATCCAACTACTTTTGAGATATTTCATTATCTTAGTTAAAACATAACAACACTTTTTTTAATCAAAACTTTTCGCGCCACACCCTGTATAGAAGGTACAAAGGAAAACTAGTAGTTATATTGCTATGCTATTAACTAAAATGATTTTGATGGTAAGGAAGGGTAGGTATGGTGTACTTGTTTATGTACGAATTTCTTCTATTCTCGTCTATTTTGTGCCAACACCTCTGCTTCTTTCCAGTCTAAGTCTCCTTTATCTAGTATTTTATCTATTACTTTCTCCCACGTACGTGTTATTATTGTTGTTTATTTTCATGCTACTTTATTTCCTTACTGTGTTCCATATATCTATGTGGTAGATAGATAGTGGTAGAAAAAATTTATTTGTATAAAGATAAACTTACCTTAGCACTTCCTTCGATATCATGTTGAAGGGCTTCCTCTCCTAATTCTGCAAGAAATTTTTTCGTTTATTAGAAAATGAACTGTGCAAATTTCGTTGATGGTTATTATTAAAATCACGTCGAAATAATTGAAAGCAAAAATAAATTTCCAAATAATTAATTAAAAACTGAAAACTGAGTTTCATTTAATTTATTCAACAAGTAAATAATTTGTATAATATGAATTTTGCGACAAAAAAATTATTGCATACTTAATTTGCAATAAAATTTAGTGCTCTTGATAACCTTGTTAAAGATATGATGTAATTGAATTTTGTAAAAAATTTATTCAAACCCATTAAAATTTGTTAAATAATAGTCGTAAAATCCAAAACATTTAGAACAAGGTTTAAATGTCAGGTAGATAATCGTATGGGCGTGCCTTGTTGGGGGAGGGGGGGTTAAATTTAATTACGTTACAATTATTAATTAAAATAGTCTGATGTTATTGTGCAAATTTCGAGTGTTTTGATTGAAAAACAAATATTTTTAATAATAAAAATGCAATTATCAATAAGTTTTTTATCTGAATTTTGAAATAATCGGTATACCTCCTTTATCCTAATATATAAGTACAAAAAAAAGATATGATATATTTTTTTAATTGAGGGATAAAGTCACTTACATAAATATAGAATGACTGGCGTAATTTTGTAATCTGGTATCCCAATTTCATAGACTTTTTAATGTTATCGTTTACAGGCAATATCTAGCTTAATTTAAAAGATAATCCAATACTGTAAAAACTGTTGTGAATGGCATCAAAATTCCTTCCTAATGACGTATCAGAAACCTTATTTCACTTAACAGTCCATTGGCAGCCACCCCTCACTTTCTATTTTCAAATGACACCCCCTGTATATTGTCGTTGAAAATTGCTTGTCACTCTATTTGGAATACAACTATGTAACACATTTGTTGGTTTTTTATTATTAGCACCAAAAAAATTAACATTTTTTTATTTCTAAATTTCCTTATTAAAATAAAATACAAATAATGAAGAAAAAATTACAGTAAGTGTTCAAAATTATTTCCCGCAAGCTTCAAAACGTCTTAAAAGCGCTCTTAGGTACGCAGCCTGAATACATAAAGCTGTGTTTGATATACTAATTCCAAAGTTTACAGCTAATTCTTTAAGATAACCCCACAAAAAAAATTTCAGTGGCGTTAGATCGGGCGAGCGGGGAGGCCAAGCTAAAGGTCCGTAAGTACCTATCCATCTGTTGTGAAAAGACTGAGATACTCCGCATTATGAGGTGGAACACCGTCCTCTGTTGCCAGATCATTGTATTTCGCTCTGCCAAGGGAATGTCTTCCATAAGTTCTGGTAATTTGTTTTCAAGAAAATCTAAATACCTGTGTCCAGTCAATCCAATAAACATTTTCTTTTATATAATAGTAACCGTAAAGTTACCATCACTATTTTATAAAACTGTAATTTATATAAGCTGAGCATAGTAATATTTCTGTAACTCTTATAAACCCTTTACAACACTTAAATGGAGAAATTTATAAGAGTTGCGAACACCTTTATTTAGTAACGTTATAAAACCTATAAGTCTATAACTAAAAGTAACAGAAATATTTCCGGTACCTTTATAAAACTTTCTATAAAAATTCTTCTAGGAAGAGGATGGAATGATATTTAGTTTTATTACTGACTTGGTTACTCTTATAAACTTTTCCTATAGAGTTGTTGGTAACCTTACCATTACTAAATAATTTCTTTGTCAAGCTGTCATCTGTCATATTTCCAATATGTGTTTTCTCTTTTTAGCATACATTGGTTATTATATTATGTTTCTATTTTTGTTTCCATGTTTATATGATATTAAGATGGATGGTGTGATATATTATGTGCTCTTTAATACTTGTCACATCATTTCCACACATAAGGCTAGACCAAAATTATATTGCCAATCATTTTTTACTGTAAATGTTAGCAAGGCACTTGGCACTTAGTTGAGTGTCACAGCACACCACAAGTGATGGTTAGAGAACTATTGGTGGTAATATTCAACGCTAAAGAAGAAAAAGAAGAAATTTTGACGAACTTAACCTCGAAAAACTTTACTACATACATTTTTACTCTTCTCTCTGTGTCGGAGTCTTGAGTCAGACAAAATACAATGTATAAAATTGTTCAAACTAGAGAACTAGGGCGAAAACCCCATCATTAGCCATTGTACCATCGGCGTCGGAAAAGGACGGAACGTTATTTTGGCCCCCCAACCAAGAAGAGGAGCCAAAACTCATCCTTTGAACTCTTATAAATAGGAAGACCATCTATGTTTATATTTATAGATATATTTGTTAAATGTTTAATGCTCTCATAACACTGTCTTATGGAAACTCCTAAACCCTGGTGCCAATACTGGCCCATTTGTTGTAGTGTAGTTTTAGTCGGTTTTCCTAACACTGTTCTGGGATCTAATGGTAAATTGTTATTTGGCACAATAGTTCCTTTAAATATAGCTGTAGTATATTATAGTTAATTGCCCATTTTCTCAAATCATTTATAAATATTTCATTTTTTTCTTTTAATTCTACATGTTCTGCATCAAGAATACGTTCTTGTTCTGCATCTTCAAATTCTGTTAGCCATTTCATTCTATAGTCATCATTGTCATTAGCATTCTCATTATTTTCAGAAAACACTGATGAGTTTGCAGTGGTCTTAATTTCATTATCAAAACTTTTCTTTTCTGTGTCATTTGTTGATAAAGTGGAACTGGAAGATACCTGTCGATTAACGAAAGTGGTACTTTTTAATTTAACAGAAGATGCTGGCACTATTTGTTTTATTCTGGAGAACCGCTTAGAAATTTTCCGGCAAAATGTACTGTAGTACTTGATTTTTTTCCAGCTATTAATCATATTTATATTCACAATTATAGAAGTAGTTAATAAAGTATGATCCAGACCACTCCTCTGTTAGGTTAACTTTTTACTGAGATCACAAAGAGAAAACATCAGTTACCCAAAGTTTCATAACATATTTATAAAAGAACTTGTTACTAAAAGTTTCATAACGAATTTATAAAAAAAAAACTTAAGTATCTCAAGTTTTAAAAAGGCAAACAACGATGCTAATATAAAACTCAGAAACCATTAGTTTTATTACAAAAGTAACGGCAAACCTTATATAAATTTGTTATATAAATTGAGGTAACGCTAACTTCAAGTTTTATAACACAGTTATACAAATAGTGCTAAATAAGCTACACTTATTATTATTAACTGTCATTAATTTTTTGACACAAAAAGCATTTTAAACAAAAGATTAATCTACTTCTAGCTCGTGAAGTTTTTAAAAATAGTGGCGGAAGCAATAAGGATAATCAGGTAAAGCAAAATATGATAAAATGGTGCAAATAATAAAAAACCAACAAGTATGTTACATCGTTGTATTCCAAAAAGAGTGACAAGCAATTTTCAACGAAAATATACAGGGGGTGCCATTTGAAAATAGAAAATGAGTGGTGGCTGCCAAAGGACTGTTAAGTGAAATAAAGTTTCTGATACGTCATTAAGAAGGGATACCATTCACAACAGTTTTTACAGTATTGTATTATCTTTTAAATTAGGCGAGATTGTAACATGTCTATCGACCTGTTTCGATTTTACAGAATAAATCCTTTTAATTAGCGCTCGTCGTCACTAGCCACATCCAATTATAGTTCTGTGATCCCAAACTCTTCAACCCTGACCGTGACATTTGACGTCTGCCAACGGACGTTTCCATTTTTTCCAACGCTACGAGAAACACCCCTTTCTGTTATCGACCGCCTAAGGGGACAGATCATCTTTCGCTATCTTTCATATCTTAAGTACCTATCTTATGAATTTTGCTGTGGTAAGTTCAAAATCATAATTTATAATTAATAAGCTTCTTCTAAAGTACTGTCTGATATAATTTTCGTATGCATTCTTTATTTTTTTACAGAGATAGACGAAATTAAATTCAACACGTGGTCATAAACTGTTCTTTTATACTAATATGGTAGTTTTAAGCCAAATATTCTTTTATAATTCACTGTTTTATTTTTATACAAACATTTTCAAGCTTTTTCAGTTGCGAAATAACTCTTTTAATTATAAAATAACATTTTTATAAATTACTGTTAACCTATAAAATATTCTTTCGTAACGCCAGTGCCGGTTCCATATATTTCCTAAGCACGATATTTTTTCATATAACTAAATCAATAACTTTTTGCTATTATTAGTTTCTTTCGGATCATTAGTATATTTTTTTTTAATTTAGTCGATAATTGCTATTTTTACTGTTTTAACATGGAACATATAATGTTGGAAAGCTTTCAGTAAATTAAATCAATTTTTTGACTTTCAAATAACTGCCTTGCTTTTCTTTAACCTGAAAAGCTGACCAACATAATGTGTCATTACATTCAAGTTCCTACATATCCCTGATCCACCTGTACTTCTAGGTAAGCACAGCCCCTAGGCTAGGATATAACCCAAGAATTTAATCCGAGAATATAACCCTAGGCTAGAATATAACGCCGAGGATATAAACCCAAGAATATAACCCTAGGCTAGAATATAACCCCAAGAATATAGCCTAGGATACAACCCGAGGATATAAAGCCAAGGATAGAACCCCAAAATACCGCCCTAGAACAGAACACATCAGTTCAGATCAAGACCTGACTTCTTCTACAGGAAACCACTTCATCTAAGCTAAGTACCTATAAAAGTACAAATTCCTCTATTAAATTCCGTTGTTCATTCCCTGTGGCAGAAAAAATTTGTTTTAACTCGTATCTTTCATTTTTTTAAATCCTCAACTATAAAAGTTGAGGGAGATATCGCCCGGGGTAATTTTTAGTAACTTTTTTATTATTAACTTATTTAAATTTTACAAGGCGTTTCTACCTTTTCCGCCTTAGTTTTTTGTAGTTTTTATCGTTAAAAAGGTAGTGGCGCCCTCAACTTTTACAACCCTTCTGTTATCCTTGTGTGACATAAACTTGGGGTCGAATCACCCTTGAGAGGAGTCTCTAGCCGGAGCCCTTCGAGCTGGTGCCCTTTGTGGGGTACAGACATTTACCGTTACAAATTGGCGCCCAACTAAAAGCACACATTTACCGTTACAAATTGGCGCCCAACTAAAAGCACACATTTACCGTTACAAGATATTGCCTGTAAGCGATAACTTGGGACACGGTGTATATACTGTTTATTTCATTCTATAAAAAGAGTGTTAGTACAACAGTTAATAATCTATAAAATACATCTGTTATCTGTGAATAAACACAGACGTGTCAAATAAGATTTCTTTAATTCATTAATTATAGACAAGTAAATATTATGTAGACATTATACATTTGTAAATTTTTTCTAAAAAATATTTTATGTACGTCACTGATCTCTTTAGCCACTCCTATAACTTTTATATATATTTTTTTGTCTTAAAGAAGAAATTATACATATAACACTCTAATTTTTGACAGTTATATTCAAACAATTTTATGCATGGACGAAACACGAAACGACCTATTGAATATTATGTCAGAATACGTTCAAGGTGGTCCCATTTTAATTTCATTGATAATGGACCTTGGGCTTCGAAGCTACACCAAGAAAACCATAGAACTCAAATAATCTAATGTATAGATAGATATTAAGGTATTATTTGTACCCATCGGTCGAAATTGTAAAATAAACAACTTTTTCTACTCCTGTTTTATAATATACTTATTAAAAGACTAAAATCTGTATCATAATGATATTCATTATGATACAAATTTTCATTATTATACAGATTTTTAAGCCAATAGGAATGCGACATTCGCACAATATTTAATGTATCCATGGATACCTGGTTGACATTTCTGAAATTAATTATATTAGGTGACACAAATAATTTTTATTTTCAAAAGTAACTATATGATAATTATTAATTAAATAATTCTTATTAATCGGAGTAGAAAAAATATTGTATGCAACTTTCATGTAATGGCCATTAATACACCCGCATATTATATACGAAACTCGCCTGCGGCTCGTTTCGTATCCTACAACATGCTCGTGTCTTAATGGCTATCATTACATGATCGTTGCATAAAATACTATAATATAGATTTTTAATTAATTATAGATCTGGATTTCATGATCTAAGTAGCAAAGAAAACGCCTAATTCTCAGGGGCCCGCAACAAATTAGTCCGAATTGTGCCCTAGAATAGTGCCATCTATTGGTAAATTGTAAACACTTCGTAACTTGTGTGGTTTACAGCGTATAAAATAATAGTTATTTATGCAACAAGTGCATAAAGTGGTGCTTTTTTTCACGAATGGAAAAATTCTATGAGTGAAAAAAAGACACTTTATGCATTATGTTGCATACACTATTTTTTCTACAAGCCAGCAAAACCCAAAAAATGTATTATTTAGGTTGCTCTAAATGGACTAAAAATGGCGTCGATTTGAATGTTTATGTTTGTCATGATGACAAAACGCTAAGTAATGACACGAGAGCAATCTGCAGAGCTATTAGCAGAAATATTTAAAATTAGCGTTAAAAAAACTACTTTTTCTACAGTCGCGCGTAAAATGACTAATTACTACATTCAAATGAAATCGTAATGTCGATAAATGCCGAGGATTATTACTTTACGCTCTAGCGCAAAAAGGAATCTTTTTCGCCCGCTTATTTAATCAAACCACGCCCTCCGAATTAACTCAATTGGTGAATATTTATAGAACCGCCCTTCTGACTTCTGACCTGACTTCCTATTGGCAAGCGCGTGAGTGTGTTCTTCCCTCTCACTTCGACTATTGACTGATATTCTGATTCGGATTCTGACAAGTCTGAACAAGTCAGTAGATCTTTTTAAGGTTAATCATGATGAATAGCGAAAATGACGATTGTTCCAGCACTCCCTCTGATATTTCTGAAGCAACCCAATCCGCACTTTTAAATTTACTTCCAGAAAAGTCAACAAGTATATATGAAAAACAATACCGCCTATTTAAACTTGGTGCAATGAGAAAACTGTGACGAGACTTTCTGAAAATATCTTACTAGCGTATTTGTCAGAAAAAGCAAAGGTAATGAAGCCATCTACACTTTGGTCTATTTATTCAATGCTAAAAACGATAATATACATACATGATAATGTCGGTATCAAAGAATATAAGAAACTTTTTGAATATTTAAAACGGCATAATGATGGCTACAAAGCCAAAAAATCTAAAAATTTTATTCAAGAAAACATAAAGAAATTCTTAAATGAAGCGCCTGAGTATTATCTGCTGAAAAAAATTGTTCTAATTTTCGGAATTGCTGGAGACGAACTTGTTAAAATGACTGTAGACGATATTGAGGATAAAGACTCGATCCTTATTGTAAAAATTCCAGATTCGAAAACGAAAAGAAGCCGCATATTCACAATAACTAATATACTGACTCTATATATTATTTGTCGTACTACAGGAAATACTGCAACTTAGGAACACTACATTCAACCTCACGTCGATTTTTTTCTTAAATATGAAAAAGGACGTTGCCATAAGTAATTCAGGCGCCAATTTGATCCAATTGAAACAACATGGAGGCTGGAAGAGCTCAAGTGTCGCAGAAGGATATATAGAAGACGCTATTAGTAACAAAATTGATATAGCCCAGAAGATTTTGGGTTCATCGTGTCCATCTACATCTACATCGAATTTTCAATCTTCAGTAATGAAAGATTCTTCTGAATCAAAAATTTCAAAAAATAATTGTAACAATTGTACTTTTACATTTAATATTAATAAATAATATGACAACTAAAATGTCAGAGTACGATCTTAAATCATAATCCACCTAAGATCATATAAAAGACTGTTTTAATTATTAAAAGTGCGTCTATAAAAAAAATTATGTGTGTTTTTCGAGCGTAAAGTAAAATTGCCGCAATCTGTTACTTTACGCTCTAAATACTCAAATAACTATTATCTCACTCTAATTTCACTTTTTTAAACTGTTTAACAAATACATATTTTATGTACGAAAATGGATTAAAAAAACGTCACTTTTATTATTGATTGTAGAAAAATATATATGTATGGTGTTTTTATTTATAAACATAATTTTCTATAATTATGCGAATAACGTTTATTCGTAACTGGGTCAACGATGTTACTAAAATGTCTAATGAATTTGCATCGTATACTTATATTAAAATTAGATTTATCCCAGATCAAATAAAATTAAGGCCAATATTTGACCCTGAACCGAACAATTTTGAACAATTAACTTGTCAATGTACTGCGAATTTATTATTGAACTGTGCAGAATCATTTTTGCTTAAATTCCAGTTTAATGTTGATAGTAGCTAAACTTATCGAGATTTGAATTTCGTGATTTTTATCTGCGATAAGTGCACTTGAAACTTTTTTCTCAACTTGAGAGTTAACAAGTTCATTTGACGCAAAATTCATTTAAAGTGGTGTTAAACTTAACAAAAATAGATGTTTTCTCAATGTTAATAGTTAGTGGTGGACAAAATAAGCATAATGGAGAATCAATTATTTTTAATATTTTCATTCTTACAAGGATTTGAAATGATTTAAACAGTTCGCCATTCATGCTGTGACGTAGATTACCTAAAAGAGAAGTTAGCTACATAAGGGTTGACATAGGACCACCATTATGTCGTCAATTTAAAATTTTATTGATGTTTGAGATTAAAATTTTTATTGTTTTTTTATCTGATTTATTTTCCGAAAAAAAATTGTTAATCATGTAAGTATTATGCAAAAATCAGCAGATTTTTTGGATTTAATCTACCCTTTGTAAATATCATCCAACATGGGGTATTTTTAGTTGTATAAACGGATATTTTTAGTTTACAAAAATCTCTTTCCACTTGTAATAAATATTCGAATATTAGCAAAATATAATTTGAAGAATGTACTATCGAGTGGAAGCTCCAAAGGAAAAATTGGCAGAGACAATTTATTTAAAAAATGTGCGATAATTAATTGATAATTTCAGTAAATAAGGAAAGTGAATAAATACTTGAAATTTAATTTAAGAAAAAAGGATTTTTAAAGAAAGTACACAAAACATACCATTCTTTTCTTCCATTGTCATGTTTTAATATACTTAACACCTCTCAAAGTACAACTTGAATGATTTAAATGAAATATAATTCACTTAATATTATCAATCTTATCGCTAATCAGCGTAAACAAATAGTGAAAGATAAATCCTAGTTAACAATATAAAATGTTAATCTTTGGGCATTTATACGGTGGTATTTTACCACATGTTACATTTTTATTGCCATTCATCAATCAATATAAATGACGTTTTTATACTTTATATCTCCTGGACAGGTTCATTAAAAGTTTACTTATTTTTGGTACATCGTTAATTGTGTTTTACATTGTATTAGGTTAATTGATTAAATCCAACTGGAATCAATAAACGTTCAATGAGATTAGATTTGAATCGCGTAGAGAAGATACATAAATCCGCCTTTTAGATTATTACATCACTAGTATAAATTGAAGTTGGGCACAAATTTTGACATGGAACATAATTATCATAAAAGAGAGGATAGTCACCAAATTTGAAGAAGAAAGAAGTTTAGAATAGATTGACAGTGAGTTGTTTGACAATAGGTTTAATAAATATAAATTAATATACTAGAGTACCCGACAGACGTTGTCATGTCTTTTTGATTGAAGGAATATATTTCCTGAAAATTTTTTTTTCTTTCATTTTACGGGTAAACATATTTTTTTGTGAGAATTTGACGCGTTTTTTTGAAATTATCGTACCAAAAAAACTCCTTTGTAAAAAGTCAACAAAATCGGACCAACCGTTTACGAGAAGTTCAGTATTAACACGATTGCAGCGCCACCTACTGGGACTAATTGTGAAACTAAACAATTCAGTTACTTACTCAAACACACAAAATTTCATCAAAATGGGACCAAACGTTTAGGAGTTGTTCATCATGAACCCGATTGCAGCAATCAGGAGAATCGTATCTATGATATTTTGTGTACAGAGTCATCCGAAAGTGAAGAGTAAGAGGTTAATTCATAACCGCAGAGTTGAAAATAGAAGAGCGTTTTTCGGCCCTATGGAAACTTGAAGCGCCACCTACTGGGAGTAATTGTGAATCTAAACTATCCAGTTACTTACACAAACACACGAAATTTCATCAAAATCGGCCTATACATTTAGGAGTTGTTCATTATGAACTCGATTGCAATGCCACCTACCGGGACCAATTGTGAATCTAAACCATTCTCGAATCCACTTGAACACACACAAAAAATTTCTTCAAAATCGATCCAGCCGTTTAGGAGGTGTTCAGTGACATACCCACGTACAGTAGAATTATAAAGATATATATTTGAAATAATGAGTTACTTTCCTTATTGGTATATTTTATTTATAGTAAAATGATCTTGACAACAAAAATAATGCATTTCTAGCAGTTTCAAACCTGCTTTTCCTACTTTCATATCTGTTTTCGGCGCAGTAATGAATTTTTTATTTGATGTTCTTCATGCATTAGTAGAATGTGGTACAAAACACGATCTATTCAAATACTGGAAAAATGGAAAATAATCCTTCAACCAACCAAAAACAGACTCTTCTTACTCTATAACAACAAGAAGTGAAGCCCGGCGAAAATCCTTTGATGTTGGAGGGGCAAAAATAAATAACCTTGAAGGTGACAGCTAACTCTGGCATACACTGAGAACCATAATAAATGCTTACAGCTTTACTCGAATCACACCGAGAAAAAGTATTTTAGCATAAAGTTGTGTTTTATCAACTATATAGGTATTTTTCCATCAGTAACTATTTCTGCACTTTTCGTTGCCAATATATAGACGTGAAATAGATTATTTAAGAAAATAATTTCAACCTACAATCTAATTTCGGTATGTAAAGACCATAAGCAAGAGGCCTACATGTGATCGCCTAATTTGACGACTAATTTAAAACATGGCGTCTGTGAACTCGTTTTAATCCGAAGTTTCGGTTCTTGTCCGTTGGGTATTCTTTGCTTCAACTTTAACAAGTAAACGACAGTGATAGATGTCAAAATAATGTCAACATATTATTATTTATTTGTCATGAACAAGCTGAAACATAGAACAACAAACGAAGATTATCGACAACTTCACATTCACACTAGTGACGTAACTGCATTATAAGTTGCATAATTTCAGTAAATTTTTGTTTTCATGTTTTTTTGTTTATCGGCCTATTATTGTAAATTCTGTTGATTTTGCAGTGAACTAGAATGCTTATTGTGATTAGCTTAATAAAGTTTCATATTTTTATGTAAATAATCTTTTCCAGTTGCCAGTACATACATCAGTGTGGGTTTAGAGAAAAGCACACCACAATAGATCAAGTGCATAGACTTACTGATCGACTAGAAAAAGCACTAGAAGAAAAGAAGATATGTTCAGCAGTGTTCTTGGACGTAGCCCAAGCATTCGATATAGACTCGAACACAAGCTTAAACAACTTCTCCCAGAACAATACAGCTTACTGTTAAAGTCATATATTAGCGGAAGAATGTTTCGTATTAGATGCGAAGATCAATATTCAGAATTAAGACCGATAAAGGCTGGTGTACCACAGGGCAGTATCCTGGGTCCATTGCATTATCTCTATACACCTATGATATACCAGTAATTGAATAAACTACAGTAGCTACATTTGCAAATGACACATATGTACTGGCAGTAACATAATACAAAGATTTCAGAACAAGGTATTAAGGGAAATTGTCAACGCTTCTTGGTATGTAAGAAACAGCGATCTACACAGAGACCTGGGAGTGGAAATGGTAGCAGACGGAGGTGAAACATTTCACAAAGAAGCATGAAGAACGTCTTCACAACCACAAGAACGTCGAAGCAATCCAGCTGCTGGACCAAAGTTCAATAGTGAGAAGATTCAAAAGGACCAAACCTTTTGAGCTAGTGTAGAGGGTTAAAAGAAGAGCCCAGTGCGTGTTGTGTAGTTAAATCAAGAGAGAATAAAGCTGAGAAATCACCAGTGGGTTAAACTCGGTAAAACACTTTTGTTTTAAGATTTTAACAGAAAAGTATTACTCGTTAATCTTGTTTCTAGATTAGTTGTAATTAAATAAAAAAAGATGCCAGTACAGGCTGCGTGTGCCGTTAAGAGATTTTTAAATAGATATTAAAATACTTTTCTGTTGATAAAATATATTTTTAAGAAAAAAAGCAATATAAAAATTATGAAAATATAATTATTTTTATTCGCTAAAACCTCCAGTTAGACTGGATTCAATAAATGGTATTCTTTCATCTGTAGCAGTATATCCTGTAGTTACTGTTGTCGTTGACTCTTTAATTGTAATAAATGTATAATTCGATGCCATTTCCATAAACACCATCATATCGGCCACAATTAATATGGAAAAAAGGAAAAATTCGTTTGCCTAAAATAAACAATGGGGTGTTAAACCGATATCCGACTTTTGGTATTTTATAAACAAAAATAATTTAAAAAATTTTTAAACCGAATATTTGAGGAGAAAACTGGAAATTAAGAATTCCTAAATGTTTGCAACTTTCACTACATATACGTCATATACTTAAAGATGAAGTTAGCCACTTAAGGATTTAGATGTTTTATGAACTAATAGCCAGTTACAAAAAAGCCATCCGAACTTGAAGTTTGAAGAGCTGTCAAAGTCTATAATATATGTGAGTTTTTTCCTTTTTGTTTACAGTTTATACGAGTTTGACATTTCAATATTATAAAAAAAATAAAAGCATTGTGTTAATATTTTTTTAGTTTAGCTTAGTTAATTTTCATCCACAATTTTTCAAGTTGGAATAATGTCAAAATCATATAAATCTTGTTTTGTATCATACTGCACGAACACAACAGTTACAGCGCCTCATAAAAAGTTTGTAACTGTGCATGCAGTAGAAGTTAGACGAAAATTGTGGTTTGAGGATGCTAGAAGAAAATATAAACAGACTACAACTAGTTACTATTGCTGTGAAGATCATTTTAATGTAAGTAATTATATATGTGTGTGTAGCCGTAAAAATAAATCGGAAGTAAATTTAAACAACTCTTAAGTCATTCACCACAAAAGCAATATAACATAAGCATAACCTATACTTCATCACGATTTTAAAAAAGAAGACGACAGATTTGTTGTCCTATGTCAACCCTTAAGTAGCCAACTTCTCTTTTAGGTAATGTACGTCACAGCATGAATGGCGAACTATTTAAATGATTTCAAATCGACATAAAAGCCTAAAAATATTAAAAATAATTGATTCCCCATTATGATTTTGTCCACCACAAACAATTAACATTGAGAAAACATATTTTTGCTAAGTTTAACACCCCATTAAATGACTTTTGCGTCAAATGAACTTGTTACCTCTCAAGTTGAGAAAAAAGTTTCAAGTGCAGTTATCGCAGATAAAAATCTGGTTGAAACATCATATTTTTGTTAAGTTTGTATATTATATTGATTTTATGAAACAAATTGACACTACCTGACTTTTAAATATATTTAATTGGGTTATGATAATAACTAAGAGATTCCCGACAGCAACGGTTAAATACCAACCGGCTATTGTTACAGTTTTCATGGTTCTAGGTGCCTAAAAAAATAAATAAATAAAATATAAATGATTAGCAATTAAATTATGACATATTTGATGAATTGCATGTAACATGATGATTGAAATATATTTATCTAAAAGTACGTACTTCATTTTATAAGTATATCTACCGCATTTAGAAATTTTTTTTAATGAAAAGCATAAATTCAAGCTTTATCGCCTGATAAGGGATTTTAACCTAAAGGTAAATACTAATTTAAATTATAATAGATACATTTGTTTGTATTTTGAAATGTGTGTAAATCTTACTTGCGTAAATGAAAATTCTAGGCCAGCCACTCCAAACATGATTTCTGCAACCGATATTAAAAAATACTGAGGTAACTGCCATAAAATACTTACAGTATTAGGTACTGCCATTGTAAAGAGTTTAACAAACTGAAAACATATATATTGATAAGATCTAAAATGTAGTTTATTTATAAAATTATAATTATTACTTACTACAATTTTTTTATCGTTTTCCCTTATTGTCAAAGAATATACACCTCCGAGTGCTAGATGAAAAAGTTTTTCGTAAAGTACTTTTTCTTCTGAACTGCTAATCTGACATTCATAACTAAAAATATCTTTCTTCAGTCCACACTCTCTATAAATACACGTTGAATCTAAACTTACACTCCTTGGGGCAGTTCCATGTACGCCGATTCCGCAACGTTTGGATGGTCCAAATCGGGTACAAAATACATATCCTGTATTCCAATAGGAGACTTCAGAGAAACTGTTACATTATGGAGATTATTTGAGTTTCTTATGTAAATTATTCTAAAACGAATGGTTAGCTATGAAATATTCAAGTAAGTACATAATATATGTGTAAATAATTATATAAATGGATAGTTTTTTTTTGAAACATGTTACGAAATCACCAACTCAAATCCGGACCTGTCACTAAACTATAAATTTTGGCCTCTAGAGTCTTACTCATACGAGGAGCGTGGTAAATTCAAGAACCTTCGAGAATTGTAAAATACGAGTTTTTGAGTTAGTCAGACAGTTAGTAGGTACAGAGTTAGTTCACAGATAGTTCACAGACAGTTCACAGAAAGTTTTTAGCAATCAGACAGTGAATAAAATAGTGAATTATTTAAGATATATAGTGTAATATTCAAGTAGTAAAAATAAATTAGAACTATTATACCGAGTGTAAATAAATTAGTAGATAATTAACTAAAGTGTAATTATGTAAGTATTTCTATAAATAAATTAATAGTAATTAGCCATAGTGGTGTGTATAATTTTATCCCTCCCGTAAAAACTATTTAAATAAATAAGAAAAACATTACAATAATTACCTAATTCTTGGGTAACCATTTAATGACTTTTCAAAATCTACTGGATCTATTACAAATGACTGAATACCATTTTGTCTATTCATTCCAATGAATATCGAATAAATCTGGAAAAAGTACTTTTCAGTTCTTACAAAAATGTTTCCATTTTCAAACCCCAAAGATTAACTAACCTGATACTCAAAACAAACCATGTTTATTTCAAATTTGTGCTTACTAATTTCCATATCTCCGCATTGTAAGGGGGCTTCTATGTACAATTTATAAGTAGTATTGTTAGGGCAAACCATATTATTAAATCTAAATATGTGTCCAGCATTCACTGTTTGAATTTCGTTAAAAGGATTTATTACCTATAAGATCATTGTATATTTGGTTGCCTATTACACTTATAGTCGATTCAAATGTATGTTTAGTTGTCTATGCAAAATTAAATTTACACAATATGCAGGCAACTAAACATACATTTAAATACAATATCTTATAGCCCGTTCAGTACAAAAACCGTTGCACGTCATCAAAGTGTCGAAAAAGAGACGTTCGTTTATATCATGTCATTCGATTGCTGCTGTCAATCCTCTGTCAATCACTATGTTAAGCCTCTCTAAACTGAATAAATATTGAAATTTGTAGGTCGCATTGTATTAAAAAATATAAATATATGTTTAAAGAAAGGTTTCGTAATTAATTTCATATCAAATACAGCTCGTAGGTTAATTAAATATTAAACTCAAACTAACGTCAGTCTTAATAAAAACTTTTTATGTTGGCAAAAATGCGCGCTGTTGCCACGATTAAAATGGTTTATTTCTGGTTCAGTTGACGTCTTGACATTTTTGGGGTTATGTTGTGACAAAAACTGCAAAGAACTGTGAGTAATTTTTCACAAGCAGTGATGAGTTATTAAAGTTGAAGTCACATCCAAAAAAACGTATAAATGAAACTTAATAATACTGCAATAGTTGATGCATTTACTCCTGATACTATTTACAGCGTTTATGAAGCAAGTAAGTATAAGTTTAATATTATACCCAATTAACTGTATTTATTATATTCTGTTACATTATTCTTAATACTTGGCAATTATACATGAACATTTTTTTATAGATAATCATGTCACTTTAGGAATGTTACTACAACTACAGTAATTGAAGGAAGAACAATAATTATTCAATGTAGAATGTTCCTGAGTAGTTTACTAAAATATGATACACATCCACAAAGAGGACTTATGGAACTTTCAACAAAAATAAACCACTGTATAAATTTGTTTTTATTAATGAATCCTGAATTTTCCAAAATGGTGCTGTAGGCTGTTCATGTCAAAAGGTATGTTACAATGATAATGTAAAATTTTAGAATGCAAAATTGTTTTTATTCTAGGTATTTTTTGTATTACATGCTGAGAATGAAAATGGTTATATTGATGGAGCAGAAAGTATATTTTTATATGAATCTCAGTTGAGTTATTATCATGGGAAAATGAATGAAGAACATGGTTTGAAAACCAATTACTTACTATTGAATCTTTCTGAACCTATAATAAATTATGGACAATGCTTTTCGATAATATTAGGTTATTGACACAATATAGAATTCAATCAACAAATGTTGAAGCTGAGCTTATTTATATTACAGCCTAGTAAGTAGATGCAAACTATATTTGAACAGTGATATAGCAAATTATATGTTAGAATTCAGAAAGCTACACAACTAGTTTAATACATTCAAAATTCTTACTTCAAATTATACCTAATAGACAATAAATGCTGTTTTACTTTTATTTTTACAAAAATAATAATATAGGTATATTTGAAAAGAAAAGAATTGGTTATTTGAATAGGTACTACCCTTTCAATAAATGTTTTTTTCAGAAACAAACCCCCCAACAAAATATATTGTGGATATGATAGAACAGTATAGTCACAAAGTATTACCTACCATCTTTTTAAAAATCCTATTGAGTTAATACTGGCTACTGCCAAGCAAGCCGATAGATGCATTCCAGAAGTTGCGGGTTGGAATTGGTTTGTCCGTGAACCTCTCAAATTTGAAAGATTTCTATTTGACAATTATTGTTCTACCTTATTTAAAAAAATAGTATTACAAACTTTTCGGTGTAGTAACTAATTTATAAATTTGCAATGTTTCTTTTTAATAAAACAATTCCATAAGAATTGGGGTGGCATTATTTATTATTTTATTTTAATCATGATATTCAAAATAAGTAATTCAGGCAGCATTTTCTAAAGGTACATGTGTATATCACAAAGTTTTATAAAAACTACAAAGAATTAATTTAATAGTTTTTATTGAATTGAAAGGTCTCATTCGATCAACCATTTATTAGCAGTACTTTCAGTTGCGGTAGATGCTGGAGAGCTAAAACAAAATGGTAAATATAAATTTGGATTTATTAGAATATGATGGAGTGATAAATAATTCACCAATATACTGATAATTATAATATGTATTGATTTCAGTGCTACGATTTAGTCAATCATTCGCATATACCTTCACTCGGAGAATAGAATGGATTTGCTCTCCTTTTCTGAGCTGTGGTGGTGCTTGCTGCACAATTTTCTTTTGCTATGATCAATGATCATATACCTCAGGGTGATTTTCCTTGTTGAGAATGACCTACACACCAAAGCTTCACATCCCGGCTTTTCTAAAAAAAATTTAAGATTTATTTCAACAAAATATAAAATAAAATTGCCTACCTTTAAAAAGGAGGTAGATCCAGGTTATCAGAACTTTTTAATTTATAATTTGTCTGTAAGCCTTACATCAATCTTTCATATTGTAGTGACAACATTTTAGAAGCCAACATGTACTTAGGTAATTGTAACCTAAAAATTATAATAGATAATATTTTTTCCTTGATACTATATATACATGCATTTTAAATACTAGAATAGTTCCATAACTTCTAACTAATTAAGTGTGTGGTATAAACATACAAATAAAAGTGTTAACTATTCCATACATACCTTTTTAGTGCTAAAAATAATTCCATAGTTTTTAAAATAAGAATTTCTTAGTGCTGAACGGTTAACATACAAATTAAAGTTTTATATGTAACATCTCTGTATGTAACTGAAATAAGTCGAAGTTTCTTTGCACGCAATAACCATCAATAACTAAACCTAACCTAGAATATTTGATAAACTTCATTTGACATATACTAGATTCTCATATTATTTCAAGGGCTTGGCAACATAGTACAGTTATGACTGATGTGACGTGCAACGGTTTTAATACTGAACGGGCTATATGTATTGGTTACCTTAAGGTTGCATGGTAATGTGTTAATAATGTTAACAGAAGCTTGATTTTTTTGCGGAAGATCGGGATAAGTAGTTTCTAGCACTAATTCCAAAATGCCGGCAGAAAAAAAAGCCAAACCTGAAAAATTAAATGAATATTTTGCTCTCGTTTAAAAAGACATTTAAAAAAAGCGTTTATCACCTGCTATTAAACCTCCAAGTGCCATACGGTGTAAAGAATTTTGCAAAAAATTGTATCTAGAAAA
The DNA here is from genome assembly GCA_947563755.1 of Lochmaea crataegi. Classification (NCBI taxonomy): domain Eukaryota; kingdom Metazoa; phylum Arthropoda; class Insecta; order Coleoptera; family Chrysomelidae; genus Lochmaea; species Lochmaea crataegi. Next base: position 10,013,902 of record OX387433.1, on the reverse strand, counting down.
GCATGGATAGAATACTCTATCTAGAACAGGGATTATAATAAGGACCATCGCAGGATTTACTACTTGAATTTGGTCGGGAGCTACAAGTGTTCCCATTATATCACCGTTCATGTGGGACGCCTATTAAATTAAAACATAATTCTATCAAGTTTGTTTGAAATTTTTCATAAACTCACTTGAAACGTCCATCTAGAACCCTGTTGATCAAAGAGGGACCAAAATATCGGTAACGGTATAAATAGAAACAAAATTTTCGATACGATTTTCATGTCATCTACGAGTTGCGGGTTAAACTTAGCTTTGGCCACATCTAACCAATGACTTGTATTCTCCTTCCTTCTAAGCCTAGACGTTATTGCATACTAAATTTTTATTTTTACTGCTATTAAACTTGGTTAATCAACAATAACTTACCCAACCGCATTTCAAAAACTGGATGATTAACTTCTTTTTCGGTGATTTCAGTTTATAAAAATTTCTTCCGATTACAAACAAAACTAAGATATATAGATTAATTCAGGTTAAGTTATAGATACAGAGCATTTCAATGAAAACTATCCACCGCACATAATTCTGATGTAGTCACTTTTATGAAAAAATGAAAAAAACACGTCAAAAATCATATAAAGGGGAACGTCTTTTTGCTCATATGTAGACGTTATAACTTTAACCCCCTACCCCCTATATGGTCACCACTCCCAATTTTTTAAACGGAACACCCTATACATTATTGCATTGTTGGATTCTCCTCTACAAGAGGATTACAAAAATGTATAATACATAAGTGAAAAGTCAATCAGTTGGGAGAAGAATGTGGGGTGGATAGTTTTCATTGAAATTTCATGTATATAGTGAAAACCAAATAAAGTTGCGTTTACGTCACCAAGGTCGTATTTCTATCGCATGTGTGGCTACATTTCTATCGAAAAGTACATATACGACTTAAATTTGTTAATTAATCGGTTCTAAAGATAACCCAATCAATAAAAAAACTTGTGTACCAAAATAATGTATAAGCAATATAGCTTTATTGGGTTTAGACGTCCCTCGATGTAAAAATTTGTGTTAAAATTTTTATAAAGAAGCCTCCAATTATTGACGGTAAAATAGTCACTGCCAGAAATAATGTCATGTTGCCGCGTTGTTTGTGACTTTTCTACTCGTGTAGTGTCATCGATTTTGAGGTTATAGTTACGTGCTTTATAAAATTTTCTTGTGACAAATATTTATAATCAAAACTGTTTTTTTCAAAACAACGAAGCATTTTCTTCTGTGATTGTTAAAATGCCCAAACAGCTGAATAGCCGATGCAAAGAACTTGTGGCTTCATTAGTAAATTATTTTGAACAAGAAAGAAATAATAATGGCCCTTTGTTGCCCTTAAATGCTGTACAAGAGGTAGGTAATACGTGAATAATATATCCTTACTTTACTCTACGAAAATTTCTATTATTTTAGCGTGTAGCTGCTGCTTTAAAAATCAGTGTAAGAACAGTAAGCAAAATTTGTCAAACAAAGAAAAAAGGTGAAGAGTTTGAGTCACCAAAGAAAAAACGTTGCGCTCATATACGAGTAACAAATACAGAAACTTTAAATACAAGCTCTATTCGTGATACCATTTACAACATATACCAGAGAAGTAAGTATAATTACGACAATTGTATATTTAACATATTTTTATTTCTGTATGCTTTCAGAACAGCACATAACGATTCAATCATTGTGGTCCCAACTGAAAGAAAAAGAATTATTTAATGGTAGTACCACTTCTTTGAATAGATTGCTCAAAGAACTTGGGTTTAAGTGGATGAAGGATAATCCACGACGAGGACTTATGGAATTACCTAATGTTGTTTTGAAAAGAGTAGAATTCTTAAGATATTATAAAGAAGCGAAGGACGAAGGTATATACCAATTTGTGTTCATCGATGAAACCTGGATATTTCAAAATGGCATCATAGGTCATTCATGGCAAAATGAAAATATCAAGAGTGTTAAGACCACTAAAACGGATGGCAAAAGGTTTGTTGTATTGCAAAACATAAGTGGTTACTTAAACATTATTTAAATAATATTATTACAGATATATTATACTCCATGCTGGAAATGAAAACGGATTTATTGAAGGTGCTGAAGCAATATTTTGTTCAAAAACCCAACTTAATGATTATCATGGGGAAATGAACCAGGCAAATTTCTTGAAATGGTTTGAATATCAGTTGCTGCAAAATTTAGAGAATCCTTCTCTAATTATACTTGATAATGCACCTTATCACAGCATGTTATTGCATAAAACTCCAAATACAGGATGGTCAAAATGTGCTATTCAGGACTGGTTGACAGAAAAAAGCATTCCCTATTCTCACATGATGTTCAAAATAGAACTGTTGCAAATCGTTTCTCAGTAAATATACAGATATATTCTTACTTATTGCTATTTATTTTAAACATTTTTTTGTTTTTTTTTTAGAAATAAGCCACAATCAAGTATATAGTGGACGATATGGCAGAACAGTATGGACACAAAGTTTTACGTCTTCCTCCTTACCATTGCATATTCAACTCTATCGAATTAATTTGGGGCATAGCAAAAAATTACTACAATAGGCATACTGGTAGGGATGGTAACAGTGCGAATAACTGCCTGAACATGTGGCACGAGGCACTGCACATGATAACTCCTGATATGTGGAAAATTCTATACAACATACTGAAAAAGAGATATTTAAATGGTATGAGAGGGAAAGAATATTTGATCGTCCAGAAATTATTCCGATAGTTATACATTTTAATAGTGAAGAGAGTGACACTGATGTTGAATCAGATGGAGAAATTGAACAAGAATTTGAATCTGCCTAGTTTCATTTCACAATATGTTGATTTGTTTAATGTTAGTTTTTGTCTTTGAAAATATGTTCATTATTAAACATATTTTATTTTATTGCTTGTATTTTTATTATATTTATTTATTAAAAGATTGGTAACTCAGTAATAACCTTACAACTTTTATTCTAGAATTCCTTACTTTGTGAAATCTATTTATAAATTTAATTAACAAAAAACGTCAATGAAAAAACTCCACACTATATTAAACGAAAACTATCAAACTATCGATAATTTTGTAGTTTTTATTTATAATATTGTGGAATTTTCAACTTTTATGTTTTTTGTTGACTTCAGTTATTTTCTGTTAATTTCCATATTTCGTGAACAATTTGACAACGCTGCAAATGTTCACAATGATGACGTAAACGCAACTTTATTTGGTTTTTACTATAGGTATATTTTTTGTACTTACAAATAGATAAAATCATAAGTACCGCTGGAAATCCGAATCCTAAAGCGTAGCATGTCTCGTCGCCGAAGCAAGATAATTTTTTAAGAATCGGTGTTAAAGTCATACCGACGAATCCTCCAAGGTTTATAGTAAAATAGAACATGGAGAAGAAGTGTATTAGCATATCTTTTTGTGCTGGTAAACTGAACTGCTCTGCTCCGAAAGCTGCCACGCATGGTTTTATACCACCAGTTCCAATCGCAATCAACGTCAAGCCCACAAAGGAAAATAAGCTATAATAAATAACACATAATTTAATAGATTTCGCAGATACTTTGTTTTAAATGCTACTTACGTCGGGAATATAGTGATTGTAGGAACAGCGGATAAAAAAATAAGTACATGTCCCGTTAAATAAACAATTCCGAAATTTCTTATGGTTCTGGAAGACAAAACAATATAGTATTCAAAAAGAATGAGTAGTTCAAGAAACGAGATGATAAATTGTATTTACTTGTATCTTCCAAAATATACATCAGCACAAATTGCACCGGCCATAGGAACAATATAGCATACCATTATGAAAATGTGATAAATAACTGTAGAAGCGCATTCGGAGAATAACAATACATTTCGTAGGTATATTGAAAGAATAGCTGAAAAAAATAAAAATAAAACAGCATTCAAATCTCTTGTAAGGGGATTAATTTAAGCTTACTTCTCAAACCGGAAAATGCGAACCTTTCACAAAACTCTGTAGCGATTATACAAAATATAGCGACAGAATACAATGATTCCTATAAAAAAAATTAAATTAGCAATATGCTATTGTATATTATATTATTTGTAATTTGATACCTGATACATGTAATGTTAAAAAATTTCGTTCTTAGTATCAAAATATGTGCTACAACTGCTACAAGCATATCTCTGGTAAATTGTCAAAAATATATTTGACGTTCGTCGACCAAATTCTAGATTGACAATCTAATATGAAAGTGGCAAGTTATAATATACAGCGGCCAAATAAAATTGAAATGGGACCTACCTTGTTTTGGAAAATAGTGTGTTCACAATTATTATTTTACTCGAAAATTAAGAGCACTGCTTGGAACTGTTCAAGCGAGATAAAAGAGTAGTACTTGCATTGTTTGTGACAATAGATGGACATCGAATCAAAAACATCGTCAGCAAAGTAGACAGCTCTGTTGGTAAAAATTGTCCAAAGCGTCCAAAAACTCAAAAGGCTGCTGTATTTTGGGATGCGATACCATTCGATCATCTTGAAAAAGGAAAAAGCTTGCTGTCAATAGCGAATATTATAGGTTTTTTAGGTTAGGTTAGGTTAGTTTAAAACATTGGAAAAATCGAAAAAAATGGAAAAAGTTGAAAAGATGTGCAATTGCATAATTCGTAAAGATATCTTGAAAGAAATGATGAAGACAAGGCAAAAGTCTAGTTTAGTGAACCAACGCGGATTTTGATGTAATATATTTTTTTAAATTAATTCGAGGTCGCTGAACACGAAAATGAAAAAAGAAATCGGCGCTCTCTTACCAAAATCGAGTTATGGATTTTTGAAGATGAGGTCAGATCAGCACTGCACTGGTTTTAATGTCATATTATAACTGCTTTAAAATGATGCATTATAACTTGTACACAATATTAGATACACTATAATTGCTTTTTAAGATATTCCTCTTACACACACATTTAAAAAACACTGATAACGATATTCATTTCTTGTAAATTCTTTTTTTAATTCCACAATTATTATATATTTTGACATTTTCATGTAACATGACTGACATATAAGTTTTGGTCTGTTTCCTCTTAGTCGTACAGCTTGTACCTAATAGCATATTCAGCCATTAGAGATATTTAGCCACTTGAATTAGTTGCTGAATATTTTCGATTTCATGATTGTGACATAAAAGATATAAACAAGATGAACATCATGAACATACACCTATTTTTCCGATAGCTGGCGCTCAACTTTCGTTTAACTGAAATCAGTTATGGAAAAATTGAATGAACAGCCATCAACATACTGTGTGATAAGGCGCGCCGGATCGACGTTTCGCAATTCGCGCGCGCGAATTGCAAAACGTGGATCCGGCGCGCTCGCTTCGCTCGCGATAATCAATCTACTTCATTATTTCAAACGGAAATCCAATCTAATAAATGTATGAAGCTGATAAGAAGCGATTGCGATTTCACTTTGATCTGTGTTAGTTGGTCGGGAAGCGATATTAGTAGAATTTTCAAATTTTCTAAAAAAGGAAAACAGCTTCTGATAACCAAAGTCTTATAATATTAGCAGTATGTTCAAAATTTGAATTGGAATCACACCTGCAGCAACTATTTTCGTTGTCAGCAGTGTTTATATAGAGGCTGAACAACTGAGGAGGTAATTTTTATAAAGAATTAATTGATGAGTGCAATTCAGAGAAAAAAAATTGTTCAGCATCCTCAATGATCAAATTGAATGGTTCATTATCCTTCAAATAAATGATAAATATCAACCAAACTTATCTCAAAACTAACCATCTTTCTAAAATCATCATATCTCAACATTTGAAAAAAAATGTTTCAACTATAATACAGCGCCAGCTATCGGAAAGATAGGTGTATGTTCATGATGTTCATATTGTTTATATCTTCTATGTCACGATATGGTCACGATCATGAAATCGAAAATATTCAGCAACTAATTTAAGTGGCTAAATATCTCTAATGGCTGAATATGCTATTAGGTACAAGTTGTACGACTAAGAGGAAACAGACCAAAACTTATATGTCAGTCATGTTACATGAAAATGGCAAAATATATAATAATTGTGGAATTAAAAAAAGAATTTACAAGAAATGAATATCAATATCAGTGTTTTTTAAATGTGTGTGTGAGAGGAATATCATAAAAAGCAATTATAGTGTATCTAACATTGTGTACAAGTTATAATGCATCATTTTAAAGCAGTTATAATATGACATTAAAACCAGTGCAGTGCTGATCTGACCTCATCTTCAAAAATTCATAACTCGTTTTTGGTAAGAGAGCGCCGATTTCTTTTTTCATTTTCGTGTTCAGTGACCTCGAATTAATTAAAAAAAAATATTTCATCAAAATCCGCGTTGGTTCACTAAACTAGATTTTTTCCGAAGACAACATATTTGTCGAGATATAGAGTTTTAAAGATTGAAAAATCCAAAAAATGTCGCAAGGGAATCGAGATCGTTGAAAACACCCAAAAAATGAAAATCCGAAAAAAATGATGTCGAAAAAAATTTCAAACCAAAGGAACTGGAAAAAGATTGTCAAGCACATTCCAGAAGCAATGCCAGGCCTCCTTTAAAATTAACGTTACAGAAGATGGTAACAGTTTATTTATTTCAACAATTAATTTAATACACAATCACCAAACAAGTAAAGAACTCTACGAGCATCTTCCTCAAGTAAGAAGAATGATACCGGAAGTAAATAATCAAGTAAAAGAACTATTGAAATTAAAAGCAAATAAAATTGAAAATTTAATTGAAAAATAAAAAGGAAAAAATAGTATTACTTAAAGATATACATAATTTAAATTACGACGGGGAAAAAAATATTTGGAATCATACATTCGTACTATTACTGGACGAATAAAATAAATAAGTCGTCCGATTAGTGATCGAAAAAAAAAATTATTCTCCCGATTAGCTGTCGACTAGCAACAGCCGTAAAAAAAGTAAAAGCGTCAAGACAAATTCCCTTGTCTCAAGTCAATGATTAAATTGAGATAATTACTCTTTAGATCTGACATAGTTTTCTCTCTTTAAAAGATAAAATGCATCACCCTATATCTATTATTGCGCAATTAGACAATTTTCAAACCACCGAAGCACTCATTTAGAATCAAATATCAATTAATACTCATATTAAGTTGCGTATTGAAAGCTCCGATCAATTTCGAACAAACTATTGCATGGCTGAGCAGCGTTGTTTTGTTGTACGAATATTGGGACGATCATCATTTCGCTCTGTTTTAGCGAGATACAATTCCAAACGGCGACGTACTCCATATTTAGAATTTTTTTAGGGATACACATTCAGAATATACAGAGTGTTCACTAGGTAATGTATGTATGTATGTAAATTGGGGTGACATTCACTGAGACCTAAAAGAGATCTATTGTCCCCTTACTTCTACTTAGTTCCTGAGGAAAGTCTCAGAGACTGGAGGAATTTAAGGAAGTTTGCAGGCTTTAGTAAGCGTTCCTCTTCTATCCAGTAGTATCCTAGGTGTTGTGCCCTAGGATTCTGAATTGCTGTGCAATCCACAAGTATGTGGATGGAGGTTTCTTCTTCCATACCACAGAATCTATACTTTCTTCCTCCTCCACTATTTTGAGCTTTTTCAGGAGCCGATTTTGGTAACAATGTCCCGTTAGGACACCAAATACTCTGAAATCTTGGAGGATAGTCAAGCAGCCATTAAAGCACTGAGCTCTTGTGTAATAAGTTCCAAAATGGTGTGGGAATGCCTGAATGCCTAGGCAAACTCAATGAACTAGGCGAGAACAATATAATCACCTTACTGTGGATTCCAGGACACACTGGAATAGAAGGAAATGAAATAGCAGATAAACTAGCAAAGAGGGGGACTAAAACACCCTTTTGGGGGCCGGAACCCTTTTGCGGTATCAGCTCAAATGTAATATTGGAAGAAATAGGCAAAGCCGAGAAAAAGAGAAGATCTGACCATTGGAAAGATCTAGTAGGACTTAGATAATCAATTATTCTTCTGGGTGACTACAACCTGTTGAGATCAAATGAATGCATAAGTCAAAGTAAAAATGCACTAAGAGTTTTAACAGGGATCCTAACGGGACAATGTCGCCTGAATGGGCACCTGAAAAAGCTCAAAATAGAGGAGGAAGAAGAATGTAGATACTGTAGCATGGAAGAAACCTCCATCCACATACTTGAGAATCCTAGGACACAACACCTAGGAGATTACTGGATAGAAGAGATACATTTACATAAGTTGAAGCCTGCAGATATCCTAAAATTCCTCCGGGAAATAGGACTAAAGGAGCTACTAGTCTCTGGGAGTTTCCTCAGGAACTAAGTAGAAGTAAGGGGGCACAATAGATCTTTTAGGTCTCAGTGAATGTCACCCCAATTTACATACACATACATAAATAGGACACCTGTTAAAGCTCTTAGTGAAGTTTTACTTTGACTTTCATTTGTGCTCTTTGATTGTCATTAACAATGCCTCAATTACAATAGGTAGTGACTTTTTAGAAAAAAAAAATAAATGAAATATATTTTTTATTGAAACTTATAAAATCTACATTCACAGACAACGTTACGACATTCAAGTTCACAGGTATATTTTATTATATTTTTAAACATATAAAGCTCATCAGGTTACATAAAATACATTAAATATTTTTATAAAACAGATATACAACTATATTTTGTTGAAAGCAAATATTCAATACAAAAATAATATTTTTATTTAGTCTTAAAATATGATATTTATATTTAATACCACCCTATATATGGACAACATAGTTTCAATCGTTAAATTTTAAATTCAGGTATATTTTGTGTATATATGTTAGCATTTTAAGGAATGATTTCAATTATTTCTATATAAACATGCTTTTTTTCTCAATCCAGGCCTGTAAAGTTGAAAATATTTAATCTTAAGCCGATACTGTAATGTAAATGTCGGTGGAAACACGTTCAAGTGAAGTTATACGATGCCAGATTAAGGAAAACAGTTTCGTATAAAATACAATATTTTCATAAATTATAATAAATATAGTTTCATAATTGAAAATAAAAAATAAACATACAAGTTTTTGTAGCTGCAGAATTACATTGAATCCACAGTTCATCTTAAAGTTAACATTTAGGAATATGATACTTAAATAGCGATTAGAAAAATCCATCTGCTTTTTCAAATGTAACCCAAAAAGAAGTTATTTTTTTATCATCAGGGATATGTAACACTTTCAGAAACTACAATGGATTCTTAAAATCGACAATTACAAGATTAAGAGATATGATGTCCAAGATAAATTTGCGGACAAAACATACAATTTTTACGATGTAAAAATTTACACTGAACAGAGACTTTTATTACATTTGTTATACATTTAGGAAAACAGAACGAATTTTTTAGTTGCTTTTTGAATAAAAAAAATTTTCAGGTGGAAAATTATCTAATGAAAATTATTGTTTTTGAAAATAATTTAAAAAGCAACTAAAATCCATCGGTACCATGCCAAAACAATGAGTATATGATATAAAGAGTTGTTATTAGCATAGTACCGAAAAATATATAAATTTGACACATTTTTTCCAAAATATAGCCAAATATTCGCATCTATTATCAGTTATAATATCACAAGAGCATAGACATAGACGTATTTCGCGAAACACCACTCGAGCTGCACTCTCGTGATGTTTCGCCAAATACGTCTCGTGACTCGGTGAATAATCGAAAAATTTTGTCTATGCTCGAGTTGGTATTCGTTACGATTATATAACGAATAATATTAATATTGAAGGTACAATTATTATAATACATATTTGATGTATTGTTGTTTTCGGAATTTGTAGTAGAATTAACTGACATTTCATTGAGCTTTCCCGTTACTATGGAAATGATCACAATATGACAGGAGGCGAAACACCAAAACGATTATATCACGTCGTCAAGGGGTATATTCACTTATCAATACGTCGTAACTAAGGGAAATTCAAGGATTGTATTGGTTCATTAGAACATGAGCTATATAATCGTTTTAATAGTTATATTACCTTTTTATTTACAAGCAAATACATATTCATGTAATGAAATGTATTGCAACCCTGCCTGTTAAGTTCCAATACAATTTTGAGTCAGTTTGTTCCCGAAACGAGTTCCAAACATGTTATTAACATTATCTGATGCGCATGCGTGACTAGAATATTGTACCAAGTAGGTTCCAAACTAATGTCTGCTGGAACAGTTCTGAAAAGTAATATTGGCTGAATATTTTGATAAGAAAGAAAAGAAGATCAATCCATCCTCAAAATGTCTTGAAATGCTATTAACACATTCTTTGCGCTGTAGATCTTGTAATAATTCCTCTTCAAATTCTGAAAACTCACTATCATCTTCGGACATATCCGAAAATTCAACTTCTGATTCACTCTCAATAAAAAAAAAGCATATAGGTAGGTACATACAAAGTTATTAAAAAGAAAAAGTACTAAAAGAAGAAGAGTCATTTTATATGAAAACGCATGCGTGAAATTAAAAGTTCTCTTTTTATTTTGGAACCAAGAGAACGAATAACTATCTTGTTCTGAACAAGTTACTATTCTTGCGGGAACACCAAACAATTATAATTTGCTCTGAACTCTGCTCTGCTAGAACACCGTACACTAACTAACGACAAGTAAATTCACCTGCGTCGGAACGTTTGAAATTTTTGGTACATCGTTTCTCTGGCGCCGAACTCGCCCGTTATCATAATACAACAATTACGAGGGTTAAATACGGTATGTACTGATTTACAGTGACCATTATGACTAAATACAAAATTATAATAAAAATATGTATAAATATTTTAATATTCACGCAAAAACAATGATCTGCTCACAAAAACAAAAATCATTAATGATATTTCCGAAATTACGATCAGCATCACATTAACATTGCGCACTATCCCTGTACTTCACACTTTCTCGATTTAAACTCACCAGAACTCACCAGACGATGGGCGGGGTAAGGAAATCTTCGGTAACCGCTTAATCGACGAAGTGAATTTACTTGTCGTTAGTTAGTGTACGGTGGCTGGAACGCTTATTTTATACTGTGCAGACTCAATATGTTCATATAACAGTTAGGAACTTGCTTCGGGAACAAACCTATCTAGATTGAACTAATATTATTACACAATCTATTATTATTCTGCTCGAATTTCTGTAAAAGATTCCGAACAGGAATGGGCCTTTAAACCAACAAAACTACCAAACTAATAATTATTTATAAAAAAATGTGTCAAAAATATTTTTTTTATATTATGATAAAGTGTAAGAAGAACACAATCACATCAAGCACTCATCAATCCTATTAACGCCGAAATGGTCCCTTATCACATTGATTTGTTTGAGTATGCTGACTATATTCTTCGTTCAACGAGATCACAGATGGAAAGAAGGCAACATTATTTTTTATTTATTTAATATATAAATACAATAAGACAAAAATTGTCACTTATAATATCACAAGAGCTTAAATTATTTCCGGAAATTTTCTTAAAATATTCGTGCCCGAAAGAAAATTTCCAGTAATATTAAGCTTTCATGGTATTCAGTAAGAAAATTTCACACCATAATTTGGAAAAAAAATTGGAAAAAATCAAAATCAAGTGTATGGAAACAGTTTGTTGAATTTTGTGACGAAAAGTTGTAAAATTCTTATAGAAATTTTGCATCATTCACAGGAATATCTACATTATTTAATGGATGGAAATCATATGTTTACCTTTTCAACAGTCAAAAAATTTCCACTTAAATATAGTGGCGCCTCGAAAAAATTTCCGGAAATTTTTTTAGTTGCCATGGTAACTAGTCAAAATTAAGGCATCTTATTGGATAAAAAGTAGAGGTGTGAAATTTTCGTTATAATTATTATCTTCATCCTAATAGAGACTCATTATATGTATAGATTAAAATTTAAACGTATATAACACTTAAGAGTCACTAAACCCATTTCTTCAAAAAAAAAAATTTCACCACTTATAAATTTCACAAAGCAGCTTTCATTAACATTTCAAGAAAATAATCAACATTTCGATACTTGTGATATACACTGTGTTCATTTGAAAAGGGCCCACCCTTAATATTTCAGAAATGCGACATAAGGGCCGTTCGGCAATGTTACTCCATTGACTCCGAACACTGTCGTTTATGACATTAGAGCTAAAAAGTGTTCCCCTCAAGTAGAAGTTGACATGTTTCGTCATTTCTGAAATATTAAGGGTGGGTCCTTTTCAAATGAACACAGTGTATTTTCCCAGTTAAATAGAGGATAAAAGGTATTTAATAGACGACAATAACACATACTGGGGCTGTATTTTCGAGATCACTCTTGTATAATTCGTGTACGAAATTGAATGAATTTCACACGAAAATCGGTTCACCGTATTTTCGAATCACTTTCGAAGGCTTCGTGCACGATTTGTTTCGCATATTGTGGTAACTCGAGTGGGGATGCACCATTCGAATAACAAACTTCGTATACGATTATAACCTTATTTCTGTTTAGTTATGAGTTGTATGTTATATTGTGAATCACATCTGAAATCAATAAAAATAACTAATTTTTGAAAGATAACAACTTTCTTGTGTTTTATTTATTTATAAATTACACATTATCAATATGTTTAAACACTTGCAATATGATCAGTGGATTTTAAGTTGGGCATTTATGATAAAAGATGTACATCAGTCTAATAAAACAGTCGTCTGCGGGGAAAACAAAAAAAACAATTTTTTCTATATAGTTTAGTTAAATAAACATTTATGAATTATATTAAGTCTTATCCCCCTTATAGGAAACTCCGTTATTAAAGACAAAGATGGAAAATCCTCGAACCCGTCAATTTTTATTTTAATCGAGGTGTTTTACAACATTGTCACCCCTTTTTCCCCCAACACTTGACAGCTACCCCCTCATAATTTTTAAATAGCAAGGGGGGTAGTGCGATACTTCATTGGAAACGGTTTGAAAAGCAGAACTCAAAAATGCATAATTTATTAAATTTTCGATGAAACAATTAAGGGGGCATCCATTAATTATGTGAGCTCTTTTTCGGTCAGTTTAGAGTCCTTCCCCCCTCCTTAGGTGAGATTTGCCTGGACTCCCCCTCCCCTTACGTGAGATTGACGCTAAAAATATTTTAAACTTAATTTAATTTCATTATTCGGGAAAAGAAAATAATAAATTGTTCAGGTATACTATACTTAATTTATCTAAATTAAATAAATACTCTCGAATGATATTAATAGCCATGAGATTTATTTTAGCGGGCAAAATGAACACTCAAAATAATTTTTTTTAATATCTGTAATATTTTATATTTTTTGAAGTTCGATTATCCACCCCTCGGTTTAAATGAGATTTGGTGAGATTTCATTGGGCCCCTCCCCCCCCCCTATTCTGTGCTCACGTAATTAATGGATGCTGTCAAGAGTAGGGGGTAAAAGGGGTGACAATTTTTTGTATGTTATAAAACACCTCGATTAAAATAAAAATTTACGGGTTCGAGGATTTTCCTTAATAACGGAGTTTCCTATAAGGGGGGTAAGACTTAATATCCGCGCCGTATACTAACAAAACAGTTCTTCTATTTTTTTTTTAATAAAAGTCAGGTTAATTGTTAGTGATAAATGAAAAATGGTCTTGAAGATCTCTGCTTTTTGTAAGGGAGAAATGGAAAGATCCAAATATTTATCGCATACTTATACACTTTCGAAGATGGTTCAAAAATACGTGTGCGATTTTTTTCATTCGAATTAAACCGCATACGAAAAAGTTCGACTGATCTCGAAAATACGGTACCTGATTAGTATACGGGTGTCACTACAATAAAGCCGCGTCCACAATATGCTAATATGCCATATAGCAAAACCAGAAGCCGATGCCATTCACTGTGTCCACAGAAATGAAAAATTTGTTACTTTAATTAAAATGCATGATTAACTCTAAGCGTAAATCCCAAAATGGATAACTATTTTTATTATAATAAAATTTATATCTTGGATCCTTAACAAGATACTTAAAGCTGGCGCCAATATGGTTTATTTACGATAAGAAGACGATGAAGTAATTTTTAGTTACTTTCCTGCTTATCAGAATAAATATAAATTTACCAACCGTAAATACAATTTTTATGGATAGGGCAATTTACAGTCTACGGTTTGGCAAAACTAACATTGGTAAAGTTCCTCAGTTTAGATATCGAAGAATAAATATATAATTCTAACGATTTAAAACAAAGTTTTGAAAAACAGTGACCGTTCAACCAAGAAGCAACAACTACTTCCCGGGCTATGTGCCCAGCCTAATATTTTAAATTTAAATTTTATTTTTGTGAGTTGGCTAAACCTCCGAAACAGCACGAGGCGGAATTTTTACCCAGACTGTATCACCACGTGTTGCGACGTTTGCAGTTGTCTGGTGTGCTTTGCTTGGAGTAGGGATGGCGATTCTTTCTAAAAAAGATCGATTTTTAAATCGATTCGAATCGTAACCTGATGAATCGATACATAAAAAATCGAGGTCTAAAAGATCGATTTCACAAAAAATTTTTTGAAGTTTGTATTTTTTACAAAGTAAATATAAATCGATCTTTTTTATTGAAAAACAACAAGAAAGGTACCCCTAAATAAACAATCTCTCTCCGGGATCTCTTATCAGTAAAATTGGCGATTTTTTTTATTACCATATTATTATCACAAAGTATCGGATTAGGAATGTGTGAGATTAATGGAAAAGAATCATCGATGAAATAAAAATCGATTTTTCTTTATTCAAAATGAATGGATTTGTCGAAAAAATCGATTTTAATAAAAAATAAATCGATTTCCGCGAAAAGACCGTTGATTTTTTTTGGATTGTTTTAAAAATGGAGATGCTTTTCGTATATATTCCGATAATAAACCTAAGAGATTTATTCGTTAACGATATTTATCGGATTGAAAAAATATCAAATAAAATTATATGAAAATTGTCAAAATTTTTGAAATATGGTCAATAATTGTCAAAAACTGTTGAAAATTGTCAATAATTGTTAAAATTTTGAAAAATGATCAAAAATTTTCAAAAATGGTCAAAAAATTTGAAAAACTGTCAAAATTGGTCAATAATTGTTGAAAAATGGTCAATAATTAAAAAAAAATGATCAATAATTGTTGAAAAATTTGGAAAAATGGTCAGTAATTGTTGCAAAACTGTTAAAATTGGTCAATAATTGTAAAAAATGGTCAATAATTATTGAAAAACTGTCAAAATTGGTCAGTAATTGTAAAAAATGGTCAAATTTTTTTTAAAAATGATCAATAATTGTTAAAAAATTTGGAAAAATGGTCAATAATTGTTGCAAAACTGTCAAAATTGGTCAATAATTGTTAAAAAAATGGTCAATAATTTAAAAAAAAAAGATCAGTAATTGTTGCAAAACTGTCAAAATTGGTCAATAATTCTTAAAAAATGATCAGTAATTGTTGAAAAACTGTCAAAATTGGTCAATAAAATTGTCAATTAATTGTTAAAAATGGACGATTTTTGTCAAAAACTGTCAATAATTATTAAAAAATGATCAATAATTGTCAAAAACTTCTGAAAATTGTCAATAATTGTCAAAATTTTTGAAAAGTGGTCGATAATTATCGAAAATTTTTTAAAAAATTAGAAAAATGGTCAATTATTGTCAAAAACTGTTGAAAATTGTCAATAATAGTTAAAATTTTGAAAAATGGTCAGTAATTGCTGCAAAACTGTCAAAATTGGTCAATAATTTTTTAAAAAAAGGTCAATAATTGTTGAAAAACTGGTCAATAATTGTTGAAAAACTGGTCAATAATTGTTGAAAAACTGTTAAAATTGGTCAATAATTGTAAAAAATGGTCAATAATTTTAAAAAAATGGTCAAAAATTGTCAAAAAGTTTGGAAAAATGGTCAATAATTGTTGAAAAACTGTCAAAATTGGTCAATAAAATTGTCAATTAATTGTTAAAAATGGAAGATTTTTGTCAAAAACTGTCAATAATTATTAAAAAATGATCAATAATTGTCAAAAACTTCTGAAAATTGTCAATAATTGTCAAAATTTTTGAAAAGTGGTCGATAATTATCGAAAATTTTTAAAAAATTTAGAAAAATGGTCAATTATCGTCAAAAACTGTTGAAAATTGTCAATAATAGTTAAAATTTTGAAAAATGGTCAGTAATTGCTGCAAAACTGTCAAAATTGGTCAATAATTTTTTAAAAAATGGTCAATAATTGTTGAAAAACTGTCAAAATTGGTCAATAATTGTAAAAAATGGTCAATAATTTAAAAAAAATGGTCAAAAATTGTCAAAAAGTTTGGAAAAATGGTCAATAATTGTTGAAAAACTGTCAAAATTGGTCAATAATTGTTAAAAAATGGTCAATAATTGTTGAAAAATGGTCAATAATTTTTAAAAAATGATCAGTAATTGTTGAAAAACTGTCAAAATTGGTCAATAATTGTCAATTAATTGTTAAAATTGGACGATTTTTGTCAAAAACTGTCAATAATTGTTAAAAAATGGTCAATAATTTTGAGAAATGGTCAATAATCGTCAAAAGGTGTCAAAATTTTGAAAAATAGTCAATAAATATTACGAGAGCCGTTTCTGAAAATCCACTCCTCAAACACACGTAATTTATACAAAATCGATTAATATTACTCGAAAAATCGATAATTAAAAATCGATTATTACAAAATAATAATCCTTTTATAGAAAAATCGTTTAATTTTTCAAACATCCCTACTTATAGAGTTCCCTATAAGCTTTTTTTAAAAAAAAAAGCAACAGTGTCTGTCGAGTCTACTGGGATCCGAGCGGTTCCGCTCTCATCACTACTTGCGATGTTGCCGGGGCAATTGAAAAAAAAGCCGCTCTACCAAAAATACAAAAAAAATCGAAAGTCGATTTTCAAGGGTGAAATATCGATTCACTGAATCGATTCAATACAACATATCGATATAAAAAATCGATTTATTCGGTCCGAGGTATCGATTATTCGATTAATCGATTTCAGATCGCCATCCCTAGCTTGGAGTGCTACGCGGCCTTACATGAGCTGGTAAGTTTTGAATGCCTTTATAAATTCGAAATGTTAATGTTACAAAATATGACAGGCGGTACATTAAAATGCATGTATCAGCTTAATTTAGGTACACGTATTTAGGGTTATGTAAAAAATTTTTTTAAGCATTTGGTTAAAAGGGTTTCGAGATTTTGGGGAATTCTTCTATTGTTGCATTTTTGCGGGTAACTTTGCCACATACCAAAATTTTTTTATATTATTTTTAGACAACTATGGGTCGTCAGTACATGAAGAAGTTGGGTGCGAGACGTTATCGTAATTATACGGAGAAAACACTAAACCAAGCAATCAATACAGTTCAAAATAGAAATGTTTCAATTCTGGCGGCTTCCGAATTGTACAACATTCCCAGAAGAACTCTGTGGAATAAGATTAACAGAAGGCATATATGGGAAAACCCGGAGGTATTACGGCACTTACAGAAGCCAAAGAAAGGGCTTTTGTTGATGTCCTACTAGTTACAGCAGAATACGGATGTCCGCAGACCAGTTTGGACCTAAGGATGTGTGTAAAACGTTTTTTTTGACAAAGAAGGTCGGAGAGTGCCCCAATTTACATTAAACCTCCCAGGAAAGGATTAGTGCCAAAATTTCATTGATAAGTGATAATCTTTCATCACATTTTAATGTGAATATTATCACTGCTTGTCAAAGATTTAATATAAAATTTGTCCTTCTACCACCTAGCTCTACCCATCTAACGCAGCCACTAGATGTTGGTTATTAAGGCCCCTTGAAGCGTTGCTGGAAAAAGCTCCTTACAAATCATAAACTTCAGAACCCACGAGAAAAAGCACTCAACAAAACCACATTTCCTAATTTATTAAAAAGGCTCGTCGATGATTTAAAGCCTTCAGGGCTACGGGGATCATTCAATTTAACAGAAATGAAGTCTTAAAAAGACTCCCTACTCAACGAACTAAAGAAAACTTAAGCCAAACAGTAAGTGATACTCTTTTACAATACTTGAAAGAGACCAGGTCGCCATCTGCATCTACAGTTCCAAGAAGGAAAAAAATGTTAAGGGTAGAACCTGGCAAATCAGTGGGAACTGATGACTTTTTGAGGCATAGTAACCACTTGGAAGACAGTGATTCAAATAAAGAAAACGCACCATCTACATCTGTGAGCCAGGCAAATCTGGAAGACGTAAATGAAACCGAAAGTTTTTTGGAGGATGAAATGTTGGATTTAAACAACAGTTCGGAGGTTTTGGAAGATGCAACTGAAGAAGATGACGTGCCTCTTATTTCACTCATCAACCAGAAAAAAACCTCCAATGGTGATTTTGTGATAGTAGCGTTCCCGACTAAGAAAACTGTCAAACATTATGTTGGAGAAGTAAGAAATAGATGATGATGGGTTTGTAGTGAAGTATATGAGAAGAAAGAAAAATGGATTTGTCTATCCCAATGTTGAGGACACATGATATGTAAAAGTTTTGTTTTGCCACGTCATCGTCTTTTTATCGTAAATAAACAAAGATGTACTTCGAGGACAGTCGCTCAAGGACGGAATGAAAGCGTTTAATGGACTGTTTTGTATTTTTAGGAATAACAACAATAAAAGTGTGTGGGACATTTCATAAAAGGTTCATTCAATTCGAACTTTTTTTCATTAACAAACACATTCAACAATCATAAACATTTATATTATGTAATTTTTTTAGCATATTACAAGATAAAATCACAATATAAATGACAAGCTCCTTTTTGTGCGCGTAATTTAATTGATAAGCGTTAATAATTACAATATTAATCAGTCTTTGAATATAAAATTAAAGTTACACGAAAAGGCAACAAGATTTTTTTGCTTGTGCTGTTATTTATTATATAATATGGATCCAAGATACTTTTATTAGTTAAAGGAAAAATCTTGTATTTAGTGAATTTGATTTGTGCCGGTTTTTGTTGGATGGTATATTTTACATATGTAACATTATATTTTATGAATTTTAATTAATTTAAAATCCGGTCTAACCGTACCTAACTGACGGTTTGTCAATAAATAATACTTTTTCTCAGTGTAACTCACATAAACGCTGAAAAGCTGTTTCAGAAATACCATAAAATTTATGTTTGTTGTCTATATTTATAAATCCAATTTATATTTTTACGGTATTTCTAGAAAATGGAAGGAATGTTTGGAACAAATATCAATATCCTATACATCTTTATTCTTGACATAATAATAATACTGTTGACGGAATGCTCAAATTTTAAGAATAGTGTACTGTTAGTATCATTATGTTATACAATTTTTGTTTACCAGGTGGTCCATAAAATATGGTTCCCGTCCGCATATCCCATAAAACGTTCATTTTTTGATGGACCACCGGGTAGGTACAAGTATTTGTTTATACAGTGTGTCCGCGGTCAGGGTGCCCAAGAGGAGAAACTTTTTTATTTGTAGTTTTAATGAAAACTGTCATTCGGGATAAAAAGTTTTGCTTGTTCTGAAACCCCGTGAAATGAAAGAAAATTCTAGTTTTTCAAAACCTACTTCATTTTATTTATTTATTCACGGGCAAGCCCAATTCACATAGAAATTACAGTGTTAAAAAATGCTCTAAAAGCATATAAAATTAAATTAGGGAGTGATAACACTACAACATCAATTGACAATCAAAAATTTTAAAATATCAAAGTTTAAGCCCCAGCAGATGTATTTTAAATTTGAAAGTTGACACATTCAAAATTGAAATGTCTTCAATAGAGTTAGCTAATCTAAGTGTCCTAGGGAGAAAATTATTCATGGCATAGTTGTATCTATGAAAAGAAACTTATAAGTGAGTGAGGAGTCTAATATAACACCAAGGACTTTTATTTGCGAAACACAATTTAAAGTTTCATTATTAATGCTGTAATCAAAAGCTATTATAGTCAATTTTATGGAAAACACGATAAATTTTTGCTCTAATTTCGAAAATGTAATTATAATAAAATAATAAATTCAATAATTATTCGACATAGAACTTTGGAACATTTCTCCACTCTATTTCTAAATTCTATATAAACGTTTCTTAGCATGACGGCATTAATTATTGCTTGTTTCAGATCTTCAATGCTATGATTTAAATTTATTTCGAAAAACTTAGGTAGCCCCATAAAAACAATCTAAAATTTTCAAATCGGGTGATCAGTACCTGTCCATACCGTCCTATCCATTGTTCAGAAAAATATTCATTCATCCATCAGCAAAGTCGATTGCTGAAAATTTATTTTACGCCTTTGCTACAAAGGAAGGTCATCTGTTCACTGATCACTGTTTTACACTACCACTACACCAACACTAACACTTTACACTATCTTACGCGCGTTTCGATAACCAAGTTATCTTCTAAACAGTTTACCTTCAGTTTCTGAAGAAGATAACTTGGTTATCGAAACGCGCGTAAGATAGTGTAAAGTGTTAGTGTTGGTGTAGTGGTAGTGTAAAACAGTGTTCAGTGTCAAGTATCGCCAACGGTTCCAGAATTCCCAACTTAGAGGTCATCTGTTGCATTTCATAAAATAAATTGATAAAAATGAAATGACGCACCCAGGGTTATTTAACGATCGCTCCACTTCCTACTTTCGAAATTGTCCAGACACCCCTTGTTATATTTTGGACATATGCATAATATATTATGTATGGAAAGAATGTTTAGAAAAAACAAGTTTTTAGTTTTAAATTGTGAGAAAGAAAGAGTTACAAATATGTAGTCTTAAGGGATCGGATCTCTACGCTCCGGTACCTATAGGGTGTAATTTAATTGAAGTTATGCAATAAAGTCATAAAAAGCATAATTTCTGGTCCTTCGTTTTTTTTTATCTCATCTAATTCTGGTAAAAAAGTTTTCCAGCAAATAAAAATATATTTCCTGATTAACGTTACCTCCAGAAAATACTGTCCGATTATTCGATCTGGGATTTTCTCTTACTGAATGTGTAGCTGCATCATCGTTCTCATTGTACACCTTTTTCGATTTCCTTTTGTCTCCAACAGAACCTGTCAAATTTCTTTGTTAATTTTTTTTAATCCACTCCACGTAACGAGTACGTATGGATATTTCTCATTAAATAGTTGAATTGTTTACTTGTACGAAGCATTCCCAATGCCAAAGCATTTTACAAGATGTATTATTTGTTAAAGAGTTAGCATTGTTGAAAAAGAAATACAATTTGAAAATTATTTACCGAAATTAGTTCCATAGGGTACATCGTTAACTAGATTATTATTACATTTTCGAACCTAAATTTTATATCATTTTACGGAGTTTCAGAACAAGTAAAACTTTTTATCGAGAATGACATTTTTCGCTAAAACTAAACAAATAAAAATGTTTGTCTTCTTGGGGCACTTCTTCCTTGGACACACTGTAGTTTTTTCGCTGTACTTTACTAAAATTTTTGTACGATTTTTTTTAAATACAACAAGAATACATCAATAAGCACCATTGATGATTACATGCCTTAAAGCCTCAGAAAATAAAATTTCAGACAATTAAGAAAATGAATATTATGCAAACGATAACTGGAAGGGACACCCGGTTTTTATTTAAGCTACAGATATCACAAAGATATAGATCCTTATATACTTCATTGAACTTAATCACATTTCTTTATGTTTTCTTTTATGCAACACCATTAATTTTTTTGTCAATAATATCTGTACTTTAAATCCAAACTCCTCTATCGTCTCATCATAACTCATACACTTCCCTACCGTTAGCCCTCGACGAAATTCTCTTATTTTGCATGTCCCTGCTTCTTTGAGGACTGCAATACATATTATACCCTGGAATTATGTGGACCCTGACATCTCCCGAAGGTCTAACACCTTCCGGACGTTGCCTCCTGGAAAACGTTACTGTCGTTTTACAACAACAATATTGGAACAAGTTGATATAGGCTCCTCGAAAATGTTGATTTGATATTCCGTAGAGGATGCTGTTCACACAGGATTTGCTAATAGCCAACCAGGCTAAATTGTAAAAAATACTATCTGGTATTTTTCGTTTAGTACCGACGGCGAGGACTACGCCGAAAGGAAGCCAAAATATTATGAAGACCACGAAACTGTACATATTCGAATGCATTAACATTTTGTCCCAATTAAATGTTACGGGTGCCTTGAAGCTTGGTCGGGATTTGAATCTAAAAAATAGAAATCTTATCAAACAAATAGTTAAGTAGATATAATAAGCAGATTCTAGCTCAGTAGCTAGAAAATGCTTGGAGCAGTTTGACATTTGCTGTGACGTGCAACTGAAATGATGTTCTTTGGCAATCACCGACGTTTTCGAGTTACTGCTTGGTATATTTACTTTGTATAAGTTTCCTGAGAAGACTGTGTAGTTCATTGTATCAACCACCCTAACAACACAGGGATGTCCTAGGTATGTCCCTTTTATGTACCGCGGTACAAGAACATAATTGGGACATCCAGGGGATGTCCTGCAGAGATTTTCTAGAGGACATCCTATCTGGTATATCTGGTATATCCCTGGTATTTCTAATATCAATTTACATAAGAATCATTAAAACGTATCAAAATGTCCATTGAAAATTCAAAGTTGATATTACCTTCATTTGAAAATTTTTGTTTTCCTTCTGGAAAATAATGGATATATAGGAATTTGATCCTCGAAGTGCGCATGTCACATGAACAGATTTTTTTCTACTCAGTATCGGTATCGCTAACAATTTTGTATGATTATTCTGTCTACGTAAGGTACGTCAGGACAAGTTAGGGTAGGCTAAAAATTCAGGCATTTTCAAATCAGATTAGGTTTGTGTGTAAATCGCAAGCGAAAAACTAAATCATGCATTTTCAACTTGCATGCAGCTGTCTTGTCATTTAAATTTCCCGCTACTAAACAAATTCAAATCTGTTCATGCAACATGCGCACTTGGGGGATCGTATTCCTTTGTCTAAATGCCAGTCATATACGCACGTTTCTAACCTAACTTTTCTTTGTTTCATTGGATGTAAAAGGTTAAAGTTGAATATTTTCTATATAGTTGAGGAGGTGTATAATAAGTTGAGTTTAAAGGTTGGTATAACAATAATCATAATACTGAATATACTCTCCTTGGGCTATTCGATTCTATATTATTATGTTTATAGTGAGGTTTATTTGTATATTGATTAATCAATTAGGTACATATCAATACAATGCATCCTATAAGGAAGGAATAATAAACTGTGAGCATTTTATAATAATTTGGAATCTTTTTTCTAGATACAGTTTTGAAGAAGCTTGCTGCAGATTTTGACAGTTTTTGTGTGCAGAATCTAAGGAAACAGAATATGCTCACTAGTATGGTAACAGATTTATTATCTGAAGTTAAATCTTTGAAGAACACCATTACAGAAATGCATGCTCTCAGGATATCAGATACTTCAAATATGAGGACAGAAAGTATGTTCGAGAAACTAAAACTACCAGCTAGAACACTGAAAGAATTTCAAGACATAGAGAACTATTTACACCCCCAAGATTAATTCAAAAATGTGGTACTATAAACTTTTTCTGAAAAATAACATTCAAAAAAGCACTTTCTACATTAAGCATACCTAAGTTAGTTGTCATTGATGCTAAACTAGTTTTATAGAAAATTGCACTTTTTTTCAAGTGAAGTTTAAGGATTAGTAGCTAGTATTATTATAAAATGTACTCGTTTCATTCAGAGTTCCTGTTTCAACAGTTCATTACCAAATAAATCGTTGAGTGCTATAGCTTTTTAATTTTTATCTTATTTTATTTCAGGTACAAGAAGTATCAATAATAGGGGGGAATTCCCCATTTGATTTTGTGAAAAGAGTCATGTTACAATTCATGACATACCAAACAGCTACATCTTTCACCTGGTATGGGACGAAAGAAAAATTATGTTTTAAGGAGACAAAGATGTCACAAATGATACTTCGTGAGTATTTTTATCTATTTTTACTGTAAATTATTTTAGTAAACTTCATTCAATTGCACCTGTAATAATATTTTTGTTACAGTGAAGCCAGTGGTAACCAAAAACAAATTGAGGAGGCTTTACAGAAGTTCTTCAGGAGAGCAAAGGAAAGAAGCCTCAGAGAAAAAGATGAGGCAATGCCTACAACAAAATGCAACACTTAGCTAATATATATCTGTACAATTTGTTTTGTTTTTGTTTATTACCATATGAATATATGTTTTTGTTTAGTTTATTATCATATAAATTTATGTATAGAATGAGTTTTTGATAGTCGATTTTTTTTTAATATTTTATTTCATTATGTGATACTTGTTATTTTTCATTAAAGTGGTTTTGTGTAGAAAATCTTTGGATTTTATTTATTTCTTCATATTTTCTATGAAATATTTCAAATTAAATAAATGAAAAAAGGACATTCTAGGACGTCCAGGGGATGTACATATATCCCAGGGATGTCCCTGGGATGATCCCTAGGGTGGCCCTTTGATGTCCTTCGTCGGGACTTGGTACATCCCTGGGACGTACCAAAAGGACATCCCTTGTGTGTCCTTTTTGGTGGAAAGTAGATGTCCCTAGTATGTACCATGTCCGATAAAGGATATCTCAGGGACGTCCTAGTAGCAAATGAAGGACGTCCCTGGGATGTACAGGGGATGTACTTGTGTTGTTTGGGCAATCTCTGATATATTTTCGTGAAATTGGATAAAATTGTTGGAAGAGGTATATAAACTGTTGACAAGTATTTTTAGACTTCGTAAAACTGTAATGACACAATATAACTTGCCCGCAAGTAATAAAATTAAGATAATTAGCGTAATAAAACTTAACTGTGGTGAACCAGTAAAATGTCTGTACATCAATTAGTCCGGCCAATTTTGACATTTTAAATAACAAACATTCCCGGAGAGCCAAATTCTGGTGGAGGCCTTCGGTTCACCATTAGAAATAAAGTGTCAAAAGTCCCCATCGATCCCATGTATGCTAAAAAAGTTATTCGTGGTCAAAGGTCAAAATTTCAAGTTTTTTGGATTTTTTTCGAAAAGGTAAGTTTTATCAAAAAAGTACTTGAAAACAAAGTTGTAGATCTTAAAATTATCTACAAAAATGGCCCTCATGATTTTTTTTCTAAGAATCACCATTCCTAAGATATCGCGATTCTAAGAGTCACGTATATACATAGTCAAGCACTTAAGACAAGTAAAAATTCCTATTTGTGTTTCTAAAAATATACACTCAAAAGATAGTCAGTCCCTTACTGAATCTCCTTTACCCGCATTGCCTTGAATAGCATCTGGTTATTCTAATGTCCGTCTGGTGTTCTTCATATACCTGCTTCTTTTAGTGTTAAACATTTGATACAAGTGAATATACATATTTATTACAAGCGTCTACCATTCAGGTTATTTCATTTACAATAATTACGAAAGGAATTCTTCTTGCTATTTATTGAGCTCCAAAAAAAAATTGATTGCATAGATAATGACAGATATTTAACCTTTGTCAAAAATACAAGAGACAAGAAGCAAGTACAACTATCCTGTCTTCCTCCAACATCTGCTATTCAACACTTGTATCGGTTATACTCGTACTATCAAGTTCAGAAGACTGGGTTTGGAAATTAACTTTGGAACCGATTCAAACTACTTCCACCCACTCCAGAAAAACTCCTTAACACTATTTTCTGCAATTGCAAAAAATGTTGTAGTGCCAAATGTGGCTGTAGAAAAGTGGGGTTACTGTATTCTCCAGCTTGTACCAATTGACAAGGTCAGTCTTGCTCAAATGTACAATTGAATACAACAGAGGAAGATTCATGTGATTTTGATGAAGCGACAACTGATTCAACTTCATTTGAACAGTGACTGTTGAAGTTGACTTTGAAGAGTATGAATCAGATTAAAATATCAAAAGAAGTCAGAACCACAGTTAAACTCAAAATCCAATATCAATAATCATCATGCACCTTAAAAAAGTATTGTGACTCTTAGAATCGCGATATCTCAGGAATGGTGATTCTTAGAAAACAATTATGACGACAATTTTTGTAGATAATTTTAAGATCAACAACTTTGATCTGAAGTACTTTTTTGATAAAACTTACCGTTTTCGAAAAAAACTCCAAAAAACCTGAAATTTTGACTAGTGATGAGCAAGACTGGTCTTGGTCTTGCAAAAGATGCAAGACCAAGACCAGCTAAAGGCTTGCAAGACCAAGACCAAGACCGAGCTGTGCAAGACTTATGCAAGACCAAGACCGGCCTGCTTAATAATGTTTCAAATTAATTCTTACAAAATGTGTATTTTTACCTCAAAATATCATGAAAGCAATTTGAATTTTGAATAAGTATAGCTAATTTAAATAGAAATATGTTTGTTGAACAAATTATTCCACTCACAATATTACCTGTGATATAACATACTAATAAGTGTACCGTGCTAAAACGAGGATCTTTTTGTAAACCCATTCAAAATGAAGGGTTGCCGGTTGATTTATGGGGGGTAGTTAGATAATTTTATTATTTGTTTTCCATATATCTGTTTTTGATGGCCCATCTTGAGTCGTAACAGATCCATAAATAAATTATCGAATCGAACAATATCAAAAAACGGCGGCAGATGTACCAATACCTGAAAATACTAGAGATTTTGGTAAAGGGTCATAAAATGTTTCATAATAATTTTGTTGTGGGTTTTTCCCAACTATAAAATGCAAGACCTGCAAGAGTCTTGCAGCAAGACCAAGACCGGACTATGCAAGACCAAGACCAGGACCACGCATGCAAGACCAAGACTAAGCCGGTCTTGCTTTGCTCATCACTAATTTTTACCTTTGACCACAAATAACTTTATTTGGCACACATGGGATCGATGGAGATTTTGACACTTTATTTCTAATAGTGGCCCCAGGTCTCCACCAAAATTTGACTCCCCGGGAATTTTTGTTATTTGACCACTATTATAGTACTTAGGTATAATTTACAAAACATAAAACAATGGAAAATACGTACCTTCTAACTTGATATCCAGCTCTAACATAAGAAAATAGAGTAACCAATACAGGCAAAAGCACCATAACTACACTTACAGTAGCTTGATAAGGTATTAGCCCCAAATATTTTCGTCTGCAGTAATCAAAAGAAATATCGCTGATAAACTGAATTCCAGATATGCAAGCGCATATAATCCAAAAAAACAGAAGAATTACGGTAATTTTTCGTCTTGTAAGTTTATCGTATGCTCCAGCGGAAAAACAAAGACGATAGTAATTTTCCGTAGCAACTGCGGCAAGTGATAGAACAGTGACAAGGAAACACAAAGTCGCCAGAAACCATTGGAAACGACAGACGGCCAAGTTGTCTCGAAGTCCTGCTAAGATAACAATCGCAGAAGCCGGTACGACCAAACCGGATACTAGAAGATCAGCTAGAGCTACATTCACGACAAACGTGTTACCTGAAAAATATTATTTGTCGTTAAATAATTTAATAGGTAGATATGTTTCAATTATAATAGTGTAAAATATTGAAAATTTAGATCCGCACTGTATATTTGATGTTTTGTGTAATCGAAAAACTCATCACAGTATAAAAATGGAACTGTACAAATCATATTGTTCATCGAGATCAATATTTCATTGTGTGATAGAGTATAACATCGAATATATATAGATAAGAGACAAAAATGCAATTATATTACCCTAAAAAAGTGTCAGTTAAGAAATAATACCAACTATAGTAGGATTTAACCCACCCAATGCCCGGGACTAGACAGTTTTGATGAATAAATTTGGAACACAGGGCCCGGGGCTATAGACCCCCCAAGCCACTAGCTAAATCCGGCTCTGATACCAACAACATAATACAGTATTCGCCAGCTAACTTGATGTCCCAGAAATTACCAACTAAGAGAGACAGAGTAATAATGCCCTGCCTACTCGGCTGCTATTGGTGGTAAAATTTTGACAAACGCCAATTGCATCGAACCTTATCAGGTGTTAAGATTTTCAGTAGCGTAGAGTCACCCAGTTATTGTTTTTGCTTTGTACAATAAAGTGTTTGTAAAAATGTCAGCCGTTAATGAAGAAAATCGTAAATGTACTGAAGGACAAACTCGTCAAGTGATATATAGAGTGTTTAATTATTTTAAGACATTAAAAAGTGATAAAGATACCTTAATAAACGTGAAAATTAAAACATCCGAGGCAACAGGTAAGCCAGCTAGCTAGCAATATACCTAGCTTAAATAATTTCCCATTATCTTGTGTTTCTTTTATTCTCATTACTACCTTTAACTTTATAATCTTCAATTAGATAAATAACATGTTATTGTAATGGGTACCTTATTGTTAAAATATTATTTATGTACTCAGAATACAGGTATAAAGCAGATCCGTTTCTATTAAAATCAATATACCAATAATTATAACAAAGAATAAAATATTATTTATTAAGTTAGGAACATATATTTCCGGACGGACTTTACTTTATTAATTGTACAAGTTGTGTTAATTTGTAACAGAAAGCGTATCCTCAGAACTTGTACGGCACTGTTTACAGTTATCGGATGGGCGGCGTCAATAGCTCCCTAGAAAGCATTTAGGACATCAAGTTAGCTGGCGAATACTGTATGAATCATTTGAATAACAGAATTAATTTTTAGTTTTTTCATCAAACAATTTAATCAAATCATAAAATTACCACAGTAATAACCACTGCTCTAGTTTATTTAAAAGAGTAATGCCTTCAGAAGAAATAAAGGGTTTAGTAACAAAAATAGACGGAAATTTACTAAATCGTGTAAAGTATAACTTGTAGATTGTCTATTTTTTATAAAATCACCTCGTTTTCTAAGATAGTCTTCAATCATTACGGCACTGATCATGAAGACGTTTCCGACACTACCCAGTGCTGATAACGAGGCAAGAAGAATCAGTCTTGCTAATCTTGACCAGTGGTCGTTAAGTGTTACTGGAGATACTGATTCCGCCGAAATATCGGTTATGTTGAGTAGAACCATGCCCGAAGCAGCTAAAACAAAAAAATGTGTGACATAATACTTATTGAGACTAGGAAAAAATATTGTTCCCGCACTGTAGACATGGATAACCCAACCTTAATTCGCATACGAAATATAAGATCGATGGCTCTAGTAAAACATACATATTATTACGCGAGCTACTGCATTAATATGCTCACTTAGTGCCCCAGTGAAATCCCCGTATGAGACGACTATGGCTCCTCCGCCCAATTTTCGAGAAGCATCCAAAAAAACGAAACATCGAGAATATCCAGTGCATCCGCCAGAACGTCGAGATAATTCTAGAAATACGACGCGCGAGTAAAAATAGGCCACGAGCATCGCTGCAGGCAATTAGTCAATCAGTCAGTGTTGATACCGAAGGAAAGTAATCGCGCTTCGAAAAAAAGTGTTTATTAAGTGACTCTCATATAAATTATAATTAGTGTGTTTAGTGTATTAGATAAATTATTAAATAAGGACTGAATTACATATAAATCTGTAAATATAAATTAGAATAAACGTTACAATATTATATACCTGCTAGTACGATCCCCTTTTCTTAGGTGTAAGGCTACAATACATTTTGAGTATTATTAACAAAGCATTGACAAAAATTTTGATCAGCTAAACGTATACTTAGATCAATTAAAAAATAAGTTTAGTGTTATAGTACTGACGGAAACATTTCAAATAGCTGACTTGAACTTATTTAAAATGGATGGTTATAAAATTTATTATAATGAAGGAAATTTTAATAGAAGTGATGGCGTGGTAGTTTTTAGTAGGTCCAGCTTGCCATTTACTTCTAAAGTAATCAACATTGGAGAATTCAGAGTAATTGAATGTGAAGATGGAGTTAATAACAGAAACATTTTAATTGCCTCCATTTATCGTTCACGCTCATCTAACACAAACATCTTTATTACTGACTAAACAAGTAATTGATGATACGTAACGATAGGGTAATTCCAATTTGCAACGCCCCACGTTGGGCGCCAATTTGTAACGGCTACTCAGTTTAGAGAGCACCTCAGGTGTAGATTCTGAGACCAAACTAGTACAAATTCAGAGAGTAGTCTTACCGGTTCTCGGGTAATCCTACTTGAAATTTATTTAAGGTACTGAAATTAGATAAAGGTAAATTATGAAAGTTAAGAAAGGTAAGTGGGCGCCACCCTGAATAGTACTAGCTTATTTGTTATTCACATCAGCTTTATAACGACAAATCCTGTAAGATTGGAAGGGAAAATAAACTTTATGAACAACGTTATTAAATTTACAAGTTGTATATTGACTTTTGTTACAAACAATTAAACAAAGTAAAAAAATTGACTAGTTTTTATTGACGTCGTTGAAGAAGCGATGAAATATATATATTACTTTCCTGGAGTGATGGTGAGGAGATGGTGTCCTTGGTGTCGTTTTGAAATTACATATCTTGTCACAGATAATATTCCCAGGTAGAGTATTCCAGGTAAAAGTCCTGGCCCAGGTAAAGTTCCAGGTAGTGTCTCAGGTAAAATGTCCCAGGTAAAGTGTCCCAGGTAAAGTTTGGGTCCAGGAAAAGTTTGTCCCAGGTAAAGTGCATTCAAATGAATGCACTTCTTAAAGATAAGATACGATAAGATAGAAAGGCTTCAATGGCACATGTTCACAGGAAACAAAAATGAACCCTCTCCGCCATTCTTTAAATACAGGAAATCATATGAAAGATAACAGACTTACGTCTCATGTTCATGTCAAGCTCAGACGCCTTGACCAGGAAAGAAATTTACATTCCAATAGTGAATTCTTAATTCATGTTTAATTAATAAGTGGTAGAAGAAGAGATACGAGGTCGAAGAGGGAGTATCAAAATAGCAGTGACTATTTTCACGACAGACGGAACTCGATCTACTTCTAAAGTAGACGGGGCTGGTATATCTGTTAAGATAGAACCAACCATTCTGGTTTGCGATTAGAAGGAATAACATCACTTGTAGACCGGTTTTGGCGTATTTGCGTATTTAGAAGTGTAATTCAATGTCTGTCGGGACATAAAGCCCGAGAAGTAGTTGTTGCTTCTTAGTGAACGGTATGTTCTTTGGAAATTCATTTTTCTAATTTTGTAAAGCGTTATAATAGTGTTGAACTATTATTTTTTGACGTCTATAGATCACGCTTTACTAATATGACAATTATTTACAGGTAACTGTAATTAAGTAAATGAACAATATGGGTTTTAAAGGTATTCCTTTAAAACTTATCCAGTCATATTTAAGCAAAAGACCACAATGTGTTCAAATTGGAAACTACCTACGGTGGTTATATACTCTAGGTCCAATATAATCTGGGCTACACTGTCCAATAGTCAAGCGAGAATTTGGTATTTTTACTCTTATATCATTTTTAATTCGTGTTAGATATTTATGTTTAATTATATTTATTCTACTTCTATATTTGTGAAAATATGTTGATAGTTTATAGTAGTATAATTTTCTGGGATCTATAATCTTACAT
This sequence comes from Lochmaea crataegi, assembly GCA_947563755.1. NCBI lineage: Eukaryota > Metazoa > Arthropoda > Insecta > Coleoptera > Chrysomelidae > Lochmaea > Lochmaea crataegi. Next base: position 9,982,240 of record OX387433.1, on the reverse strand, counting down.
TCGTTAAACAATTAATAGTTCACTAAAATATAACTTTCTTGACTGAACCAATGCATTATAAAGTATTTTTAGTTGTTTTATATTATATCAAGATATCTTTTTAGGTATTTAAATTTGTTTATGAGAATCCTCAATATTTTCGTGACTTCGTTAATGTGGTGTTCCCATCTTAAGTGCCGATCTATAAAAATTCCAAGATATTTAATTTTGTCTGTAGAGGATATGCTGACAGTTTGGCTATTGTTTACATTTAATTGGGCAAATGCTGGGAGTCCCAAATAATTAGGAGCAAATGACAAGAAAACAGTTTTATTATAATTTATTGATAATCTTCTATAATTTAACCAATTAAATATCTGAGATAGCTCACTTTCTGCCGTTTGTTTTAATTTTTGCCACGAAGTGTCTTTATAAAAAATAACTGTATCATCCGCATAACTAATTATTTTTCCAACAGATCGTATAGAAAATAAGCTATTTATGTATATAGACTATATAGTAAAAAATATCGGTCCCAGGACTGTTCCTTGAGGAACTCCACATTCAACATATTGTGGTTCACTAATATACCTACTACTATTTTAAAATCTTAAATATTATATAATGTTGTATTACTTGTATACTTTAAGTGAACAAACTTTATTATTATTATTATTAGTTTCCCTGTATGGAAGTTTTTCCAAACAACTTTCAAAAGTGGGATTACAAAATGGGGCATTAAATTTTGCAGGAAAATAATTTGCTTTCTGAAGTAAGTAAACATAATAATATTAGCAGTTTGATTTTGTTTTTAATGCTACTACATTTTCGTATAGTCACGAAGTACACCTAAATGATAATAATAATTATGAATGAAATCATGCGGTAAATATCTAAAAATTTAACAAATAAGTAGGTACATATATCACTGTCTCGGAATGTTATTGAATAAAACGGAGTCAGCAAATAGACATTCAATTATTAAAAAATACTGTACAGGGCAACAATTTAAAAAAATATATGGAATAATAATTTGAGACGTTTTTTTGAAGTGAAAACTTCTTTAGGCGCGTTGAGCACTTTTTTAGGTGAAGAACAAACATGGATTTTTCGTCATCGTCACGCTTTTACGCAACACACAATACTATTGGTTATGCAACACAATTAACAATGAAGCGCATATAGTGTTGCATAAATCATCGTCACGCTTTCCATGAGTTATATGTATACTGTGTATAATATGTGTACTTTTTTTTTGTAAAAAATTCCATTTACGATGGGCTTACGATAAAATTTTTAAAAGGGATTCATTTACTGGTGTTTTCACTTCTGTTGGCAGTCCCAAGAATGGACTGTTTAAACACTGAACATACCTTGAAAACTCATCTATCAATTTCTAGAAATTACTCGTGACAATGCAAATGTTATTTGTGAAACAAGAAGAGTAATATAGTTATCATAAAATCATAATTCTATTTTAGAATTTGTTATTTATTGATTTTGTTTGATATAATTAACATGAAACATTTTACATTTACAATCAATATAAGACACGATTTACACTGATTTCTTGACTGAGGAAAACCCAGACTTTGACCGCAACCTTATTATTACATTTATTTAATATCATGCTTGGAACGCACTGATAGCTAAGGCCGGCACTGTAGAAACGTATGACGTAATCGATGTAACTAACCCAACGCTACAGCTACACTATGCTTCGTCCTATATCCGGTGAACCTTGATAAATTCTAACATCGCTCAATAGTTGGACGAGAATACGTTTTTACTAGCCGACCAATGGTTTAAATAAAAGTTTATAATCGAAATACCTCTTTTACTCCACTGGGCAACTGTAAAAGACAGTTATTGGAAGAACTCATATAAATGAATCATGTAAATAATCACAGATTTACTCACTCTGGTTATCAGCTGTGTTATTGAGATTGTATTGGTTTTTTTTATTTTTGTGCACAGTTGTCGAAAATAGGGCATGTTGTGTGTCAGTGTGTGCCTGTAAAATTTATTGGCAAAGGAATATTTATTTATTAGGAATTAACAACACATTTTGTAATAATATTGGTTGGCTGATATTTATTGAAGGTTTTGCCTTGAATTCTAACCCAATTGTTTTTTGACAAAAGTAAGTAGATATTTTGAGTTTACTTTATAAACAGTTTTAAATTTGGAGAAAACTTGATACAAAGTATATAAAAAATATAAAAAAAAATTAGGTATCAATAATAATTATATCTCTACATACCTACCTATCAGTAGCCAGTAACTATATTTTATTGTTTCATAATTTTTGGATTTTCCAAATCAGCCTTAGTATTTTCATATGAATCAATAATATCGTCTCTAAACCCATCAAACATGTTCTAGAGAATACCGAATTTATATTATTAAAACAATATATTTGTTGTAAACGTTTTCTCCTTTATAAAAATTCAAAATTTTATTAGTTCAATTTTTCTGGGAAAAATAATGATAATTGTATTACTTATCCTGCATTAACTAAAATCAAAAAATTAGTCACAATGATAACTCAGAAGCTTTGTATTATTTGTAAATCATCATAGAACTATGACTATCTTGAATGATAATTATGTTTCACTAATGACTAATTATTTTTCATTTCTCACTGCCCAGCAAAAAAACAGATTGAATATCATTATCCAACATACAGGGTAGAGCAAAATTCTTATTGTCTTAGATTACCTTTGGATATAGATTATATAGAGCTATAGTTTCTTTAATTTTACACCTAACAAATGATTACCAAATATTTAATAACAAGCATTTGCAAATATATTGTTTGGAAAGATACGAACAGTGTAAAGCCTAAATTGCAGCTTCAAAAGACCTGCGTGTTGCTTGAAAAATATATAAATCAAAATCTTTCGAAGCTGCCAACTAGGTTTTGCACTGTTGGTGTCTTTCCTAACAGCATCCCAAAAAAATCAGGATGTTTTAAATAATCTATAGATGTTTTAAATTTTTAGTTGCTGATCCGTAGCTAATGGAGGAATTTGAATTTATCTATGTAGCTAATTCTGATTTGTAATATATAATCGATACAATGGAAGAAGCTACCACTTCCCAATTAATTAATGAATATACAGAAGTATACAGACGTCTTCCATTAAAACTACAACTATTTTATGGTATCGGACATGTCCTCAACGACGTTTGCGCTTCGATGTGGTTTACCTATCTCTTGGTATTTTTTCAGCTGGTATTGAGATTTAACAACATACAGACTGGTTTATTACTCTTAATAGGTCAAATTGCTGACGCTTTATCAACACCATTCGTCGGATATAACTCCGATAAATCTGAAGGTTTATGGATCACTCGTTACGGAAAAAGGAAAACATGGCATCTAATAGGAACTGTGTGTGTTATAGGAACGTTCCCTTTTATATTTTCCAGCTGTTTAGGCTGTTCCAATAATCGTAATTGGGCGGAAATGTTTTATTACAGCATGTTCATTATTATTTTCCAATTCGGTTGGGCATCAGTGCAAATATCTCATTTGTCTTTAATACCGGAACTAACACCAAACGATCGTGATAGGACGAAATTAACAGCGGTACGTTATTGTTTTACGGTTATGTCTAACGTTCTAGTGTATGTTATAACTTGGGTAGTTCTGCATTTAAACAACGGAGAGAGTTCGAAAATAGGACCGGGCGATGAAGTTAAATTCGAACATATCGTTTGGTCAGTTTTATCCGTAGGAATATTGTGTTCGATATTATTTCATACGTTTATTCGGGAAGCAGATAACGGTGTCGGAGATGACGTTAGAGGTGGACAAATACGTACAACTATTGGTGATTTATTTAAAACCAGCGAAATATATAGAATCGCCGTTGTTTATATGTCTTCGAGATTATTCGTCAACTTATCTCAGGTGTTTATACCGTTGTATCTTCACGAAACGCTCGATATGCCTGCTAGTTCTTTAGCTTTAGTACCTTTAATTATGTTTAGTGGTAGTTTTATCACGTCTTTGTGTATAGAAAGAATCAATCGAATTTTAGGACGAAATTTAACTTATACTTTAGGCACTATTTTAGGTATAATAGCGGCGATTTGGGTTAAATTCGGCAACGGGGATAATTATTCCACTTATTATATTTATTTAGTTGCCCTAATCTTCGGAGCAGCCGGTTCTATCGTTCTCGTTACTAGTATTGGTGTTACCACTAATTTTATAGGTGAAGACACGCATAACGGAGCTTTTGTGTATGGTGTCATGAGTTTTACTGATAAACTATCAAACGGTTTAGCTGTAGTCATCATTCAGTATTTACACGGTGATATTTCGAATTTATATTTTTATCGAGATGTATTGACGAATGTTTGCGGAGGATCTGTGATTTTTGGCGCTGTGGCGATATTTTTTGGTACGTTTAGTAGGCGACACTCTTACGAAAGAATTCCAGATTATAATTCTGTCAATTAATAGATCTCGAAATAAGAATATTTTTACTCTAGCGTTTACCTGGCTACTGAATATTTTCGTAGTTTTTAATTGAAAATTTTGACAAATTGTGAGATATGTAAAGTGAAGCTCAGATCTTTTTATATTTACAGGTTTATAAGTGTATTAGAACATTTCTTTATTTTTGTTATCAATTATGTGAATTTTGTGATTTTACGGTAATATATATATATACTTTTAAATTTGCTTGTCGTTTAATTTTTCCTTCGACCTTGCGTTTTTGAGCTATATTAATACAGGGTGATTCATTAGTGCGATAAAGTCCAATATTTTGTAAATCCTCGAAGATATATTCGAATCAAATTTTTACCGACAGTAGCCAGCCTAAAAGCCCATATTTTAAAATAAGTCGCAATAGTACAGCGTGTTTCAGATCGCGGTGCCAGATCATAGTTACATTTTTTTTAATGGGACATCCTGTATTTTACTACAAATTCGAATTATGCTTGACTTCTCTATTGCAGTGATATAATAAGGTTATACAGAGTTCAGTTTGGGTATAGGGAATACTTAATCAAATTTGAAGTATCGTAAAGTAACTTTCATTTACTTACCGATATTAAAAACCAGGGTGATCCATTTAAAAAAATGTAACTTTGATCTGGCACGGCGTTCTGCGACTCATTTTAATATATGGGCCTTTAGGCTGGCTACAACCGGTCAAAATTTTATTCGAATATCTTTGAGGATTTACAAGATATTGGACTTTATCGCACTAATGAATCACCCTGTATACAGAATAATTAATTCTATTAAACGATTTTGGTATAGGCAACCAAACATACTCAAAATATATGTATGTATATCTACGTCTATTCATACAACAGATAACTGATTCATATATGATTGATTGATTGATTAGTTCGGCACCACCAGTCAGAAACTTCGAGACCTCGGCACCTCAGCCTTTGGGCTTTTCGTGCTCTTGGTTATACCGTTTATGTGAAGAGACCAGTAGCCCTTATTAGGCTCAACAGTATTTTCTCTATAGGATCTTCTTGGAGAAATCCTCCCTTTGATACTCTAGTCCTAGGAGTCTGTATCTCCAATGAGACGGTGCTTCACATTATTCGAAGATAATGCGAGAGGCTATTTCCTCCTCTTCCATCAACAACTGACAGATAGGTTCCTCCCTATATATGCCAATTATATGCATGTGCTTCTGGTAATCCGTTATAGTTATCCCATCCGGGATTAATACTTTCGGTTAGAAGTGTTTTTTAACAAGTTTTTAACAACTTATTTATTGTTGACAACGTTAGAAATTTTATACATAGTTGCAACTTGCAAAACGTCACAACATACTCGATAAATAAAACTGATGAAAATAATGACAAATAATAAAAATATATATAACATAAGATACAACAGCTTCCTTAGGGTACAGTGACCGGTGAGTAATCCCGTCACTTTCCTTATCTGGCCCCTACGGAGGTTTAATATTTCGTTAGTAACTCTGAGGGTTTTTGGACCGAGTTGCTGTGTCTCCAGAGTACGTCTGATGTTTAGTTTGAATCCACCGAAATGTACTACCACGTGCAGCAGATCTTGTTATTCCAAATAGGTACTGGTTCAGTTCTAGTGAATGCAGTTTCATACCCTAGCTTTGCTAGGGTGTCTGCCTTTTCATTGCCTACAAAATGCCCTTGTGCCCCGGGACCCACTTCAGAGTTACTCTATTGTGGTTTGCCAGGGTTGTTAAAAGTTTTTGAAGGCAGTCCTAGACCAGTCTAGATCTGATTTGGAGACATGCTAAAGATTTCAGTGCGTGGACATTGCACCTGGGTCTGGCGCCATGGACTCTAGCTCCTGTTCCTATGTCAGTTTTAGATCCGTCTTTGTACCACACCAACGTTCCTTCCTGACTGCATGCTTCCAACCCATCCCAGTTTAGCTGGATATGGTATGATTGGTTGTCCTTAATTGTGGCCAACATGTATCACTCCTCATTTCAAGAAACGAGTTTGTGATAACATCTGTGTTTCTGGAATGACTATGGGAGTTGGTTCCTCCGTGCCAATTCCCATTGCATTCCAGCGTGTATGCAGCCATTCGCGCTCGATTGAGAATGGCTTCCTTTGCCGCAGTTGGGCTGCTTCTCATCGCACCCGTTATGCACAGACAGACAAGCCTCTGAAGTTTTGATAGCTCCAGTTCGGCTTTCCTCTGATCTGTTTTTGGCCACCAAACTAAGGCTCTATAGGTTACCATGGGTCTCACCACAGTTGTGTTTGTGTACAACCAGTGAACTATCCGTGGATTAAGTCCCCATGTGTTTCCTATCGCAGTTTGGCATACATTCCCTCTATTGGTTTTGTCATGTAGGTGTGAGTTCCAGGTTAGCTTTGCGTCCAGAATTATGCCCAGATACTTGACCTCCTTGCTAAGACACAGCTGCACGTTGAAGAGGCTTGGCAGTTTTAGACTCTCAAGCTTCCTTTTTTGTAGTGAAGGGAATGAGTGCAGTTTTTGCAAAATTCACCCTTAAGCATTCCCTCCTACACCAAATCTCCATCTTTTCCAGAGCTTGTTGCATCAGCTCCGATATAACGTTAGGGTATTTCCCCAGTATTGTCAGGTCATCTGCATACCCCTGGTTGTATATCCCCTTCCTGTTCAATTCCTCCAGGAGTTCGTCTATGATAAGGTCCCACAGCAAAGGTGATAGGACTCCTCCCTGTGGGCATCCCTTCATTATCGATATTTCCATGGAATCTCCAAATAAGGTTGTCATTGCTGTCCTGCTGAAAAGTATGTTTTTCATCCACCGACATGTGGTGTCGTTTGCTCACGCCTTGCAACAACAGCTATCATGGAGTCAAAGGAGGTGTGGTCGAACGCTCCTTCTATATCAATGTAGTGGCCTTTCAATGAGAAAGTTTTCCTTAACATGCCTATCAATAAGTTTCTCCATTATCTTCAACATGAAAGAAAATGACTTTGCCTGGTAATAAATCCTTTCCTGGTAAAGACGATTCAGGCTCTTTTCTAAGCAGTTGGAATGTATCCAGTTGCTAGTGATGCTCTGAAGAGTTTACAAAGTACTGAAGATAGATGTATATGCCCCTGCAGCAGATGCGCTGGGATTATATCATCTGGTCCAGGAGCTTATTTGTATGGCCCAACCGAGTTAATAGCCCAGTTTAATTTGCACTGGGTTATTACTTTATTAGCCGCACTCCAATCCTCTTTCATCGTACGAGCCAGAGGGGTTGGAGGTTTGACGGATAGCTCCGTTTCTTTTTCTACAGAGTCTGGTAGATGTGCCTGCAGTAGAATCTGAAGGGTCTCGCTACCAGTTTCCGTGTATGATCCATTAGGTTTTAAAATATTGCCTATGGGATTGATAGGATCTTTGGAAAGGATTTTTTTGAGTCGAGCCGTTTCTGAGGTTGTTTCCATCTCACCACAGACTTTCCTCCAGGACTCCCTTTTTGCCTTCCTGATCTGTTTGTTGTAGGCAGTCAGAGTGGTTTAATATTCTTCCCACTCTCCTGTCCTTTTCGCACTGTAAAACAGTTTGCGAGTTCTCGATTTTAGTTTAGTAAGCTCCTTGTTTCACCAGGTTCATTTTTTACTAGATGAACGGGTTACCTCATAGGAGTTGTTGTAAATCATACATACAAACATAGTTTTAGTCTATGTTTGGTTGTCTATACCAAAATCGTTTATTAATAGTAAATCATTAATTAATAGTGGTCATTAATGAATTCTACACAAACATTAATTTAATTCAACGGTCAACAACAAAAAATTTTACAGTGATTGAAGTTGGAATTACATTTCAGTGAATGTATGAAAAGAACGAAATTTCATTATAACTACCTATATAGCATGCAACGGAAACCGTCGAAGGCTAGACAAAGCCTGCAACTTCAAACACTGTAATTTGCAGAAATTAAGGGTCTTATCAAAGTAAGTTGAAACGATCGGAGTAATTTAGTTCTACTCCATAAATTAAACTATAAAAGTACACTAAACATACAAAGAACGTTAATTGGAATTGGAAATAAAGTCAAAAGAATGTGAAAAATCCAATCTACTTAAGCTGACTATATATATTTTATTGAGTTGTACCAACATCGGTTATAAATATATTTCGAGTAAACAATAAAATGATGTGGTTACAATTTAACGAGTTTGAATGTTTCGGTCTACTGTTGAAGCTATAATTTTTGAAAATATGCTAGAATATAAACTGAAAAGCAACAGTTTTCGTTTGCCACTATGTCGATTTATTGAATAGTTTTACTTATACATAAAACGTAAATTTATAAGTTAATAAATTAAAAGTTTTATTTTTGAATGTGTTAGGTAATTTTGATACAAGAGGTGCTTGAGTGCACCGAAAAATATTTCTGTGTACTTATATATGCGCATTGAATGGAATTTTAATAATGTAAAAGTAATTATAGTGGTTTGAAAAAGGTACTTCATCATCATACCTCATACACAATATCTCTAAAAGCTTGTTTGTATTTAACTACTAAAATAAATAAAAATAGAGGTATCGGCATTTTTTTGAGTGTAGGTAGGTATAAGGACAAGGTTTTTCATAAATATTATTCTATAGACTATCACAAAGTATTTTCTTGGAAAAACCGTTTTCATCAAGACAATATTTTATAACAAAAATCGTGGAAAACTATTCCCCTGATATAGACAATCAAATAACAATGTTAAAGTTTTCAAAGCTGCTTTGGTACTGGGACATGCTGTATGTACAATAAAAGAATCTCCTCTCTTTTTCTAAGTAATCTTCAAATTTTATAACATCCTGATATTTTGTTTAAATAATTAAACATAACATTAATTACGTCTACTTAATTTCAGCACCTAATTTTTTTATCATAAAAACTTATAATTAAACTGAAATTTTATAGTTTCTCTCAAATCAACGAGTCCAGCAATATTCACCCTCATCCTGGTGATCAATCTTGTCACAAAATACTTTTAAAAAATGGATAATAAAACTGATCGAATTCCACAAAAGGATAATGAAACTTGTCGTCAACTTACCCCGATTACCGGCTTTGTAGATCAATTAATAGACGATAGGTTTCATAGCTCCTTTATTGAATTTGGTACTCGGGTCTCTGGAACGCTAATTGGAGATGGGTTTTCGTTTTAATTGTTAATTGAAGACCGACGCCGACGCCGACGTCTACCACTAGCGTTGCAACGGATGAATACTGAAAAGGTCTAGACGCTATAGGCGGCTGTCCGACGATCTCGCATGCGCGCAACAAGTTAGGAAATATTAGGGAAAAAGGGGTGATTCCTGATTATCTACACTGAGAAATAATAAAAAAAAAACGTAGATTCCAGTCATGGGACTGCCGATAAAAGTGAAAACACCAATAAATGATATAATACAATTATTTCATCAACAAGTGTTTTTCAATAAGGTCAAAAAATGAAGTATTAAGATTTCGATCGGTTAATAATATTGTAATTGCCCCTGCTAATACAGGTAAAGAAAGTAATAGTAGAATGGCAGTAATTACTACAGCTCATACAAATAAAGGTATTCGATCTAAGGTTATTCCTTTTGGTCGCATATTAATTACTGTGGTAATAAAATTAATTGCACCTAAAATAGAAGAGATTCCTGCTAAGTGTAATCTAAAAATAGCTAAATCTACTGAAGAACCTCCATGAGCAATATTAGATGAAAGTGGGGGGTAAACTGTTCATCCTGTTCCAGCTCCTCTTTCTACGATTCTTCTTATAATCCTAAAAAATGTTGAGGGAAAAATGTTAAGTTAACTCCAATAAATATGATAAAAAATTGAATTTTTAAGTAAAAATTATTTAAGGTTAATCCTGTAAATAATGGAAATCATTGTACAATTCCTGCTATAATTGCAAATACGGCACCTATAGAAAGAACATAGTGGAAATGAGCAACTACATAGTAAGTATCATGTAGTACAATATCAATGGAAGAGTTTGCTAAAACCACTCCTGTTAATCCTCCTACAGTAAATAGAAAAATAAATCCTAAAGCCCATAATGTTACAGGCCTATAGTTAATTCTTGAGCCATGGAATGTGGCCAATCATCTAAACACTTTAATTCCTGTTGGGACAGCAATAATTATTGTTGCTGAAGTAAAATAGGCTCGAGTATCAACATCTATTCCTACAGTAAATATGTGGTGAGCTCATACAATAAATCCTAATAACACAATTGCTATTATTGCATAAATCATTCCTAAAGTCCCAAAAGCTTCTTTTTTTATACTTATTATAACAATTGAGATATTTTATTTGAACCATTATTATTACAAAACTTTCATGTCGACTGTCCCAGTGAAAAGTAGCTCTTTTCAACAGTTTATTACTTTTATATAACGTACAGTTTAGTGTATGTTTGGTAATTGGTTGTCTATACCAATAGGAGGATTTATGAATGATTTCATGTTAACTAAAATAAAATAACGATAAACAGTGTCGGACTGATCCACCAGGCAATTACAGTTTTTAAAGGTTTAGATGTAGTAAAAATCAAGAATCAGGAATTTATTACCCCTTTTTATTCTGAAAACATTCAATAAATAATGTTTGTGTTTATTTTTATGAGTGTAGGATGAATGATGTAAATATTATAGAAGGGTTATCAGCAATCTTTAATTCCTTCCATTTCCATTAGTTTCGTTCTCTAGGCTTACATTTCCGTAATTATTTCGAAATCGAGAAAATAAAGACCGTGTCCTCTCTAAAAAAGAAGTGACACTCAAAAAGTTCTCTATGACCTAGATTTTACGATATTAGGTGATCTTAGAATTAGAAGCACGTATATAGAAAGATCGTTAAATTTTATCCTACTCTGTGATCGGATGGGTTGCTGTAAATTTTTTTGCTTTAAATAAAAAAAAACGATTCTAAATAGATAATCTGCTGCTATATATATAATGTATAGATATGGCAGATGATGAAGTTTTTTGTCAATTATTAAAAAAAAAGAAGAGAAAGTCCAATTCATAATGTTAAAGCATGTTAAATTTAGGATAAACCAATTTGAAAATTTAATTTCGAAAAGGTTTTTCTAAAAAAAATTGAGAGGGTGCGATTTGCGATATAAATAAGATTGTTGATATTTGAATATTTTGGGGAGAAGTCAGAAAAATTAATTTTAACACAAAAAATAATGTTTTTATTCCACCACTAATCGGACAACTTATTTATTTTATTCGTCCAGTAATAGTACTACTTATTTATGCTTCCAAATTATTTTTTTCTTCCCCGTCGTAATTTAAATTATGTATATCTTAAGTAATACTATTTTCCCGTTTCTATTTCAATTACATTTTTAATTTTATTTTTATTTGCTTTTAATTTCAATAGTTCTTTTTTACTTCCGGGTCATTCTTCTTACTTGAGGAAGATGCTCGTAGAGTTCTTGCTCCAGTTCCTTTGGTTTTAAATTTTTTTCCTCAATTAATACACCAATATTTTATTGAATTGTAGTGTAAGTTTGGGTTTTCATTCCGGCATTTTTCTATTGTTACACAATCTCTTTTGTAAAAAACACAGTGTACAAAATTTTGATAATCAATTATTCTTTTTTCCAAATCGCTATACGAATTAAATTTTTCATTTATTTGTTAATTTTCTGCACCATTTACTTCTCTTTCAGTGTCTAATAATTCGTTATTGTTTTCTTCTAGGTCCATATTATCTTGAATATCATTAATCCCATCCCAGGATGATTTAAATTATAAAAACATTTTTGGTTTTGAAATTTACTTTTATGACAGCTGTCAATTTTATAAATGACAAACAAACAAATAAATCCCAAACTTACGCTGCTATTCAATAAAATATTGGTGTATTAATTTTAATTCCCACCATTTTCGGACGAATAAAAAAAATTATTCGTCCGATTAGCGGTCGACTAGACACTTCGATTTTTGGTCAGAATAAAAAAATCAATTGACAAGAAATTTCATGGTAGGAAGAGTTAAAATTTCATGGTACGAAGAGTTAAAATTGTAGAGAAAGGAAGAAAAAAACAAAGAAAGTGAAGTTTAATTAATAGAAATTTCAAATTAATTCTCAATCATTTGATTCCGGAACAATTCATATTAAGATATTATAGAATTATAAATTATCAGAAATTAATAATATTTTGGACATTTTTAAAAATTAAAATAATAACTTTTCTGACGAATATAAAGTCATAATAATAATAATTATTATATTTAAGCAATAATAATTCTTCAAAATAAATTTTAAGTAGATAATTTATAGGTATATCTAAAGACTATGTAATGTAATTACAGAGTTAGAAGCTGCCGCACATAAAAAAAATAAAAAAAACTAATTAATATTGATTAAATTAAATTCAATATAATATATATATGTCGACTTTTTTTTAATTTTTACATATTAAATTCTTGAGTTATTAATTTTTATTTTATTTCTTTCGGGCTTTTGTGTATTTCGAAGTAAACTGAAAGAGTTAGTCAAAATGTTATTATTTTTGGTGACCCTGTATATATTCTCCATTTAAAAAGTCAAATTTTTTCTTATTTTGCCTTTAGTCTTGATGATTAAATAATTTAAAAAACTCATCATGACAAGGTTCATCAACCCTTATTCGGTCAGGCGATTCTTTTTTATAATTATAGATAATTGTTTATTTTTGTTTTATTTTAAGATCGCGTGCCATTTTTTATCAGATCTAATGTTAGTATAATTACTGCGTGTGTACGGGACAAATTGTTTCTATATTAGAAATTGGTAACATTTATTAATCTAACACTACAAGTTTTACGTTATTTTAGACGAAAAAAAGGGTGTTGAAGGAAGTGTTAGAAATGAAAAAATAAACAGTTTCTTATATGATTTTAATCTGTCGTACGATTTTTTATCAGAAAATAAATAAAATTTATAAAAATATGGGTCTTCCGTCATCGGTGCAAGCTAAAGGTAAATTACAAGGTCTATATTCGACTCTAGGAGGACACTTAGCCCCCGGTGGTTTATACAATATTTTTCTAGTTTTTAATTGCCTGGCATTCGAACCGCATATCGAACTACACGGTGTGTATGCCGTCCAATCGGACATTATGCATTCCGGTTTTTTCTCTTCTTCCGATACTGGTTTCCATTCGATTTCACTCGATGATGATGTGCAAGGTTTAGTGCATCGTTTCGATTGAATTAATTTTCTGGAACAAGCTTTGCCGCCATTTTCGGGGTGTTGCTGAAAAAAAATCAATAAAAAGAACTATCGATGAGACATTAAATTTAAACTTACTGTAATCTGTCGATATCTCTTTTTCGTTCCCGTTCCGCAAGTTCCTCCGAGTATTTGACATTTACTCCAAATCGACCAATTGGTCATTCGACAATCAACTACACGACCGTCCGGTGCTTGTTCGATTATTAAACTTTCACCGATTCTGGAATCTGAAATAAGGAATATTAAATATATTCTTTTTTTAAATATTTATATATAAAGACTCACATTCATTGCAAGGAATATGACAATTGACAGTTTCCGAATACGAACAGTCGGTTTCGTCGCTTCCGCTTCCGCTCTTCTCATTATCACTTTCGGACGGTAGCCTCAGTCTTTTTTTAATTCCTTTGCCACAAGATACGCTACAACTCGACCAAGGACCCCAATTGTTATTCGAACATTTAGAACGAGTCTAAAAGTATAAATAATAAAATTGTATTGAACATTCAATTTCAATATAGATATACAGGGTGTCCAGAAACTCTCCTGCCAAACGGAAACTACAGTTACTAGAGGTGATGTTAAGTCGATTTAGCTCAAATTACCTCAATCCGAAGATGCTTCCTAAGGGAGCTACAGCCCTTTGAAGAAGACGTCCTCATATGAGTTTTCTTCAAATTATCCAAAAATACCGTTACTTAAAATATTCAAACTTGGTATAATCAATAAACAGTTACAAACCAGTCGTTCGCTGTAAATAAATTTTTTTCAGATCCATCACAAGCATGTCAGTCGGGGGGACCAACAGGTATTTTTATTAAAAAAATTTTATTTTCAAGTTTTTTATGTATCCGACACCGAATTTGGAAAATTCAAGATAATTTTCACAAAAAATGTTTTCTTCTTTCAAATCGATATCATGAACCGTTTTCGAGAAAAATAAATTTAAACTTTTTGTGTTTCTTACATAAAATCATGTTGGATTATAAAATTGTATCTGTAATATTTTAATAAAAATACCTGTTGGTCCCCCCGACTGACACGCTTGTGAAAATTTTTTTTACAGCGAACGACTGGTTTGTAACTGTTTATTGATTATACCAAGTTTGAATATTTTAAGTAATGGTATTTTTGAATAATTTGAAGAAAACTCATATGAGGACGTCTTCTTCAAAGGGCTGTAGCTCCCTTAGGAAGCATTTTCGGATTAAGGTAATTTGAGCTAAATCGACTTAACATCACCTCTAGTAACTGTAGTTTCCGTTTGGCAGGAGAGTTTCTGGACACTCTGTATATGTATACACTTACGCCTTCACTGCATTTTCCTTTTTCTCCTTTACACCTTCTGTTTTCTTGTAACTCGACATCGCATATATCTAAATTTTTCGGATTTTTTAATTTTCTATCTCTGGTTTTTGTACCGAAATCGCACACGGCACTACAACTTGACCACTCCGACCACTCTCCTACCGAACAATCCGGTTCATCTTCTTTGGAATTTTCTTCTTTTTCCTTCGAATCTTCATCTTCTTTCGTTTCCTTGCTCTCTTCAGAAGCTCGTTTTTCTCCGCCAGAATCTTCATCTTCTTTCGAATCCTTTATCTCTTCAGAAGCTGATGATTGTTCTCCAGATTCTTTATCTTCTGCGGATCCTTTGGAAGTTTTGTCCTCTTTGGAAACGACATCTTCCTTAGATTTTTCTTCTCCTTTAGAATCGTCACCTTCTCGGGAATTTTCTTTGGAATCAGTCTTTTCATTTGATTTATTTTCCTCTTTCGAAGCTGCTCCCTCTTGAGAATTAGTTTTTTCTTCAGAACTGTTATTTTCAGAACCTTTATTTTCACCTTCTGCATCGTCAGAATTACTTTCCTTCTCTTTGGAATTTTTCTCTTCTTTAGAATCATTTTCTTGTTCAGATCCCTTCTTTTCCTCTTTATCTATTTTCTCATGAGACTCTTCTTCGGAATCCTTTTTCTTTTGGGATTCTTCTTCTTCTGAACCATTTTCTTGTTTAGAATCCTCATTTTCAGACTCTGAATTATTCTGTTTTTTCGCAGGACGTTTTCGGTTGTTCCTTCGAGTGGTACAATACTTGGCAGTACCTAAAAATTAAATTACTATTATATCGACGAACTATCAAGATCAACTCAATATAATTACCTTGGCACGTTTGACGTTGCACTAAATTTACATAGCAATCACTATCTCTTCTATGATCCACATAACTTCTCATTCTGGTCCGTTTGCCGAGACCGCACGCTACAGAACAAGGCGTCCATTCGCTCCAGCTGGTAGTTTGACAGTCGTTTTCATCGGTCGAAATTTCTTGTTCGTTTGAATCGCACGGTTTTTCGTAGAGTCGCTGTCTGATAAAATGGATCTTAGCAATCGGATTCATGGGATCTCCGTCTTCGCTGAAGAATGGCGATCTTGGATCGTTCGGGTTATTCGGAGTTATCGGCATTATCGGTTTTTTAGAATAGTGTAACGGCTCCGAAGACTGTAAAAAAAGTTATTAATTCTCCTATTAAAATTTATGATTATCTTACCATGTAACCAATACCATCGTCTGTACCAGCATCCATTGGATACAAATTCAATGTATACGATTCAAGCCAAGTACAATCACTTTGACACAATTCGAAATTTGCAACTCCAACAAACCAATCCGGTGATGGTGTAATCTTGGTCGCTATAGACACAAGATGATTCTTACTATCGACTCTAAATACTGCATATGATGATTCAGTAATGTTCGGATGTTGTAGACCTCTTGCTTTGATTATCGTTCGAATATTTGTACCCTGAGACATAAATTAAAGTTAGCACCTTACATTATGTTCTCACTAAAAACTTACCATTTCTTTGATTTCAGATTCTACTGTATGCGTCTTTCCAGTTTCTGCTAGTTCGATTAATCCTTTAGATGCATAATCTTGTTCATTCCAAAATGAATGGAGTTTTCTATGAGAAGCACCGATTATGTCACTAAATTTTGTTCCCCATATGTCGGATGGAAAGTGACTAGGGTGAGTGTTTCTTGTCCAACGACCTTCGAATGCCATCTAGAGTGAATAAATTATTTATAATCTCATAAATATCTTCTAAAAGAATGTGCCGGAAAACTGGTGGCATAGTTCATGATCAGAACCATCGCCAACATTCACAGAGAACCTACTAAGCCAGAAAAGGTGAACAACCATGATCCTGACAGGGAACTGTAGACTCAATAAACGCATCGACATTATCGGATTGACAGACACAAACGTATGCAGGATTTGCCAAGAAGATGAGGAAACCTCAGTACACATATTGTGCTACAATGAAGACCTCCCAATATATGGAGGACCTGAGATCTGGCTTATGAAGAGTAGTTATAAGAAGTGGTCTAGACAAGAAACTCTAGCACTACATGAGGGCACACACAATAGGTCGTAGTGGAGAGGCTCCTAGAAGCACATAAGCCCTATATAAATCTATATCTTACTAACCTCGTATTTAGCCTCTGAACATGCACAGCATTTATTGATGGGAGGAGGTTTAACATCTTCGTCTATTTCTGTATCTTCGCATAAAATTTTGGTTAGTTGCCCGTCTTCACTGAACCAATTTTCTCTTGATTCTACTACAGTCGCTTTGATAGCAATACAACCGCTATTTCCAGGAGGGGCTATCCAATATATCTGGGAAGTGTATTATTTATAACATTTTCAAAAAAAAATGTATTTAAAAAAAGTCAAATACCTGAATGTCCCTTTTGGGTATATTACCATTTTCTATCACAGTATTTGGACATTTATCACTAAATTGTGTTAGCATTTGTATTCCCGATTCAAATTCAAATTTTCCAGTCGGTCGATACGATTTAGAAGCCATTGAACCATCTACTGATTCCAGTGTTAAAAAAAATTGTCTAAAGAACTTCTGTGGCTTTTTATTTGGATTGATCCCCAATGTTACTAAAAAAAGCAGTATGTAAATTAATTCAATGGTGCAAAACTTTTTTCTATCCAGAATGCACATAGGTATTTAACAATCTTACCATTGTATTTTTGGTTTGGTGTATACGTTTTTGGATTTCCTTGTATAGAAAGTATATAACGGTCTATATCATTCTTATTTCTTGGTTTACTTATATTCTCTGGTATAATATCACAGTCTAAGGTACTACATATTGAAATAAGAAATGGAATTCCAATAAATGCAATTTTAAAATGCATCTTCCTGCAAAAAAAAGATGAACTTTTTTCAATTGAAACAGCTTTAAATTTTGTTAAATAATTCATTCTTTAATGGATTTTTCAGAATAGCGCTGGACAAAATAGCGCTAGGTTAAAATAGCGTCAGTCAAAATAGCGCAGCACAAAAATAACGCAGAACAAAAACAGCGGCAGACAAAATAGCTTATTCCCTTCCCCTTTTTGGAAAACTTCATGTAGAATACAAATTCTTTGAAATATTTTCGAGAAGGGGAAGGGAATAAGCTATCTTGTCTGTCGCATAGCTTATTCCCTTCCCCTTTTTGGAAAACTTCATGTGGAATACAAATTCTTTGATATTTTTTCGATAAGGGGAAGGGAATAAACTATTTTGTCTGACGCTGTTTTTGTGCTGCGCTATTTTGACTGACGCTATTCTGCTGCAGAGCCCATTAATATAGCTCAAAAATGCACGGTCGACAGAGAAACTCTTATAATCACTAAATATAAAATATTCTTTTTTTTACAATAAATAATCGACATTGTACGGCGTAAACATGAAAAGAGAATAATAATAATAGGCATTTATTTATACACAATATAAGATATACAAAAGACTTAGTGCAGTTTGTTTTTATGCAGAAAATTAAAATATCTTCCAGATGTATATTTTTATCAATTTATGAGCGTGTAAACTTGAATTAATTAGTGCAAGGTTAAAAGTGATAAATAAAAATCAATGTCAAATTCAAACTATTTTAAAAAAATAATTATAGGAGAGGAAATTTCACATCGTCAGCTATAGAATCTGAACCTATTAATGACCCGTAATTTAATGATATGTTTGATTTTAGGTAGTACGTCTTTGAAAAATCTGTATAAAAACAAGTTCAAACCTATATAATTATTATTGATAAGGACTAACAACTTTTATTGTTTATTAAATTGTAAACGTCGTGAATTAAATAAGGAAGTCTGTGAAGTTTATAAGAAATTTTTGCAAGCTTATATTTAGTAAAAAATGCCGGTGGTTCACGTAACGCCCGAATGCAAGTACTTTCCTCATTTTATTCATTATTTTATATACAAAGTGGGCCACAGAAAACAGTCCACCCCGATATTTGGCAGTATTCCTTGGATTTTAAGGAAATACGTCGATTTTTGTTCTAAGGGGGACACATTTTTACGATACAGGCATCTTTCATTTGTCAACCCCCCATAGGCATTGCGTTTAAATTAATTAAGACTTTTTTATGCAAAAATGGTATAAATATCGAACAAAATCGTGGACGATCCTTGTGTCTGAATACTCCATCTAAATGCCTTTCTAATGATGTGCCGCACATGGTATATTCCCCATTTAATTGGTGAGGTGAAAGGGAGGGGGTTGACAAACGACCGATGCCTATATCGTAAAAATGTGTCCCCCTTAGAACAAAAATCGACGTGTTTCCCAGTTTCTTTAAAATCTAAGGAATACTGCCAAATATCGGGGTGGACTGTTTTCTATGGCCCACGCTGTATTAAAATCGGTAGATGCACAATCTAAAACCGTTAGTTTTAATTAAATCATCAACAGCTCATAGTGTTACCTTCATGTACTCATGTGGAACTGCAATAAGAACAATAACAAATTTTTAACAATAAAACTCACCTTACAAATCAGAACTTTTTCCTAAAAATTTATTTGCACATATCACTCGGTTTTGTTTTACTCGCGCACTATTCAGACAAAACTTGTGTGAGCTGCCAGAAATTATTTTGTAACATTTTATGCGCATATTCAATATCAATTCATCGTTATCTATTTAAATATCTTCATAACAAAGATCTTTTTATAATTAATTTCCAGATGTCAAAAGTCAAACTAGAGATATCGCTTCGTTTATAACAAATTTATTGCAAAAAAAAAGTATCTGGAAAATTTGTTGTTTTTCAAAAAGAAGTATAGCGCGTGTACATTTTTTAATTTAATAATTTATTTATTCACGGGCAAGCCCAATTCACATAAAAATTACAGTGTTAAGAATTACAGTGTTAAAAATTACAATGTTAAAAATTACAATGTTAAAAATTACAGTGTTAAAAATTACAGTGTTAAAAAATGCTCTAAAAATAAAAACAAAGAAAAAAACAAGTAAAATTAAATTAGAGAGTGATAATAACACTACAACATCAATTGACAATCAAAAATGTTAAAATATCAAAGTTTAAGCTTCAGCAGATGTTTTTTGAATTTGAAAGTTGACACATTAAAAATTGAACTCAATAGAGTTAGCTATAATCTAAGTGTCCTAGGGAGAAAACTGTACATTGCATAGTTGTACCTATGAAAAGAAACATGAAAGGTTTGCACCTGCCTATAGTAAGACGCGGAGGAACAAATAAATATATTTTTGAGAGAAGTTCTGGACTATTACATATTCCATTTATAATATTGAAAAGCTGTATTAGATCTCTTTGCTTTCTGCGAATCTCTAGGGTAGGGATGTTTCAGAAGAGTTCTAAACTATCATCAAAATTTGTGCTGAACAGCTTCTAGTTTCGCTTTATAAGTAATGTAATGTGGAGACCATACTGGAGAACAATAACCTATGTGTGTTCTGAACAGAGAGCAATAAAGAGACTTATAGTGGAATTCTGAGAACATCTGTAAGATCTATAAGCCGAAATCTGTAAGAGTTACAGGAAATGCGATTCTAACCTTACCTGTTACTTACAGATTCCTTACAGATTCGTAAATATTTAACGGGCTAGACATCTGTCACTGTAAGCAGTACAGGGTGTGGTACAGAGCGTTGTATTATTATTCTCATTTTTTGTGCATTTTTATGGTGGAAAAGTTGTAGAGTTTTTAGTTTTTTTGTGATTTTCAAGTGAACATCATTGACATTAATATGAACGGACAATTAAATATTTTCGCCAGAGAATACCTAATGGTTTGGTTTTATACCTTTTAATATTCTCCTGTTTTTGTTGTTGGTTGTTGTTTCCCTGTGTGTGTTCATTGTTATTTTCTTTTTCATTTGATGGTTCTGTATAAATGATTTCATAACTTCGGTTTACTTGATCACTTGTGATCAGTTCACAAATTATGTCTGTTTCACAAATTGTCTTCTGTTGACATTCGGGATTTTCAATGCCTTCATAGATGGTTGCATTACTTGCCCCCGCTACTGCAACCTCTCCCCAAACTGAAAGGCCTCTTTCCTCTAAATCATTTAGAGTAATGTTGCTCTGAGGTACTCCACCTGTTCCAATTGACAGGGCTTTCATTTTTCTATATCTCGATTTTGTGGCATACTTCCAATCCAAAAATCTCTAAAAATTAACCAAGGTGAATACAAAAAGCAATATAAGTGTATATAATTTTCTTACCTTCTTCCACTCTTCGACAGAAAGAGAGGGGCCTTTTCCAAGGGCATTTTATTGCGCCACTAGCTCTTCCCACTTTTTTATTAAATAATTGGGAACTAAAGTGGGTTTTATAGTATTACTGCGAAAAATGTAATCATTTTCCATGAATTATTGCCCTGGAGACGTATTTTTGGTCCTTTTTCTTTTTACACCTTGCGTTCTACAAAATACGTATATTTAAATAAATAAATAAATAACATGTTAAATATATTATTTCAGTAGTTTACTTACGCCATTCTTTTATTACAAATTGTAAAAATATCAATTAGTATTAAGGTTTACCAGGTCGGTACACACACAGCTTTTAAATACTTTTAATGGTTTTGTGGTTAGAATTTTGACATTATAAACAGAAGTGAAGTTGAAACCTATAAGGTAAAGATCTGTAACTATGAATCTTACAGATTTGGTTCCAGAATAGCAAATTTTACAAATCTGTAAAGGTTCAAGTTACAGATCCTATATCTTACAGATTCTGTAGCTTATAGGTAAATTCTCAGAATCCCAACATTAATAGCAGTGATGTTAGTAAAATCACAAGTGGTTCTCTTTATAAAACCTTACATCTTCATAGATTTTTGAACAGCAGCAGGTCTTTAATTTGCGAAACACAATTTAAAGTTTCATTATTAATGCTGTAATCAAAAGCTATATTGGGTGATGTATTCGATGAAAACGCATAATATATGGCACTTGGATGCATTTAGATTCATATTATTTGTAAAATTAACGCGTCGTTATTGGGGAGACCGGGGCTGATTGGCGCAACTTTAAATAATAATTTTTGATGTCTTAGAAATTAAACTTGAGACAACCTTGAGAGTCCTTGGTATATTCTCTATGGTTTTGACCAAAAGTTAAACACAAAAATATCAACATACATAGACCGGTAACTATAGAAATAAAATTCGTGTGCAATGATGACAATTGCGCCAACATATCCCAACACTGGGGCAGGATGACCCAGTTCTTGGGGCAGGTTGGCGCGCAGCTAATGAACTTGAGATTATGTACTTATTAATTTTTATTAAAACTGTTAACATCAAATAACATTAAATGAATATTAATTTAAAAATCCTCTATAAAAAATGTGTTAATCTCCGTATAAGATAGTATCTAATAAAAATAGTAAAAACGTCATAGAAAAAAACGGTGTTGAGATGTGATTCTCCCAATTTGTTTGTACCCTTTTCGGGCGACTATCTTGTCTGGTCTTTGAGAAGTAGTAATTCCCGTTTCATCCATGTTCCAGATGTCCTCTGGACCAATATGTAAATCGATCAAGTACTGATTTCAGCTGTTTAAAAAAAGTTGCTACTGTATTTTTATTAAAATTAGTACATCTTGCAAGACTTGTCGCTTCAGGACAACCAAAATCCGGTCCTGCCATTTCATTTGTACGCCAGGATTGTGGAAGATTTAAATTTAACATAATAGCATACTGGTACGCTAATTTTCTCACTTCCTTAACAGATAAACCGTAGTAGATATCCGACGATCTCGTAATGTAGTTTTCTAAAACTTTTTCTTGTTCGGTAGAAAATATTCTTCTGTTTGGTTGATAGCCGACAACTGCATTTTCCAAATTACCCTCTAAATCACAACATTTACCTTCGAATAAAACCGTATCCGTATGTTCCAGAAGGTATATTGAAATCTTGGGCCACGCTTCTTCTGGATCTTCCAATCATTAATACTTCTTTGGCAGCTGCAACCATAATATCTTTAGAAGTTTGCCGTATTGGGTTTTTCTTTTATATTTTCTCATTTTAGTAATCTGAAAAAAGTAGAAAGTTCTAAATTATACAAAATAGATTATTGGTGTTGGAGTAGGTTGGCGCAGCGCCAATCATCCCCATTTTTTTCGAAAACCTGCCCCGAAGTCTGTTCAAAACTTTTAACCGTTCAAACAAACACATCCATCCAATAATGAAATAGTTATATGCAGCAAAAACAAATGAAACATTCCAAAGAATCGATTGGTGGATATAAAACCTTATTGTTAGTACTTACCTTTGTAATATAAGATAAATTGTGAAACACAAAAAAATTACTAAAACAACTCCCAAGAGCATAAACCTCTCACGTGTCTTAACACTATAGCGGGAGAACAGCGTTGCCAAATGAAAGTACCTAAATTCTTAGTGCGCCAACCTAACCGTGCGCCATTTAGCCCCCGTCTCCCTACTATTAATGCCTATCTTTATACAATGCTATTAACTACTTTAAAACATTTGAGGTCATCAGC
Organism: Lochmaea crataegi; assembly: GCA_947563755.1. Classification (NCBI taxonomy): domain Eukaryota; kingdom Metazoa; phylum Arthropoda; class Insecta; order Coleoptera; family Chrysomelidae; genus Lochmaea; species Lochmaea crataegi. The sequence goes on along the minus strand of OX387433.1, from coordinate 9,958,692 downwards.
ACATAACAAAGCTTTGCTTCCTTGAAAGCAATTCATTATATCATTAATAAATAAGATCAATAATAATGGTCCCAGATGAGACCCTTGGGGAACTCCAGAAGTTACTGGAAAAGTATGAGATTAACTCTGACCATTTGTAATCTATTCATTAGATAGCTACTTAACCATACAAACAAAGTTCATTGAATACATTTACTTTTGAAGAGATCTGAACATCTTGCAGATCCAGAGGTTGATTTGAATAAACTGATGAGAGATGTCTGATAAATAAATTTGCAATATCATTCCCGTTACAAGCAGTGCAGACTCTAAGAGCCATTTTATCAGGTATAGTGTTGTTCTCTCTCTTACTGCTTACACATTTCCAAAAGAAATTAACATTATTTGTAGCAGAATTTTCAATATATATATATATATATATATATATATATATATATATATATATATATATATATATATATATATTATATAATTTCTGTAGCACTCTCGCGATAAAATATTACACTGAGCTCTTAATCTACTAAATTCTACATAGTTTTCAGGACACCTAGTAGTCTCGAAGATTTTGCGAGCTAATTTCTTCTCGCTTAACAAACTTTAGCTCTGGAGAGTACCAATATGGAAACTTCTTCTTGCAAACCATTTTGAATGGAACAAAGTAATTTATTATAGAATACAGTATGTCGTAAAATATGAATATACCATCTCAGAGAGAACTTAATCATGTAAATAATTGTCCCAATCAATTGATTCCAAGGAAAAACGTATTTCTTCCTAATTTGCATGATTAAAATCGTAGTAGTATTCTTCACCGTCATTTTCAATCTTAAGTGGTAAGTTACATTCGAGTGGGGGATGATGGCAATCTTGCCTTTTGTTCTGAGAGCTCAATAGAAGATAAAATAAGATGGAGCGTAACTCCTCTGTCATTATTTACTGCATTGGACTGAAATGGATTGAGGAAAGCACAGATATTTGATAAAGTATGTATAGAATCAGTCTCAGATTGAGATGCATTTACTAAAATTTTAAAAGCAGAATCGACACTACATTAGGATTTGTTTTAATAAAATTACTAATTACTATAATACAATTTTATGTATAATCTCACATTTAAAATCATCAGATATTAATTAATTCTACAATAAAAAATGATATTGTCATAATTCTGCTAAATGGCGTAAGTAACATAAGTACATTATAAATATATGGAAGATTTTTGAGTAATAAGATATCAGATTATTGAATATAACTTTGCCTTTTTGAATTTATTAGATATTATTAAATGCATTGCAATGTATTACTTTCTTCCATTTGATTCTCTTGTTTGCTGCAACCCTAAAATAAAAGGAGGAAATAAAAAAGATACTTAGTGAGAAGAAATTAAGACATATTATTTGGCAATAAGCTGAAATCATGAACTGCGCCAGTTTTAAAAAGATGCGAAACATAGTTTTTGCTTCAGTTAAATATGATTTTAGAATACCGCCTATTATGTGATACCACCTTGCTATTCCCTATTAGTTATGCAACTAAACATACATATACTTAATGTCGTAGATAACCCACTTAATGCCGGCCATAGATAACCTACGCCTTTATCCGTCAAATCCACAAAGAATTCCACTGGAATAATCCACTGTGAGTGTTAATGGAATGCCTGTGGAATGTTCTGTGATCGTGTGATTAGGAGGTTGCCGGTTTCGAGTTTAAGTTAGGTTAGCTTAAGATTTTCAAATGAATTCAGAATAAATTTGGTAAATATAAATTGAATATTTCTATTGAGAAGTATAATTCAGTGTAATTAAAGTGTTGTGTCGTAATTTGTGCGTTATTCCTTGGTTTCGATCGTCAACCTAACAGTGTGTAGGAAAGTTATTTTTTTCAGTTAAAAAATTGTTATGTGAAATAATGCTATTTTATCCACATTTACCACAAATGTTTTCACCTGGTTTATTGTTCAAATTGAATTTTGAAATACCGGACAAGGAGACCTTCAGTTCTTTCTTCTTAATATTTGAAGTAGACCTTAATTCTTCTAAAACAATAGAAATTTAATATCAATTCAAATAAAGTGTAATTCTTCTAAAACTTACTTTGATACTTGGTACACAATGTCTGGCATTTTTCTAAAGTATTAAAATTGTTCATATTTCCTCCACATCCACTGTAATTGAAGATACTGCAATGCCCTTTAACTATGTCAAAATACCACCTATCTACATTGCTTTTGCATCCTCCAATATCTTTGGGAAGACCACAAGCCATTTCTACAAATTAAAATGCATCCATTATTTTAATATAGAAGGTTTGGATTTGTGCTACTTAGAAATAAGATTGGTTTTTGATTCGTAATCTATTATGAAGGCAGTCTCTATCCACTGAACTCTATTTTTAAACTAACAGTTGATAACACTCCTGTTTTCATAACTGGCCAGTTTTTTCAAATAAATCAATAGAACCAGTGTGAAGGAGATGTAGCTTAACAGATATATGACCATATTAGCCATAGATAAGAAGAGAATAGCCATCATATTTTTTTAACTGTACAATATTTCTGACCGTTATATTCACGAGTTTCATTTCCACATAGTTTTTCTATACATTCCACTGTCTGTCTAAGTACATTTAAACATGGATCTTTTGATTGGTGTTTTCTATCGGAAATTCTAGTTTTAAAATATTCAGATAAAGGTAGATAATGTTTTGTGTTATTGTCATTCATAATAGGAAAACGGTATCGTTCCTTAAAACCTTTTCCGCATATAGAAGAACAAGGTGACCAGTCTGTCCAGAAGGTATGAACGCATCTATCTTGAACCTGTAAATTAAAATACACTGAGTGATTTTGCTATATACAGAAGAACGACTTACATGTATTGTCTTTTTATCACATGTTCCTTTTCCGTCACATTCTAAATTTTGTTGTAAAATCGGCGGTTTGAATTTTCCGATGGAACAAGTTTTGGCGGCAAGCCTATTTTTAAATTTCCTTTCTCTAGTTTTAACACCTTTACCGCATGTAACACTACAACTAGACCATTGTAACCAAGGACCCAATTCGCACATAGGATCGACTCTTTCTCTTACTGGAGCAATTCTACAATATTTTTGTACTGCTTCGCAACTGGCTCGCTCGGTTAATTTTCTGTGACAATTGTATTTGCTTTCTTCGTTTACGTACCTTCTTTGTTTATATTTAACACCTAAAATGAAAAATTTATTAATTGGATTTTAAGAAGTTGAAACATAATTTATTTACCTCTACCGCAAGTGACAGAACAAGGGGACCATTCAGACCACGGTTCCGTTTCACAATTATTGGAATTATCGTCAACATCTTCCATGGTTGCGGAATCGCAAATTTTTTCGTATAATCTTTGCCTGGAGATGGTCAAACGGGCCAGCGGCTTCAATTGTTGACCACTCGAGTCGAAAAATGGTGATCTGGGATCATTCGGAAAATTATTCTTTAATCTTTTTATCGGTTGTCGAGGAGAAGATGGCAGATCTGGAGACTGAAATTGAACTAATTAAATTCACGTTAAGAACAAAATGTTAAGTTATACCAAATATGTAATGCCATCATCGGTTCCGATATCCCATGGGTACAAATTAAATATCTTGGATTCTATCCAGGTGCAATTTCGAAGGCACAATTCTAGACCGGATACTCCTACAATCCAATCAGGAGATGGGTCAATCATAGAAACGATGGACATCAAATGATGGCGATTATCAACTCTAAATACTGCAAAAGTTCTTCCTGTAATATTGGGATAACTTACACCTCTTGCTTTAATTATTGTTCTGATATGATCACTCTGTAATAAAAAAAATAAATATGCTCCTTATTACATTATTTGTATGAAGATCTGACCATCGGAAAGATCTAGTAGGGCTTAGACAATCAAAGATTCTTCTGGGTGACTACAACCTGTTGAGATCAAATGAATGCATAAATCAAAGAAAACCTGCACTAGGAGTTTTAACAATGGGACATTGTCGTCTGAATGGGCATCTGAAAAAGAAGAAGAATGTAGATTATGTGGCATGGAAGAAGAAACCTCCATCCACATACTTGAGAATCCTAGGGCACAACACCTAGGAGATTACTGGTTAGAAGAGGGAGATTTACCTAAGTTAAAGCCTGCAGATATCCTAAAAGTCATCCGGGAAATAGGAGTAAAGGAGCTACTAGTCTCTGAGACTTTCCGCAGGAACTAAGTAGAAGTAATGGGGCACAATAGATCTTTTAGGTCTCAGTGAATGTCACCCCAATATACATACATTATTTTGTATTAGGTACATTTTTGTATGCAAACCTTAGATTTTAATTCGCTTTCCAACATTCTGGTATTTCCATGCTCAGCTAATTGTCTTAGTCCTTCACTAGCAAATCCTCCATAATTCCAAAATGTGTAGTTGACAGTATGAGAAGCTCCAATTATATCACTGAATCTTGTTAATCATACTTCCGTTGGAAAATCTTTCGGGTGTGTATTTCTAGACCATAAACCTTCAAAAATTACCTAAAACATTATTAAGTATTATCTACATTGTTTAAAAGCACACTATTAAATTCAGTACTTCATATTTGGCTTCATCGCATGTACAACAATGCTTCAGAATTTTAGGCTGTATGTCGTCATTATCTGGTGATTCGGCACATAAAATTTTCGTCAATTCACCATCTTCGCTGAACCAATTGTCGACGGATTCCACAATTGTCGCTCGAATTTTAATGCATCCGTTTATTCTTGAAGGCGACATCCAAAGTATCTAAAATTTAAAATATGGAAAAATCACGGTCATCTTTTTTCAATACTTACTTGTATTTCGGTTTTTGGTTGAGAGTCGGCTTGTACAACTGCGTTTTGACAGCTATCGCTAAACTTTGTCAAAGTGTCTCCGTATAACTGTATGGATCCTATCACTGTCGACTCGGATTCAATGTCTTTTTCAAACTTTTCATTAGTTAAAGACAAAATAAAATGCGTAAATTTATTTTGAGAACCATTCAATTTCTTGGCACTTTTAAGAATTACTAAAAAGTAAGACAATCGTAAAAAAATACTTGAAAAATAGTCGAGCACCACACCTGTATACTGTTCTTTAGGAATATAGAATTCGGGGTTGCCGGATATTTCAATTCTGTATCTGTTGATATCTTTTAATTTTGGAGATGTAACTCCTTCGGGAATCATGTCGCAACGTAATCCTATGTTTGAGTTTGTAGATTTTAAAAACATAAGTAGGGTCCATATCTTAATTATTGTAAAATGCATGTCTTAAGGTGAATTTTATTCTAAAATATACCCTTATCGAATTAGCTTACAACTTTAGAAAAAATTCTATATAAATTTAACCCTTTCAATACTACGGGGTCATATAGATCCCAAGAATAATTCTAAAAATACTATTTAAAATGTATTGGGATGGGATATTTTAGTAGTGCACGGGGGGATATATTTATCCCAGCAGTGTTTTGTAAGCTAACATTATTTATTTCAGGATGAATCGCGCTCTTTCGGATAAGGAATTGCAGAATGTAGCCGAAAACTTATCTGATTTAGATGAACCACCAGATCCTTTTCACGACAGAGATGACAGCGCCGATTCAGACTATTTATGTTCTGACTCTACAGCAAACTACTCGGTACAAAAATCTGAAGCTGAAGAAGTTGACGAATCATCTAGAGAGGAACTGGACTGTTAAATAGAAGTCATTCAAATGACGACGCACATCAGCAGCCGCAGATTCCAGATCCAATTTTCGACTGGACCAGAAATGTTGACAGCTTCGTTCCAAAGTATGTTATCCCCTCGCAATAAAAGCCAGTGCTCACAGGTCAAATAAACAACAATTCTTCTGTGATTGACTGTTTCTACACAATGTTTCTGAAAAGTCTTATAATGCAAATAAGTCACTATACAAATCTACGTTTGAAGCTACTGGGAGAACCAAAGAAGACAAAGATACAAGAAACATCTCCAGGTGAAATCAAAGTTGTTTTAGGATGTGCCCTCATAATGTCCTATAATCGTTTGCCGGTAATACACATGTAATGGTCTAAACACAAGTCTTTAGGCAATACAGCCTAAAGGGATCGGTTTTTACTACTTATGTATAAGTTATATTTCAATGAACCCAATAAACCAAATGATGCATCAAAGATAATATATTATATAGAAGAAGTTATTTCCTGTTTAATGAAAACTTTTCTATCCGCGAGAAGTGACAGTACCTTTCAGTCGATCGATGAATCTATGACAAAATTGTAGGGGAGGTCTTCTCTAAAACAATTCCTCCCCTTGAAACCGGTAAAAAGGGGGATAAAGTTATGGACCAGATGCAACTCTAACACAGGCATATTTGGTCAGCGAGTTGTACTAAAATTAGCTGAGACAATAAAAAGCCCGAATGTAGTATTATGTTTCGACCTCTTTTTTACATCTACTTTACTGCCAAATACAATAAAATTTCCTTGTGTTGGAACATTCATGATAAACAGGAAAAATACTCCAAAATTTGAAGGTCGCTTAGAAAGAGGTGAATGTGAAATGGTTGTATGCAAGGAGGGTATACTAGCTACTAGATGGAAAGACACCAAAGATGTACTCGTCATGAGCAGCTGCCATGATAGCACGATTGGATCGATAAAACGAAAAATAAAAGATGGGAGTTAAAAAGAAATTGATTGTCCAGAGTCGATTATTTTTTATAACCAATACATGGGCGGTGTGGATCACGCTGACCAAATGATCACTCTATATGACTTAGACAGATGGTGGAAAAAGGTGTTTTTTCGACTTCTAATGACGGCAGTCTGCAACAGCTTCATCATTTACAGTGAATCTTCAAATAAAAAAAGTGCCATTCATTGACTTTATTATTGAATTGGCAGAATCGCTGATTAGTGACGGTAGAGTTGAATCATCGCACAAAAGAACAAGAAAACAAGGCCGCGTGTCAAAGAGAGTAAAGCTTTGCACCAATATTGGTGATCATCTTCCAGTTGAAAAGGGTTAGATGTTTTACAGCCTATCATACCTAGAATGGTTTCAGTTTCATCAAAATAAATATTTTTCTTTCATAATATATTGTGTCTTTATTAGTGTTGGGACATATTTGTCCCATCGTTCGCTACTGCTAGGATCAATCTGTCCCAGGACTCTTTTTTTCAAAAACTAGTTTACGAAAATATTCCAAATTCGAAACTTACATTTTCTAACTTCATATATGACTACACCTATACCTATACTTAAAATGAAAGACATAATGAAATCTAAAAGTCGTATTGAAAGGGTTAAATTCGTATCTTTTGTATATGACTCTTTCTCTTTGTCTGACTTTTTACTCGTAGCATTCGAATAACAACAGAAAACAAAGAAAATCTAACCTTACTTAATATTAATTATATATAGGAATACTTACATAAGAAAATTCTATATAATATAATAATACTTTTCAATTTTAAGTTAACCCAACGATGCATAAAATATCGCATCCAACTGAACGACGTAACGGAGCAAGTGTAGAAGTTTCCCCTTCTTATAATCATCCCTTGTTATCCTGTCGTATGCCCCAGAGACGGATCGCGAAAATTTTAAGGATATTATCAGATAAACCAACTAACTATTTGATTTTGATTGTATTCGAAGTCCAATACCAGCTTAAAAAAGAATAGTTGCAAATAATAAAAATATTTTATTAAAAAAAAAACATTATCGAATTACAATATTAACAATGGTTTAAAAAATTAACTCAGTTTGTTCGTCCAGTGTGACCATGTCTTAATAATATCGTAAAATGCTTTTCCGGGACTTTCCGTTCCAGAAAGCTGTCTAGCAGCCAAAATTTCATAATCAGGCGTTAAATATTTGAGTTTAACTCCAGTAGCTACAAGATTATTGAAGGCGTTTATCATTTTTTCATCGGGTGGATCAGTATTGAAGGTACCTATAAAAGCAACTCCTATGCTGATATTATTATATGAAAATGTATGAGCTCCTACTGTTGTCCAACCTCTTCCTTCGTAGACAGCTCCATCTCCACCAATAATGAAGTTATAAGCGATGTCGCTCCACGATCTGCTCTCTATGTGGAAACTTTGTATCGTACGAGTTTGTAAAACGCAGGCTGCTTGAGATGTACAAGAATCGGTTGCCGTATGTTGAATAATAACCAAAGAAACTGGAACGTTTAATTTGTCCATAGGGCTTGTTGGAGGCTGGGCCAACCAGTTCAGTCTGCTGACTATACGTACTTTTTTACTGAGAGCCGCGTAACCATCTGAAATAAAAAATATAGATAGAGACTAGAATAATATAAGATACACAGAAAATAGTAGGTGTAGCATGTAAAGTAAATATGTTTTAGTTAAATAGAAAATATAATTAATGTGAAAAGTACAAAAAATCAAAAAAGCTTATAGTTATCGTTACATGGTCGGTTATCAGACACTCTCCCACTACCTAGGTCGCCGTCGGAGGGGGGGGGGGTGACGCTTGCGACCTCTTGCAGATGTAACATATAAGTATTACTAGGGGCGGCCGTAGTGTATGTTAGTCTTCTTCCCCCTGCTCCTGAACTCGTCTCAAGGAAGGACCAGTAAACTTCTTAGGTCTTCCTCTTCTTCTTAGCTGGACTACAGGAGTCTTTTCGTCTTTTGTATTGGCCATAGTCAAGGTTGACATGTGATAGGTTCCTAGTCGTGTTTGTGTGTCGTTGGGATCTGAGACTTGGTGAAATTATTTGTAACGTTAATTTCGTTCACTTTACTTTCCTCCAGTTAATTAATAATAAATTATCGTATGGGCGGCGAATAGCCAGTCCTTTCTCATACCCAACACCGAGAAATGTTTTAAGGCTGAAATCAACGTTTCTATACGGGTCGATCGAGTTCCCTCTGTCGTGAAAATAGCAACTGCTATTTTGATATTCCCACTTCGACCTCGTTCTTATCTCTTCTTCTACCACTTATTAATTAAATATGAATTAAGAATTCACTATTGAAATGTAAATTCCTTTCCTGGTCAAGGCGTCTGAGCTTGACATGAACATGAGACGTAAGTCTGTTATCTTTCATATGATTTCCTGTATTTAAACAATGCCGAAGATGTTTCATTCTTCTTTTCTGTGAACATGTGCTATTGAAGCAAACATATCTTATCTTGAAAAAGTGCATTCAATTGAATGCATTTTACCAGGACCCGATATTTTACCTGGACCCGAAATTTTACCTGAACCCGAAATGTTACCTGGGACAAGAACTTTACTTGGGACTTTTTACTTGGGACACTTTACCTGCAACTGTAACCAGGACTGACTCCATCTGAAACCAGGACCGTATCCAGGATATCACTACCTATATCTGGAATATTACCAGGACTTTATCTGGAACCATGGGAAGTAACATCTGTATATTTCAACGATCGCTTCTTCAACAAAGACCAACTCAATAAACTAGTCATTTAATTTTTTTTGTTTAATTGTTTCTCTAAAAGTCAATATACAACTTGTAAATTTAATAACGTTGTTCATAAAGTTTATTTTTCCTTTTCAATATTCCAGGATTTGTCGCTATAATGCTGATGTGAGTAACAAATAAACTAGTATTATTCAGGGTGGCGCCCACTTACCTTTCTTAACTTTCATAATTTTTTCCTTTTATTAATTTCAGTAACTTGATTAATAAAATAATTAACTTACTTCAGTACCTTAATTAAAATAAATTCCAAGTAGGATTACCCGAGAACCGGTAAGACTAAGTTTGGTCTTAGAATCTACACCTGAGGTGCTCTCTAAACTGACTAGACGTTGCAAATTGTCGCCCAACATTGTTGGAGGCGTTGCATATTTTGGAAATTCGGTAAGGTCCATCTCTTTTAGGATGAAACTTGATTGTGATGCATTTGGTCGCATTACTGAGGGTGTGAGTATCGACCCATACCAGGTCTCCTACCTTGAAAGATTGGGCATTGCGCCTGTTTTTGTCTGCATATGTCTTGTTTCTGTCTTGAACCGACTCATTCATTGACTTGGCTTCGTTCCAAGTTGTTGCCATCTTTTTTAAGTCGGGAGTAATTTGTGGAATAAAGTGGTCAGTTTCTACAATAGATTTGAAATCATGTTTAACCTGATCCGTTGTGCGGAGATCTCAGCCGAAGGTTAGGAAGGCGGCTGTTTTACCAGTTGATTCGCTCCATACACTATTCATGGCAAATCTTATAGTAGGCCATGCGCGATGGTCATCTTTTATTAATATGGCTAGCCTAGGTTTAAGGTCGCGATTTTTTCTTTCGACCATATTGGAAGATGGTGAATCTAGAGGCGGGAAGGATTCTTTAATGTCCAAGGAGAAGCATTACTGCAGAAACAAATTGGACATCGTTGACGCTTCTTTTTTTTCGAGGTAGGCCATATCTAACTCTTCTGCAGTGGCTTTCTGCAAAGCAAATAGTTCAACCCATTTGCTGGGTGTAACTTCAACAATAAATATCCATTTTTCTTTATTAGTGCCTTCTGGCAGAGGTCCAAAGAGATCAACCGAAAGGGTTTCAAATCTCTGAGCAAAAGCTGGAGCTGGAGTCCTGCAGGTTTCTGATTTGATGCTTTTTAACGTTGGCATTCGGCACACTTGTTGACGTAATCTGAGATAAAACGTCTCATCCCGGTGATGTAATGGTATTCTTTCAATATTCTGTCCTTTTGTTGACTGGATACGACCAATAGAGCTCCTCCTGAGTCTTCCTCAGATGAATACTTGTGGAGATCTCCTTGGGAGAGTAAATAACCTCGATTAGTCCATTTGGAGATAGGTCTTCAAACGACTGAATAATTTTAGCGAGATCTGTATCTTTGATTTGTTCAAGACTTGCCTCATAGGCACTTGTGTGAGGAAGTTCAATTACAATGGAGGACTGGCTTATCGGTTATGACGTTACTTTTGCCTGGTACGTAGTCTGATATCGTGATATCATACCCTTGGATGAGAAGTCCCCACCTTGCAAGTCTGCCAGTTGGAGATTTTAAATTTAGTAGCCAATGTAAGTGTTGATGATCTGTCTGGATGGTTACAGGTGATCCTTCGACGTAACCTCTGAATTTATCTAGTGCCCATACGACAGCTAAGGCTTCTCTTTCAGATGTGAAGTTCGTCCTGGCCTTCTCCTTGAAGTGCGGATTATGAATGGTTCAGTCTCATCACATTGACGTAGAATCGGAGCAGATGTGAGCAGTTTTTTCAGGGTATCAAATACTTTTTGCTGCTCAGTTGGACAGTCTATCGTTACGCGGTCGGTTATCAGACTCTCTCCCACTACATAGGTCGTCGTCGGAGGGGGGTGTCACTTGCGACCTCTTGCTGATGTAGTCTCTGATAAGTATTACCAGGGGCAGCCGTAGTGTATGTTTGTTACATACGTATATTACTATATATTATTTTGTTTAAATATAGATTTTGCAACAAATCCTAAATTGAAATAAATATTGATGCAATTCAGACAGATATTAGATCGAGTTCAGGTATGGGATTATTTTTCTTTTTCCAATTTGGTGCAGTTCAGCTGCACCCATTTTACAATGCAACAACAAATAAATATATATTTATATAAAAGCTTTGGTTAAATGGAAACGAGATAAAAGACCTTGGGATGAAACAAAACCTGTTTACTGATTAGGATATAACTGCGTGATATGTTTTATTCAATTTAAAAATGTATAAGAGAGAAATAAGTAGTTATAATTTTTGTTGTACAGGGTGGCCAGATGAAAATTAAACAGCCATTTATCAGGAATAACACATTTAATGGCATTTGTTTTTTTTTATTATGTACAGTTGTATTAGAAAAAAAGGGTACAAGTATTAGAAAGAGACGTTAACGTAATCCTGACTTCCGGACATGCGCACTCTCTTCAATCATTTTTCAAAACTTCCAATAGTAATCGATCTGTCAGAGATAACTGAAGATAAATATTAAACGTAAACTAAACTGTTTACGAAAAAAAAAGATGTAAATTATAAAAAAATTTAAACATGTAACACCATCTCATGTAAACCACAACTTAACACAAATGGTGGTTCAGAACCAGTAGGTAATCTGTGGTCAGGGCGCATGCGTTGTTTCGAATGCATGGAAGAAATTAAATTTCTTAGTTGAAAGTTGGCCATCTTTCTTAGTTTTAATTTAAATCTTAATTTCTTAGTTTTTTGCATCAACATGTATGTAATGGGTAGGTTAGAATGTAGGCTTATTGTTAAATTATAGGTTATTAACTTTAGTATCAATGTATTTAATTATAATTATGAAATAATAAGTTTGGTTATAATTTGTTATTCGATATAAGTAACAATTGCAAAATAAGCAGACACGCGCTGTATTGAAAGAATGTGTAGATTGGCAATTGTTGCTTTAGGTTTTGTCAAAGAGTTCAAATTAAACATTTGTCGAAGAAAGATGTGTTTTATTTAAAGAACGTCAACCCTAATTAAAAGGAACCTAAACCGAATAATTTAACATTATTAGATCAACATTACATTAGTTTTAGTTTTTAATTTTTCGTTGCATGAATCCAACTTTACTACTTTTGCTCTGTTTTTTTTTAATACAGCCGTACTCACTGGAAGAAATTTACCTGATTGGTAATCAACTGGTCGATCTCTGTCTTCTTCATCCTCGGTTATCACATTACCATTTATGGGTTCCAAGAGAATAGACTTTGTAGGGTATCGCCAAATTAAAACTGCCGAAATCGTTGTTATAGCCACCAACAAAAGAACCATAAAGATCATAGTCTGTTTAGGGTTTTTAAAGGGAAATGCCTTAATCCATTTTCCACCTGATAAAAAAAAGATTAGTCATTAAAATAGGAGCCATCAACAATGTTAATTAAAATGCCAAAGCTTGATACTGGGATTTGGATACCATAACGATCCATTTATTTATTTTTTTAACTTCTCTTATCGAGGTAATAGTCGACTTGTGAAAATTAATAGCAAAATGTTTTCTTTGACAAATGTAATTGTTGCTTAATGTATGTATATATGTTATATTGAAGTTTCGTTTAAAATAGAAAACACATGGCTTTTTTATAAACAAGGTAATCTGTACATATTTATAAAAAATCCCGAAACACATCAAATTTAAATTATAAATTGACATTCTTCAACGTGAAAATGCGATCCCTACCTTCAACCCCCTTCGAATGTCAGGTACAACCCCAAATTTTATAGGCTTGTGATATAATATATCGTTTGAAAGGTCTCTTCATTCTCCATTCAAAAATGTTATCGTTCTCCAGTTTATTGCAATAATTAAGATAGAATAAAACAAAATCATGTGGTTACCGAAATTCGCTGTAATATACTTAAAACTTATTACAGTATATCCAAAACTTATTTCCCGTTTAGGTCTCGATAATAAGAAAGTAAGCAAAAACCATAGCAATGTGCTTTTTAGATGGTATCCATTAAAAATACTTTAAAGAGTTTCCGTGGTAACGTTAGTTTGCTTAAAACGCCTTAGCAAATTGTTTTGTAATTATACATAAGTTGTCATATAAGTTGACACGGATCCGGACATTTGAGCGCCGCCATTTGGGCGCGAAGACACTTGGGCGCAGGTACGTTTGAGCGCGGGTACATTTGGGCGCCAGTAGCGAATATTTATTTTTAAAAACCTATTTTTAATAACACAATGCATTTATATAACTGTTTATAATATTTTCAAATTTAAAAATATTAATTTGTGAATAAATTCTAAGAATTCTTTAATGTTTTGGGATCAATAAAGCTTATTATTATTATTAACATGATTTATATTTGTTTACAGATTTTGCTCCAATCCGACCACTGGTTCATCGATGTGACATTTTCTATTACACCACCATCGTTTTACCAAGTATATGTCATAATGAGTAAAAGATGGGGTGGAGTGCATTCCGTAGTTTATGCACATCTCCCAAACAAACAAACAATCAGTAACATATACTAAATTAATAGATCTTTTAAACAGCCTTCAACCTAACCTACACCCGAAGAAAACCTGCTGCGATTTCGAATTGGCAGCCATCAACGCTTTCAAGGCAGCTTTTCCGGATGTGGAAATAATGGGATGTTTCTTCCATTTGGTGGAAACATGCGTAAGCATTTGGGAGAGCTGCATCTTCTAGGAAGATACAATACAGACGCTGATTTTGCGCTTAAGGCGCGGATGATTACATCATTATCATTTTTGCCGACGAACCATTTGGACGAAGCTATAGACGAATTGACAAATATGCTACCTCGGGAGCTTGAGCCCCTTTTACGGTGGTTTGAGGACTCTTATATTGGACGTCCGAATAGGAGAGGATATGGTCGCCGACAGGCAATATTTCATCCAGAGATTTGGTCAGTACACAATCGAGTCCTGACAACCACGCTGAGGCGGCACACAGGAGGTTGCAATCACAGATGTTAATGCACCATCCAACCATTTAGAAATTCATTGACAGCCTTAAAACTATCCTATGAACATTTAGTTGCTGGAAACGAGCCATCTCCAAAAAGACGAAAGTATATCCAGGCTGATAGGAGAATAAAATCGCTGGTCGAAGATTATCTTAACGGCCCCTAATGCAAATATTATACAATTCTTAAGAGGTATTTCAAACAACTATGCCATGGATCCATAGTATCCGGGGTATCCATTTTGCCATTTTCCCCTATATGATGTATATATTTAAAATAAATTTTGTGAATTAATAATCAGTTTTTAATTTCTGTAATGGGCCTGTACTGTGAAATTTTAGTAAGTAATAGCTGCGTTAAAGGGTTTTTATTGTTCTTAAAAGGTTACAAGCAATTTAATATAAAAAAACTCGATTTTTTGCAGTTTCTAATAGGGAATTTCAACAATATTCATTCATTCAACAATATAAACCATTTAAGTCTGGTGCCCAACTGTCCAGGCGCCCAAAAATCCCCCGTGTCCAAACGGCCACGCCCGATCGGCCGCGCCCAAATGTCCTAGCAGTTTCGCGAGTTTTGTCATGTAAGGCAGATAAAAAAATCAGCTGCCAATTCAATATGAGTGATGAAGTCAAATTATATGTGATGCTTGAGTTTGAGGAAAACCCACATACATTGAGCATACAGGCATCCACTACATTCAATGTTAGCCATGCATCGATAGTAAACATTTTAAAAGAAAATAAAATTCATCCCTATAAAATGGTACCTGATGGAGGACGATTTTGATGGAAGAACTTATTTTTGTGAGAGAATGATGGACATGTTGGATAACAATATTATCCAATTAGAAGACGTTATGTTTTCTGATAAGTGCACTTTTTCACTAAACGGTTATACTAATCAGCAAACTGGTCAACGGAAAATCCTCACTGGATGAGAGAAGAACACACGCAATACCCTCAAAAGGTTCATTTTTGGGCAGAGATTGTTGGAAACCATATCAATGGTCCCTTTTTCATTGAGGGCAATTTGAATGGCGATCATTATTTGGCACTATTTCAAAATGATGTCATTCCAAGTTTGGCAAATTTATATCCTGATCGAGAAAACCCTCAAGTTCCAGTAAATACGATATGGTTTCAGCAGGATGGAGCACCACCACATTATCAACGCAATGTCCGACAGTACCTCGATGCAATATTTCCCAATCGGTGGATAGGGGGGCGAGGATCGATAGAATGGCCAGCGCGGTCACCTGATCTTACATCATTAGATTTCTTTTTATGGGGATATGTAAAGAGAATTTTGTACAAAACTAAACCTTTTGATTTAAATGACTTATAAGAACGATTAGGTCGATCACGCCTGATATCGTAGAAATTACGTACTCTTCATTCGGATACCCCCGAAGGATATACAGAAGTCCCAATATCAAATATTTGATGATAGTACGTTTGAGTCGAAGGGAGGAGGATAATTTTCCAAAATAAATAACAATATGAGAAAAGTTGCTGGTTGAAATATATAATAAATCACCTTAAGAATATTCATCGTACGTTTGGCTTTTTCACACTGTATAATATGAAGCTTTGTGATAAAAAGTTTATCGAAAAAATATATTTTTTTCAATTTCTGGACAAGGTTAGATAGTAGTAGAACAGAAGAAAATTCGATGCCTGTGACATATTTATATAGTTATAAAAGTAAGATAGTAAAGAAAAAAAAATGAAGACCCTGAGCATATTTTTTCAATTATTTTTATCAATGTTGTAAATTGTTTAGTGAAAAATACAATGTTTATAACAATTTTAATGTATTCGTCATTTAGATAGTGACGTTCAAGATTACCTTGATTTAAAATTACATTACGCATGTTTTTTGTAAAAGTAGAGTTTTCTGTAAAAATATAAGTAGAAGAAGCTTCTAAATTTTACTAGGATTACTGCACAGTTCCTGTGAGATACAGTTCTGGAAATATACCATGTGTGAGATACCGTTCCTGTGAGATAATATTTCTGTAATATACAATACCTGAGCAAGACAAGTTTTTTGAATAAACCGTTCCTGTGAAAAACAAGTTACTTGAAAATACCGTTCCTAAATATACCGTTCCGAGATTATACATTTTCCTGCAGGGCCGGATCTACGTATGGGCTTAATGGGTCCCTAAACCAGTAAAAAAATTCAAATCAAAAATAAAAAGCCCGAGATAACATATCAAATTTATTTTCAATATTCCAGAGCAATTTACTTTCGTTCTTCCGCCCTACTTCATTTAAATTATGTTTGTTAAGGATTTATGGATTAAATTTTATTTTGTCAAAGATAAAGAAGGTACCTGTTTATTTTATCTAAGTACTTTGATCTAAGTTTATAATGTATTTTCGTTTGAAATAAAAAAAAACCTTTCGTATGTTTAATTTTCCCGTATAATCCTTTTTTTAGGAAAATGGCAAATATTTCAATTATTTCGTGGGTCCGCCGGAGAGGAAAGATGAAGTTTTTAACAACATTAGAAAAACATAAAGAGTTACAAGATCATATTCAAGTTTTAAAAAATAAACATGCCACCGCTGATCGAGTTGCCTTTGCCGGTGAGAAATTTCTTCTTGCACTCTATGGATCCAAAGACACAAATGATATCAATCTTGATAAATGTCGATACCAGTGTTTTGTGAAGTCGGTAACAAAAAGTAAATTTAATTTGGCATCCTTACTACCGACAAGTGCAGCTGCACGACAGCATTCATTGAGAACATTCTATCAGGTTCAACTATGGCGTGGCTGTCCGAAAGTAGTTGAAGAATGGGGTTGGAATAAAACACAAACTGGCTTCACTCCAGTAACTACTTTAAAAGATCCTGCTTCCAAAGCACTACTTGTGCAAATATCAGCCAAGTGACACTGGACGAATCCGATGAAGAATACCTCCATTCACTGCTTGATGATTCTTTATCGACTGCAGAAGGAGAATTCGAGTTGAAGGAAATTGACATCGATTCTGAAGCTGAGGTAACCATTTTCCACGTTGAAGATATGGAAATCAACGAGCCAGGTCCGTCTGGCCTTTGCCAAAGATAATTTTAGTACCTAAGTGGATTAGGCCTACAGGGGAAACGACGTTAAAAAAACCGCGCCGTGTACTTTACCTCTTGGGTGGTGAAACAAGTAGATCATTTTAAATCGAAAATCATTATCATAAATTATTAACATGGATTAATTAATGAATTAATCGATTAATTGAATAAAAGATATGCCACTGTTTCGTGATAAATATTTATAATGTCCTAAAATGTTAAATTTGGGGATATTATTTCCGAAATTAGCCTCTACAGAAAACTTACGCAAAATTTTTAATTTGGCAAGGGTATTTGTGCCTTAACTGTTTACTTTAGCAAAAATATGGGA
The DNA here is from genome assembly GCA_947563755.1 of Lochmaea crataegi. Taxonomy (NCBI): domain Eukaryota; kingdom Metazoa; phylum Arthropoda; class Insecta; order Coleoptera; family Chrysomelidae; genus Lochmaea; species Lochmaea crataegi. The sequence continues at coordinate 9,940,825 of OX387433.1, read as the reverse complement.
AATTTTTTCCTCTTCAATTTTTCTCTCAATATATTGTTTCGAAAAACGTTTTGAAGATAAATGGAAAAAACTATTTTTGGGCGCCACCTTGACAAGATGGCTGCGCCGGCGGCATGTCTCGGATTGTGCATTTTGTGAATTTTAGTTCTAGATCCCCAAACCTATAAACCTACAAAGTTTCAAAACTAATTTTCAAGTAAAAATCCCCAATGACTGGCCTATTAGGCAAGAACCTTCGCTATCCATTTTTCAATTTTTTCATTAACGCCCAACGTCGAGTGTTAAATTTGTTTCACTATCAAACAAATAATATCATAATTAGGTACCTTTTCTAATACGATTAATAGTTGTTCTGTCATTAGTCTCTTGCGCTCTCTCCTCTGTTGTTGTTGTTGTTGTTGATTTTGTCGTGACATCTTGTTCTTTCACAAAACCGTTATTGTCAATTCCACTATTAGATTTGTAAATTGTTTTTAAACAATCATTTAAACCACTAGTATCACTAAGTGTGTCACCTTTGGGATATACAAATTGTTTTATAGTTACTGGTCCTTTGTACACTGTTCTATTACCGAAATGAACGTCATTTGAGTTTACTACATTCACACTACCGAAATGAGGAAGATGCGGTTCATCGTTAACGACAATAGCATTTTCATATCCAAAATCGTCATTGCATCGTTCATCTTCATCTTCGTCGTCGTTCGTTTCCTGGATCGATGATATGCTGATACATTCCACCTGAAAAACACCGCAAAATTATGTTATTTTTTTTTAGACACTCTGTGCAAATGATGTTCTCATGTCCGTCAATACGCATACATAAGTCGTTCCAAGTTCCAACAAACAATAAAATCAGTCAGCAACTACGAAAAAACAATAATTGGTCATTGCAATAGCGACATTATGTTTTTTTTTAAGCAAATTCTTTTACAATCTTCAGTTAAAATTTATTTACTTTGAATACGACGTACTTGATAATTCTAATTATATAAACTTGTTTACCTGATTTTTTTGTTCATTTTGCGCTTGCAAGCTGTTTTTCTTGTCATCATCATTGTCAAAATTGGTCCTTGGTGAAATCGCATGCGGCATTACTTCCGATCGCATCTTTTTTTTTCTTTTAATTTCTCACATATTTTAAGCACTAATTGTCAACGTATTGTCACGACGAACTATTGTCGATAACTGGTATTGGTACTGTGTTGTTCATTGCACAACGATACCATCGTAATAGTACCAGAGCTTGGAACGCTTTTATTTTTGGGTTTGCTAAATTCTGTTTTTTATTTATCATTTATTATTTATTGTTGAGGGGTTTTTAGTACAGTTTTTGTTTGTTTATAGGGGTCGGCAACCTTTTAACGTGCAATTTTGAACAAAGCCAAAGTACCACTATAAAAAACTGTATAATTTTTTTACGAATAAATAATATATAAAATTGTTTAAAGTTATAAGGAAGGTAACTAATAAAATAAAAAAACGATCAAGAATATTGAAATGGGTATTTAATTATTTAGGTTAGAATTTATGCTTATTGTTAAATTATAGTTTATTATCTTTAGTATCAATGTATTTAATTATAATTATGAAATATAAAAATTTAATTAAAAAGAAAACATAGCAAAGACTTTACAGTTAAACGAAATATTATATGTATTTATATAAGGCAACATTTTGTTTAAAATTTGAAACGTTTTCAGTGCGATCCTTATCCTTGCGTTTCTCGCGAAAGCTTTTCTATTTCTGGTTCATGTCTAGTTACTTTTTATTACACACGACTCTGAATTTTCTGTTGTTAGCAGGGGCTTCGATACGGATTCAAAATAATTTTCATATGGGAAAAAACTCACACATACAGAACGATCCGAATACTGAAAGCATTGCAAATGCCACGTTTTTTAGGCAAATAAATTTATCTGGCAAACTAGCCCAACAATTCAGTATTTCGTTTGATTTATCCTGAGGATCACCTTCTAAAACTCTGTGATGTTGGGATGTTGTTATGGAAAGTTGGTGGTCTTCCAGGTCACTCGGAGGGTCATCTGATTTCTTGCACACTACAACTAATTAAGATTACTAAATCTATTATAAGTATCTATCATTATAGTATAACGGAATAGCATATCTTTAATATAATCTAATACTTAATTCGAATGAATTGAATATGTATTGCATCTGAATATGTTATTTATATTGAAGTTCAAGTTCAGGCTGATATTTACTATTTAATGTTATATGTTTATTTACGTGATGAACTTGACTCTCGATACCTGTCGGCCTCGTTGGTTTTATTTATGCAATCTTTGACGTTGAATGATTTATTGAAAATAGTTTCAAGGGAATTTATTTCTTATTTTATTTTATGCCGAAAGGCATCACAAATCTTCTTAGTTCCACAAAGTTTGTCTTCCATAACTAGGAATTCCTAAATTCAATATGCTGAAGCTCAAAATCTTGAATTTACATCCATGCTAAAAGAGAATCATTAAAAGGAATGCTAGAATCGTAAATTCGATTAAGTCTGGTTTTATCAAGAAGGAGAACATGTGACCAAGTTTATCAAAATTTTGACCTCTTTCAGCAAATTCTTCTTTCAGTGAAGTCATGTTCCTCATTAAATGCAGCATTATCACAATTATTGAGTATGGGTGAGTATGTTTTTAGATTTGGCAAGTGTCTATATGTATGGGAGGTAATATTGACTTCCAGGAATCATACAAATCTAGAACAGTTTGACCCGATCCTTGCAACTTAAGGTTTAGTTCGCCGAAATGATTTGTAATATCAGTTAGGAACATCAACTTAGAAATCCATTCTTTTCTATCTATTTCAAGAAAGACTTGAGCTTGATTTTTTTTCAACAAAAATTACCTAATTTCTCCCAAACATTTAACAAATCTAGAAAGCATGACTTGAATTGTCTGTGAGTTAATGAAGAACGACCAGCAACGAAGTTGACAACTTTTACAACAGTATCCATCACGGATTTTAAGCTTCCGATCGAGATTTTCGCGCATAAACTTCCTTGATGAATAATGCAATGAAAATTCAAAAGTGGTCGACCAATGCGTGCAGTAAGAAGAGATACAAATCCCTTATGTGTCCCGAGATCATAGCGGGTGTAGTGTTCATAAATATACTAGATCTGTGTTCCGTATTGCGAGATTAGTAGACCCCGACAAAGAGAAGAAGAGCATAACCTGACAGAGAAGAACGCGATATTCAGAGAACAGAATAAACTTGGAGTTGAAACAAAGCTTCATTAATAATCTTTATTAATGTTACATAAACATAACATTTTGGCGACGAGGATGGGATTATAAGTATTGATGATAACCATGGAGCTTCTAATCTGTTCAACTCTTCTTCAGGGTGTTGAGTTTTGCTTTGGCTGTCTCATAGCATGTTAAAGGGGGAGTAGAAAAGGAAGGATCAGGAAGAGAGCAATAAATATCGAAAACCTCCTCACCTGCACAATGCAACAGCATCGCTCCTTTTCATTGTTCTTCAGTTATTCCAGCAGCGATTAGAAAGTTGTCGAACCTTTTCGACCATTTCTGCCATCGGGCTTCAATGTTTCCCATGCCATTATGTATGTTAAATGTGTCTATGTTTGCGAATATGTATTCTCCTGATCAGTTCTTCATACACAAGGTTATTGTCAAAGTACCACTCAACGATTGTCAACCGGAAAATGTTATTAACGACGACACTTTCATCCAACGAAATACTAAATACGATATTCCGTTTAATGGCGTCGATCTGAAGCTTCCGTACATTTTCTGCCATTTCAATAACTCGCCTCTCAATAGTCCGCGCTGATGCTGGTATATCTTTAATCCGGACCAGTATTGCTTGTTTATAAGGAAAATCATCAAACAATACATCCACACTTCTCAAAAATTCCCCATCGGTGAAAGGTCTTCCCTTTTCTGCCAAAGATTGTGCAATTTTAAAACTGCATTCAGTTGCTTGTTCCCTTGACTAATTTTTGTAAAGAATCTTTCCTGCTTTGTATACTGAGCAACTGTTCGTCGGATTGTCTCCGTTCTTCTATCAGCATTATCCTCAAACCCCGATTCATGTCTTGTTTGAAAATGTCGTTGAACACTAGATGTCCGGAATACTACGCTTTCCCGACATAATGCACATATGGCTCGATTTCTTTGCTGTACAAAACCATAATCACTTGTCCAAGGACTTTGAAAGGGCCGAACGTCTAATTTCTGATTTTTAGCCGCCATAACACTTACGTTAATCGCGCACTTGTACGTTAAAGGTTGATAAATAATGTTACGATTAACTATCCTGGGTCCGTCCAATATCAACACCTGGTACAACTTTTACCACTAAACTTTGATTTTGGAACGCATCTTTACAATAGCTCGTACTGAACTAAACTAACTCTAACAGAATACACGCTTATATAATGGCAAAGAAGTTTCCCGTATAACCATGGCAATACCGCTCACCGGGCGTTCGAAAAACCGAGAATCACCTGCTCGCGTCTTCTCTTTCCTAGAAACGTCGCGTCGTGGTCGCATCGTTCTAGCTTGGCCTGCCATCACTTAGCTCGGTCGAGCTACGTTGCCAGATTGTGTAAAGTTCCGTAGATTATATTGAATTTACAATAAGTATCCTTAAAATTAAATCTTTATTTTATTGCTTTATTTTAAAGTATTATACACCAAACTTCACAAAGTTATGCGTACCATTTTAAACTGCCAGACGTGCCGTAGGTTGCATACCCCTGGTTTATACAGTACTCGGATTGGGAATGTACTACATTTTTGCTACTGAAATATACTATCTGGCTCCTTACTATAAAACTAGTATGTGGGACAAACGAATATTAAATATACTTCATGGAAAAACCAATAATTTACTTAATAGCATACGCTTAATTATGAAAATAGAGATGGGCTAAACAAGTTTATTGACTGATCTGTTATGGTGCAGTATGAGGTGTTCATTTTTGAAAAACGTTGGATGGAGGAGAAAATGGAGAGAAGGTGGGAGGAGTATGAGGGCGCACTAAAAGGAGAGATTGGATGGACCGGATATTCGGGGAGGTGAACTACTTCTTGACACAGGTGCTAACTGAACGTGGGTGGAGAGTAGGGTACCTCCACATGATTGGGAAAAGAGAGACTGGAGTGTGCGAGAGGTGTGCGGTGGAGGATGATGTGGGGCATGTGTTTAGATGCTGGAAGAACGAGGAAGTGCTGAAGAAGTTTGAGAGGAAACTAGGGGAGGCGGTGTATTGGGACAACATTGTGGAGATAAGGTTGAGCGAGGAGGAGGAATGGATGGAGGTAAGTCGCATGATTAGGGGGAGAGAAGGACTCGATATGGCATGAGAGGTAGGAGTGATAGTTAGGGAGAAGACGACGGTGTGAGCGGAGAGTGTGCGAGGAACCGCCGCCCGTCTGGAAGTATACTAGCCTAGTGATTCCGAGGCGGTGGTAACGGCGTTTTTGAGGCGGGGATGAGTACTACACTGTTTGGTTCCTGAATAGGACACTTTCGAACAGGAGTTTCCCCATCTTAACCCGGAAAAAAAAACAACAAACACCGTTAACTAGAAACCAAGAAATAAATGTTTTCACTTCTGTAATTTAATATTTTATTAATTAAAAAATATTACCATTAGACCAATGTGGCCATGTTTTGATTAACTCAAAAAATTCTTCTCCTGGACTTTCAGTATGGTAAATCTGTCTTGCACCAAAAATTTTGTAATCAGTATTTATATAACCAAGTTGAACTCCTTGTTCTATAAGAATATTATAAGCTTGAATTTGAATATCTGGTGGGGTAATGTTTTTAAAAGTTCCTATAAAAGCGATGCCATAACCTTTCCGGTTATACCCAAACGTATGTGCACCTCGTGTAGTCCAACCCCTACCTTCGTAGATTCTACCATTTCCACCTATCAAATAATTGTACCCAATATCGTTCAAACCTCTAATTTTCAAGTGAACACTTTGTATACTACGTGTTAAATATATACATTGGGATGCTTCCGAACAGGATTCCGTTGCGGTGTGATGAATTATAACTGAAGTAATAGGAATATCCAATTTTTCCGTTGTTCCAATCGGTGATTGGGCCAACCATTCCCTTCGGTAAACCATACGCTTTTTAAATGTATCTAAAAATGTAAATAACTTATTATTATTATTACCCAAAAAAAATAATCATCTAATCACCAACCTGAAGAATTATTTACTACTTGTACGTGGTATTTAATGTTATCGTTATCTTCTACTCCTACATAGTTTCTTAAGGGATGCCACCATACAGAAACACAACCAATTATTGCTAATACAATTAATATAATTGCAGTTATTATTACCAGTTCATTCACGTAAAAGCATTTTAATGTTTTTATCCGTTGTATACCTACAAAATGAAATTTTTTTGTTATTGATAGAGGTCAAACTTGTTCAACGACATTTTAATTAAAATGATCAATCTTTATGATACGATTGCTTTGTTCAATAAAAATAAATATGTTTTAATTACATTACAAATACTCGTAGATAGATATAATAATTATTAAGTTACCTTTTTGTTTATTTGTGTAAGAAGGCTCAATTTTACATTCACTATCAATTTTTTCTTTTTCACTAAGATTTGATTTTTTCTCGCTCATATTATTGCGGCAGCTGTCAACCAACTAATTATTACCGAATAATTCTGGTATATCTCTGCTCTGATGATTCAATATTTATAAATACCAATTTATAAAACCCAACAAGGGATTTTACGATGCAACTATTATACTACGAGCCATTCGATTAATTATTTTGTCAAATAATAATGCTCTACCGTTTTGTGGTTTGAGGTTTTCATTTTGATTTATGCCTATCCCTATCGGTGTAATTTGTAAATTATTTATTCAAATATTATTTTTTTTTCGGGTCGAGATGGGAAACCCATGTTCGAATAGGTCCAGGACCCAAACAGTGTTGGACTCATCCTCAAGGGGATGCCTACCACCCAAACCCACCTCAAACTCGCCGTTACCCCCAGGGTTGCCAACTCGGGCGATTTTAAAAGTCAACTTGCGAGTAAAATTTCATTTTTGTGATTTGCGATTATTTGGGCGATATAATATATTCCGGTTGCTCATATGGGCGATTTTTCAATAGATTTTTCCTATGGAAACAGAAACAGACAGAAATATGAACCACCTTTAGCTACTTCTTCTTTCAGTTGGCTTTTTAACGCTCATCGTAATCCCACCTTTAGCTTGAAACACAGATCACAGAACTAGCTGGTTTTGACATTTGACATGTCTCAGTGAATCCCCGTTAACCGCCAATAACGATAGAAATCGTCTTTTTAGGGATAACTTTTTTTTCAATATCCTTTAATAATTTTCATAAATTTTGTAATTAAATAGTGGAGTTAATTAGAAACAGTTAGTTTCATTTATAATATTAACTTTTGATATTTTATTAAAATTGTAATGTTGCTCATAGTTACCGAGGAGTCATTGAGAGATGAATATTTTAGGCTTTAGGCATTAGAGTTTTAGATGTTTCTGTTTTTTGTTATGTATTTCCTTAGTATGTCCATTGAACACCTGTGTCAATAAGTAGTTCACCTCCCCGATCCATCCAATCTCTCCTACTCCCTATCGCTCCTTTTAGCACGACCTCATACTTCTCCCACCTTCTCTCCATTTCCTCTTCCATCCATTCCTGTACTTCCTCTCTTGTCGCACCCCTCCAGCGTTTATTTTGGCTCTTGCCAGCTCCGCTGCTGCCAGTCCACCCACTGTCCTGTACCCTGTACCCCTGCTCCACCCTCAGCAGTAACCCTCTCTGCTCCCGCAGGAGTGGCTTAACCCTCGCATTCACCACTGCTCTACCGCCCTACGAATTCACCCTCCTCTTCCACTCACCCAGCCCTTTCACATTACACATAAATCTCCCCAGCCATGCTGCCCTCACTTTCCCCTTCTCTTCCGCCTTTAACATTTGTGTTTTGAAGGATAATTGACTATCCAATTACACCCCTAGGTGTTTCATTGACTCCTCCATACGAATTATCCTTCCCTTCACCATCACCCCCTGCTTCCCTCCTCTTGCTCCATCCCTTCACTAGCAGCCCCTCAGTCTTATCTTCCGCCACTTCCAGTCCGCACCGTTCTACTTCTCCACAATCTTCCTACACATTCTGTCCGCCTCTCCCTTTGCCGTACATACCAGACACTTATCGTCCGCATACACCGAAATCTCACATCCCTCTTCACATACCATCCCACAATCCTCATCAAACACACACTTCCAAAGCGTCGATCCAAGAACCGAGCCCTGGGGCACCCCAGCCTCCGTCTCATACCTCCTCCCTCTAGAGTCTACTATCACACTCCCCGTCAGGTAGTTCTCTACCAGGTTAACCAACCCCTCTCCCACTCCAAGCCTCAGCAATTCATTTTTTATTCGGAATATAATTTCACTATACTCTGAAGAACGTATTGTGAATGTGAATGAAATTTTTAACACAAAATAAAAAGAGCTCAAATTACTCACTTCAATATTTGATAATACCCATTATCATAATCTGTTAGCAATTGAGGCTCTAACAATAATAATTTTCTTGAAATGTATCGGTGCTTTTGATGTAGTTAAAATAAAGTACTCAAACTATCCAGATCTCGAAATGAACTTTAAATTTTTTTTAACGTACACGTTATTAATTGATTTTACGGTATCTGGTTATTTGAATTGTAATATTGTAGTGAAATTTAGTAAAGCTAAACTTATTACAAAGGGCACAATTTTTACATGTCTTAAACCAAAAGGTTTGTATAAAATAACTTGGTGTATCTTCAACGTTTCAGGTCCAATACCAATGAAATTTGGTCGTCGACTCTGTAGTGGAACACCTCTGATGCGATGATTACAGTCAAGCAGAGTCGAGCGCGGTTAGTACTTGGATGCGTAGCCACTGGGGAAAAACCTTCGTAGAGCCCGTACAGACTGCAGCGAAACACCTTAGATTACTAGGGTCAGTAGCATATCGCAGCTCGCAGGCATTATACCAATGAGCACGAGGTACAATGTAGGTATGCCGTCTTTCGGATGAGACGTAAAACCGAGGTCCATGGATGTTGGGCTCGATAAAGATCCCTACCACTGGTTGGAACACTAGTGGATTCGGCAAAATTTCCAATTATGAAATTAAAATGTGACCCACCTTGTACGTCCCTGATCAAACCTATCTTATTTTGGAATTGTCATAAACCTATAGTTTATTTCAGAAAGGTATAGAGTAATAAAACCTCATTAGGTATGCAAAGAGTGACCTAACGAATATTTAAGCCACTTTCATAGTTTGGCATTGATTTCATTGTAAAATTCTTTCTTTTTATCAAGTGCAGGTAGTACCACCCGGGTTGGGGTCAATATATGGGTTTAGCCTATTGTTATCCATTCACAAACACTGAAAATAGTGTGCCAAAGGCGTGCCGGTAGGATACTCGTAAAAAGGGAAGAATTTTATTTTAACAGAATAAAAATTAGGCATTATGTACATAGTATTAGATACACTTATTTTTTATTGAACATTATACAAAAAATACATTATACAGAAATTAAATTATAAAAAATCATAATATTCTTCGTCATCTGAGGAACTGTCATCTCCTCTTGACCTGTTAAACGCAAAACATAACTGTATAATCTGCTACCTAAGTAATCCCTACACAATATTTCGATATTGACACTTCAGGCCAGAAAACATACTTTTCCTAATTCTCTTACGCAATTACTTGAAATTTTTCCTATTACAAACAATACTATTTCAAGACCTACGCCTATGGCCGACACCGAAATTGAGCCGAACTGGACGGAATTCCCCATTTTATTACTCTATACCTTTCTGAAATAGACTATAACAATACCTGTCTACTTGTCTACCAAGTATTGTTTTTTTTTGTTTCAGAGACGATTATTTTATCAAAATGCTTAATGAAGAACGATTTACAATATATGATAAGCAGTGTAAATATTACACAATCGACATTCGAGAACCTTCTGCTCAGAACACAAACCAAATTAGGAGTTGTGTTAGATACAGACTGCGAAAACTGGAATTTAAGAATTAATGGGGTAATTATTAAACGTGAAAGTAAATTTTATGAAAACTACTGATTGTATTTTCAGAATTGCGACAAAAAATATTTCTACGAAACTTACAATTGGCTAATAACTGCCAATTTTAAAAATATAACAGAACAATTAAGTCCTCTAAAATTAAATATCAATTCCGACATGCATTTGGTACCGTTAAATTCATATAACGAAAAAAATAAATCGTTTATTATATTTGATGTTTACAATCCTGCCGCGGAACATGGAGGAGAAATTAAAATAAAAGAGATAGGTGTTTATACGAAGGAAGAGGAAGGGTCATATAATATTACAAACTTTGAAAATAAATACTGGATGAGAAGAAATATGACTGGTGTCACTTTTAAATCGGCCATAGTGGTAAGAATTTTTCGAGAATTAAAAAAAAAGAAAAAGTAGACAAGAACAAGTTTCAGATCCCGCAGCTGACAACTTCATTAGATAATTACTTAGCAAGCGATGAAGACAGAAGATTAGACTCTATGCATCGCTTTCAATCGGTTACTATTCAAAATTGCCAACATATTTATAATTTCGGGTATGTATGTATGTATGTAAGGGGGATAATTATTTTAAAGTACCTTTAAAATGTTTTTTTATGGAAGTCTCTAGCTAACATAAAAACTAGGAAAATAAAGTCAGTTCATATTTTTAGTTTATCAATAGAAAGAACTGATTCATGGGGTTATGTCCAAGCAGATGGTAAATTTGATGGGTTAGTCAGTTTGTTAGAAAGAAAATTGGTCGATTTTGGAAGTTCTCCATTATTATTCAAATTAGACAGGATGCCATTCGTCGATTACGGTTACGGTAATTGGATATTGAGGTAATTCGAAGAATAATTTAGACTGGGTCTGAAAAATGATCACCTCCAAAATTTTCAGATCATGTTTTATTTATCAAAAGCCAAAAGTGACTGCGACTTCTTACGAAATATTTTTGAGACCGCTAGAGGTGAATGTATGGATGCTTATTATTATAATGTTTCTAGCTGTTTTGTTATTAATGAAAATTGTTTTTTCGAGCGAATTGTCATTATTGAATAAGAAGAAACGTATAGGATTAACGGATACTTCTTGGAGTTTTCTCGTACTTTTCGTCATGGGCGCCTTTTGTATGCAGGGTAAGACATTCTAAAAAAATTCGTTTGTTGGTTATATTTATATTAAATTTTCAGGTGCCACTTGTAACCCGTTTCTAATAAGTAGCCGCATTCTTGCTATTTTCATATTTATGTTTTGCATTTTGATTTATCAATTTTATTCGGCAAGTATAGTCTCCTATTTGCTGATGGATCCTCCTAGAACGATATTCAATTTAAAAGATTTATCGGACAGTTCACTTCACGTCGGAGTCGAGGATATTCTAATCGATAGGAATTATTTCATAGTAAGTGTATCTATCATTAAGCGTAGGTACTTTCATCATAGAGATACTACAGATAGAGGCAACAAGCCTTAGGCCGCTTTGAAAGTGGGAATGTCCGTCTGAACTCCAGTGAGAGAAAAATACAGACCTCAGAAGTTTTTCTGTCTTTGTCACTCGCGCCATTAGAGAAAGATAGCATTAACCTCTGACTTTCTATCTCTCTCTTATTCGCTGACGTTTTCCGAGCTGGATTGTTGCCTCTATCTGTAGTATCTGTATACGGTCCGAGTTTCACCGGTTAACGAACGAACCGTGTGACAGCGCTATAACTAAAGTTTTTCATGTTTAGCAAACAACTGATCCAGATGCCATTGACCTGTTCGAATTTAAAATAAAAAACAGCAACAATAATTCGGGATTTTATTCGCCCGCAGAAGGCTTAGAACTTGTAAGACGAGGAGGTTTTGCTTTTCACGTAGAAACAAGTACGGCATATCCGATAATCGAAGAAACGTTTTCGAATCAACAAATATGCGAACTAGAAGAAGTACAAATGTATCGAACACAACCGATGTATACGAATTTACAAAAACATTCACCTTTTCGAGAAATGATGAACCACTGGTAAGATCTTAAGTAGTATATCTATTTTACATACAATGTGTTCTTGTGTAATCATTTCTAAAATGGTATGGGAATGCCTAAAAACACTCAATTAACAAGGCGAGAACAACATCGTCACCTTTACTGTGAACTCCAAGACACACTGGAATAGCAGAGTAATTAGCAAATAGAGGGGCTGAATGCATAACAATACAGAATCCTGGGGCACAACACCTAGGAGACTGCTGGATAGAATAGGGATATCCTGAAATTCCTCAAGGAAATATAGGACCAAAGAAAATACTACTCAGGAACTAAATAGAAGAAAGGGGGCACAGTAGATCTTTTTGGTCTCAGTGATTATTACCCCAATATACAGGGTTACCACAAAATAATAAACTAGCAAAGAAGGGGACTGAACACCCTTTTGGAGGCCGGAACCCTTTTGCGGTATCAGCTCCAATGTAATATTGGAAGAAATAGGCAAAGCCGAAAAAAATAGAAGATCTGACCATTGGAAAGATCTAGTAGGACTTAGATAATCAATGTTTCTTCTGGGTGAATACAACCTGTTGAGATCAAATGAATGCATAAGTCATAGTAAAACTGCACTAAGAGTTTTAACAGGGATCCTAACGGGACATTGTCGCCTGAATTGGGCACCTGAAAAAATTCAAAATAGTGGTGTAGGAGATTACTGGTTAGAAGAGGGAGATTTACTTATTTACCTAAGTTAAAGCTTGCTGATATCCTAAAATTCCTCCGGGAAATAGGACTAAACGAGCTACTAGTCTCTGAGACTTTCCTCAAGAACTAAGTAGAAGTAAGGGGGCACAATAGATCTTTTAGGTCTCAGTGATTGTCACCCCAATATACATACATACATACATGGGCTGAAATGGACTATCGTCTTTCGTGTGACTCGCATTGAACATTTGTAATGCTCTAAAACTTTAATGTTTTCTCTGTCTTCCGATATATCATTCACCATTCTAGTTGTAATACTAACTAAAATATAGCTTTGTCAACCCCGATGGTTCTTTCGTAGTAACCCTGTACTTACGTACAGTGTGTAGTAAAAGTATAAAAATATTAATAGTTTTAATACATTTTTAATTTGATCGAAATTGAAAAAACGTCTTTAGCATGTTTAAACAAGCCGAAAATGGTAATATGGACAGATTAAGAAAACATTGGGACGCAAGACAACCGACATGTATTCAAGGAGCGAAGAAACAAGAACTTAATGTTAGTTTTAAAGAATTCTCTTGTGGTCCACTCGCTGTCGCATGCGGAATATTAATGGGAATAATTTTTTTAATTTACGAATATATGAAATTTAATAAAAAGAAATTAATTTCTTCTATTAAATCGAGTTTAAATTTCGGAAATGGTGTTGTTTTGACGTATCCGTTTGTTCGTTAGTTTTAGAAATTGTTTTTAGTAGTAGAAATATTAGCAAATATAAATCACTGGCAATTCTTTTGTTTTAGTTATACAAACGATACATCCTGTACAAAATGCCCCAACTACTCGTTTGTGTAAATTAGTTCAATTGACCCATTTTAGACTCGATAATAATTATTGTGGATGGGTCAATAAAAAAAAACAACAAAAGAGGGAAAAATTGAGTTTCTAACGTCAATCAAATCGTACATAGGTAATTTGAAAAACTCATGCATCCTATTATTCTTGACAATTCCCAAATCGAATGTATTATTGAAAATATCAGAGATATTATGTAATTTTATTGTCACATCTCGGCTGCAACGGCAAAATTATTTTTTTCTACGATTTTAGTTCTAACTATTGAATTATAATTTTAATGATGTAGTAGATTGGTTGATAATAACGATGAATTCTAATTTTTTTAAATATATTATATAATATATAAAAGCACATATTTATTTTATCTTTTAAAATAAATTAAAAATGTTCCCTTCTATAAGTCATATGCCGCAAGGTATGCAACTAAACATACATTGCTAGATATGTTTGGTTGTAAAACAAACAATAACATTTCGATAGATGGCAGCATCGATCAATTTTGATTTTTTTTTGTATTAAATGGCCTCTCTATCTCATTGCAATGTTCTATGATTGACAATTGACATTTCTGGAACTGGTGTCATTATTACCCATTGAACTAAACCAACAGTTGTTTAGTTCGATGTTATTGCCAAATAATACACTTGTATTTTTTGTTATTACACTTGAAATGGCGTGGCGTTTTCCCAGAGAAAAAACCGCTTAACTTTTAGTATTTTTGTGCATACGTATTTATATTAAAGAATTTCTCTGTGAATGGAGAGGTAACTTTCTAGACTTGCGTCTAGCGCCACCGTTTAATTTTCTAGCCCGCAGGCACGCATGCGCATTACATGATCAGTTTGCCTCCTAATTTATCGAGAAGGGCAAGGAAAATCATTGAAAAAGCTATACAGTGTTGAAAAAATGGCTTCTTCAATAATTTTCCTTGCCCTTCTCGATACATTAACCAATGATCTGTTTTAACAAAGAAAGATTATGAAAAATTAGAAACAAAAACAGGTATTAGTTCCTAATTATTCTAAACTAAAAATTAAAAATGACAAGACAAGGCAAACTGAACATGAAAGGTGCCTGCGGGCTAGAACATTAAACGTTGGTGCTAGACGCAAGTACTTTCTAGTAGACTGCAGCTTCGAACAGTATTTATTTGTATTGAGTGACCTCTCTATCTTATTGTAGTATTCTATGATTGACATTTCTGTAAATAGTGTCAAGTGTCATTATTACTTTTATAATTTGTATCATTTGTATACATAGATAAAGAATATATATTTTGTATATTTGAAATGTCGTGAGTCGTCTTCCCAGAGAAAAAACCGCTTATTGTTTTAGTATTTCTCTGCATACGTATTTATATTGAAGAATTTCTTCGTGAAAGAAACTTTTGGTAATTATTTCAATATTATCGTTCGGGAATTACAAAAGGCGGTAGAAACAGGTAGATATGTTGAAATGGTCGTTAATATATTAATTTCTTAAACTTATTATTCTATTCATATATAAAAACTGCAACATAAAATATTACTATAGCACTTAGTAATCATTCACTATGTTTCATCTAGATGTTATCGAAGGAAGAAATAAAGTGTGCCAATTGGCAATTTTGCCCTTCCAACCCGATTCCTTTGTAGTAATTGTAAATATATTTTTTCTATTTTAGATATATGATTGTCTGCAAGTCGTTGTCGTCGATAAAGTTGCGTCAATAACTAGAGTATTACAACCATTGGACCTGTACGGTCTGGATAGGAAATGCTCGTTTTAAAAATGTTAACTGTAAGTACATGCAATTATTATGTATATTCTAACCTAACTTGAGCAATTAGAGGTTGTTTATTGAGAAATACATATCATATTAGAATATAATTTTGTCACTTCAATTTTTCCAGAATCTGCTTTAATTAAATCTGTACGTTTAATCCAAAATTACGAAAAACTGTTAAATTATTAGTTCGTATGGTTGATAGACTAGATAGACAGCTCTTTTTTAGATAATGGTAAAAGTAAAATAAGAAGATAAAAAGATTTTGTTTTGGAATTCGGATAGAACTAACATCTTAATAGGTAATTATTGTTAGATTTGTGTATAATTTATAACAGATATATGCTCGATACTACTGATCTCTGTTCTGTTATCTCTCAAGTAACAGTTTAATTCAGAACAGTACTGTAAAAAGGGCAAATTGAAACAACAATTATATTACCTATGGTAAAAGTGGAGTTGAATATTTAACAATGATACGCAAAATATCATATACAACAACCAAAGCAATACAAAACTACGTATCTGTAAACAAATATAATCAATCGATGTCCATCACGGCTGGAAGTTGTCCCTCTCGACTGGACGTTATTTCCTTTTATCGGTAGAAAATATAATCAACCGGTTAAAATATTCACAACCGATGGAAAATATTCCCCGCCGGCCGAGGAAATCACAGATAAAACTAGAAAATGCGCCCCCCTGAAAGCTGGATGTCTTCTACCGGCTGCACTAAGCCAGAGTTTATCTTTACTCTAGCAAAGTGCAGATATATACATTTACAAACAGGATAAAATAAATGCAAACTTAGCAATTATAAAAAAGATATGTTTAATATCAATAAAATATTAACATTTACATTTTTTTATAAAAGCTGAAAAATTGAAACATGAATTACATACATCAAGATATTTTTACATACAATATTTTATAGTTAAAATACTAATACCCCTAAATCACCACTACTTTATCACCCACTACAACACATGCACATTTTAAACCCATGCAACTAAGAAAAAATCATGCAAAGAAAACTTTACCAAATATTAATTAAAATTCTGTAGCTCCAAACTGCAAAGTCACTTTTGTAACCTAAAAAATCCTTTCCTAATAAGAATTCTAGAACAAAAAACTAAATTAATAAGAAACCCTAGGACATAAAAAAAAGTAAAATTATAAGATAGGCCTATCAGCAAGTTTAAATATATGCATATATTCCAAATAAGTCCATCCCTAAAAAAATTCCTGGAACAGAAAATCAAACAAAATTAAAATTGTACAAAACATTTGATGACATCTTGAAGCCTGTAAGAGAGTGTTAGTATGCTGAAAAGGAAGCGCTGAAAAAAATTGTTAGTAATAAATCGCCAAGTAATGCCGTTTTGCATGTACCAACTTAGAAATCTACGATATTTTGATGGCCCATACTGGGCAACTATTCCCCCTACTTGTCAACCCATACCCATTCGACAAACGGAAAACACTTAAGCGTACTCGCCCATCTGAATGACTGCTCGTTTTGCAAGCGAGGCTTACCGACACCCTAGGTAACGAGTACTTTCTCACAGTGTGATACTGCGTGCATCCATGCGGGAAATAGTCAATCGTAAACAAAAAAGTCGGTAAATGTGGCGTACTTGACAATTGCAATAAAAAAATAATTAACAATTCCAAACCGAACGACACCAACAGGGGAGAAGGGGCAGAAAAAATTACAGAACAAGAGGAACGACATAGCTTACCTATGTCTTTTGAAAAAAGTACCTACTTGTAAAAGAAATACTGGATAATATTTAAAGAGGAATGGCATAGCTTACCTATGTCTTTTGAAAAGTACCAACTTATTAACGAAAGGAATAGTATTTAGAAAATGTTCGGATTGACATAGCTTACCTATGTCTTTTGAAATGTACCAACTTATTAACGAAAGGCATAGTATTTAGAAAATGTTCGGATTGACATAGCTTACCTATGTCTTTTGAAAAGTACCAACTTATTAACGAAAGGAATAGTATTTAGAAAATATTCGTATTGACATAGCTTACCTATGTCTTTTGAAAAGTACCAACTTATTAACGAAAGGCATAGTATTTAGAAAATTTTCGGATTGACATAGCTTACCTATGTCTTTTGAAAAGTACCAACTTATTAACGAAAGGAATAGTATTTAGAAAATATTCGGATTGACATAGCTTACCTATGTCTTTTGAAATGTACCAACTTATTAACGAAAGGCATAGTATTTAGAAAATTTTCGGATTGACATAGCTTACCTATGTCTTTTGAAAAGTACCAACTTATTAACGAAAGGCATAGTATTTAGAAAATGTTCGGATTGACATAGCTTACCTATGTCTTTTGAAAAGTACCAACTTATTAACGAAAGGCATAGTATTTAGGAAATATGAGGAATTACATAGCTTACCTATGTCTTTTGAAAAGTACCAACTTATTAACGAAAGGCATAGTATTTAGAAAATTTTCGGATTGACATAGCTTACCTATGTCTTTTGAAATGTACCAACTTATTAACGAAAGGCATAGTATTTAGAAAATTTTCGGATTGACATAGCTTACCTATGTCTTTTGAAAAGTACCAACTTATTAACGAAAGGCATAGTATTTAGAAAATGTTCGGATTGACATAGCTTACCTATGTCTTTTGAAAAGTACCAACTTATTAACGAAAGGCATAGTATTTAGGAAATATGAGGAATTACATAGCTTACCTATGTCTTTTGAAAAGTACCAACTTATTAACGAAAGGCATAGTATTTAGAAAATGTTCGGATTGACATAGCTTACCTATGTCTTTTGAAAAGTACCAACTTATTAACGAAAGGAATAGTATTTAGAAAATGTTCGGATTGACATAGCTTACCTATGTCTTTTGAAAAGTACCAACTTATTAACGAAAGGAATAGTATTTAGAAAATGTTCGGATTGACATAGCTTACCTATGTCTTTTGAAAAGTACCAACTTATTAACGAAAGGCATAGTATTTAGAAAATGTTCGGATTGACATAGCTTACCTATGTCTTTTGAAAAGTACCAACTTATTAACGAAAGGAATAGTATTTAGAAAATGTTCGGATTGACATAGCTTACCTATGTCTTTTGAAAAGTACCAACTTATTAACGAAAGGAATAGTATTTAGAAAATGTTCGGATTGACATAGCTTACCTATGTCTTTTGAAAAGTACCAACTTATTAACGAAAGGAATAGTATTTAGAAAATGTTCGGATTGACAAAGCTTACCTATGTCTTTTGAAAAGTACCAACTTATTAAGGAAAGGAATAGTATTTAGAAAATGTTCGGATTGACATAGCTTACCTATGTCTTTTGAAAAGTACCAACTTATTAACGAAAGGCATAGTATTTAGAAAATGTTCGGATTGACATAGCTTACCTATGTCTTTTGAAAAGTACCAACTTATTAACGAAAGGTATAGTATTTAGGAAATATGAGGAATGACATAGCTTACCTATGTCTTTTGAAAAAAGTACCTACTTGTAAACGAAATACTGGATAATATTTAAAGAGGAATGGCATAGCTTACCTATGTCTTTTGAAAAGTACCAACTTATTAACGAAAGGAATAGTGTTTAGAAAATATTCGGATTGACATAGCTTACCTATGTCTTTTGAAATGTACCAACTTATTAACGAAAGGCATAGTATTTAGAAAATTTTCGGATTGACATGAGATATGATGTCATTCGATAGAAATTGAGAATTACTGT
Organism: Lochmaea crataegi; assembly: GCA_947563755.1. NCBI lineage: Eukaryota > Metazoa > Arthropoda > Insecta > Coleoptera > Chrysomelidae > Lochmaea > Lochmaea crataegi. Next base: position 9,921,642 of record OX387433.1, on the reverse strand, counting down.
ATACTCACACTCCTTTGGAGTAGACCAATACTTTACGAAACCTAAAACAAAGAATAAAAGAATCACATTATTAAAGAACGATTCCAAATAATTCAACTAAACTAATGATTTTAAAAAGTCATGTTTTCTAAAAAAAAAACATTTGCGAGTAAAAAAAACAAAGGCATGCCAGGGTTATTTTATAAAGAATAATCCAGTATTATTATTATTTTTTGCTTGTTATTTCAGCTAAAGAAATCTTGGGCATTAAACAATTGTAACATTATTATAAGTTGGTATATTTATGTATACAGGAAAAAATTCAGAAGGTGATTTCCCGTATAAAATTATGATAAGTCTTCCGTGTGACAAAATCTAATCCCACTCCCTTCCAAGATATCACCCTGAATAAAATTGAGTTTTTATTATTTTTTCTCAAATTTAAGTAAAGATGGAAACTTTAAATTTCGTGCACTCGCAATTACTAACCACCGGTATTTACTCAACATTCCTGTTACATTATAAGGGAGTGAAAATTATCAACCTTTACTTTATTTAATATCAAATCTTTTTTATTCTAGATTGAGTTTTGTGTCATAAAAATATTATTTAAAATCTTTGTTATTTTGATAAACTTTTTTAGTCTCGAAGTTTTTTCCTCAATTCAATAGATTCGGAGAAACAAAATAAAATTTCTAAATCCATCTGATCTAGGAAAAAACTTCAAGAGTAAAAAAAGTTTATCAAAACAACAAAGATTTTAAATAATATTTTTATTACACAAAACTCAATCTAGAATAAAAAAGATTTGATATTAAATAAATTATGAAATTACAAAATTTCATCTTTACTTAAACTTAAGAAAAAAAATAAAAACTCAATTTCCCTCAGCCTCTTTTTAGTTGTGATATCTTGGAAGGGAGTGGAGCGAGGAAATTGTTTTATGTGAAAGACCTATTATAATTTTATAGGGGAAATCACCACCTGAATTTTTTCACATAAATTTAGAAACACCCTGTATGTACTATAAAATATTATATAGAAACTTCTGTTATATATAAGGTGAGTCATGAGGAACTGTAAAAACCTTTATCAAAATTTAAGAAAGTATACAAATAGATAATAAATAATAAGTTTTCCTTTAGATATTAAGGTTGGACGGGTGGTACTAAATAAACATCATACAACTCCAAAAGTGTATGTTCCAAATTGCATAGTATTGTCAATTTATCGAGTTCTCAGAATATTGTTTCGACAAAAAAATTCAGTTTGATTTTTTTCAAATTAAATAAAATAAAATAGAAACATTAAAAAAGAATCAGATATTTAAATTAAGAAAATTTTAGAATACACAAGAGTATAGCTTATCTGTTTTTTGAAAAAAGTAGGTTTTTATTTTGAGTAAAAGTATAATAAAAGTCTGAGTATTGGATAAAATGCAAATACCTATGAATTACTAAATACATATTATACAGGGTGATGTTTTAATATTATTCAAAACATCTTTTTTCTCTTGAAAATCGGTTTTAAAAATTAAATAATATAGTCGTATTATTAAAAATATAACACCTATTAAGATTATTATTTATTAAAAATTGAACATTTTTACAAAAATCAGAATATTTTTCTGAATCTATTCTACTAAACTTTTATATGAATAAAATTAACTAATTTTTAAAGACCCTGTATGTTAATAAACAAAATGGAAACGGAGGACACATTTTAATTGTCATTTAATATTTCCCATAGGAGCCCCAATATGAAGTAAAAGTATATTTATAGTTTACCAGAACTAACCACTTATATATATATAGGAACAATTTGTAATAGCTAGGAATATATACCGGCCGGCTTTTTAGTATTTTAAATGTTTTGTTAAAAAATAGTAAAAGAAAGCAAAAATGGATTAAAAATAAACAATATTATGTACTAATTCTAATTACCAAATTAATTTTTTAAGATTAAGCAAATTTAAAACCTACTAATCATTTATAAAAAAAAGTTCGTTTATACAATGACCAAAAAGTATTTATTAAAAAAAGTTGTAAGCAAATTTAAAATCTAATAAACAATTGTAAAATACTATACGTTTATATATTAAAAACCAATTGTTTATTGTAATAAAATTGTTCGTATGTAAATAAAATGATAACTCACCGTAAATGTATCAGATTGTAATCCAAGTAATCCATAGAGGCACTATTCACTACACTACACGTTACCGAAAATAAATTTCTAACGCGCGCGGATCTTTCCTATTCCAAAGTCAACGTGCTACTGAATATGAATCGACAAAATTTATTCGTTAGTCACCCCGTTTATCATATCTACGATTAATATTTATATATACCGGCCGTCCAAGAAGTGAATATAAATATAATGTATATTATTTTGAAAACCTTATGTTTTAGAAAAATAAAAATGTATGTATGTTTTTCAGGATGTTCGATGAATTTTCAAGAAAATTTTTAATGTTAATTCATTTTTCAGGATACTTTTTGCGAGCAGTACTTATATAGTGACGACGTATAGATATCCTAAACGAAAAGCCATCTATGTGATCAACCGAAAATTAATGACGCCAACGACAGGAAAAATTATTTTGTTCTGCAGGTAAATTTAGAGATATAGTATATTTTCTTTTGGACACATTGTATTACAACTATAAGTAACTAGGGTATGCAACTGAATGTGTATTAATGCATGTATGGTTGCATACCTATTAGAGAGGTAACTCTCTTGTAGATGGCAGCATCGAACAATATTTGTATTGAGTGATTAACTTTTCTGGAAATGCAACTGAACGTGCATTAATGCATGTTTGGTTGCATACCTATAAGAGAGGTAACTTTCTAGTAGATGGCAGCATCGAACGATATGTGGGAGCTGTTATCTACCTCACTCCTTTTCTCTCTCTCGCTCTCTCTGATTTCAGAGAGCTGGCAACACTGTTTTCGCCAGTGAGCGAAGAAGCATCGTGGAGTTGACACATGTATAAAATGATCACGAATTATAAGGTGGAAATAAAGAGTTGTTATTGTTCTTCGACGTATTATTGAGTGAATGCTAGATGAACGACCCTCTGGACCCCACATTGGTGACCCCGACGTGATCTAGTGTTTTTCAAACATGTTAAGTGCTTCGCATTTCAATATTCGCCACTCCGGCTTAAGTAGCAGATACCAGTGCTGTGAGTTCATCGCAGACCTGGCCGAAGGCACCGATTCCTAGCAGCAGGGCAGTAAGGACTATGAAAGAAAATACAACTTCACATTTTCAAACACGTGAGTTTTTCATAACCCCAATTTCGCCCATTGCCTCGTGCTGTGCTCCATTATCCCGCCCATTGTCGTCGACGGCAGCACAGCAACATTGATGTAATTCTGGTTGCCTACCGAGAAGTCTACAAGGTATTGATTTTTAACATAAGCAACCCATCATACACGTGTAACGTTGGTTGCCTATGGAGCATCCACCAAAAATTTAATTTTTTCAACTGTTCCTGTTTTTAATAACAAGTACGTTTTAGCAATTGACAATTCCGGAGTACTGTAATCATTTTTACATTTTCTGTACCCTTTTTAGCGAATATTGCCATTGCGTTAAGTGTATACTGTTGGAAGTTTCACATTTTTATCGTACTGTATTTAGTATATAACATTTTTTTTAGGTGTAGCCAAATCATATGAGCGTTCTAAAAAACTGTTTGAAACATTTTATTTCATTTATCTTTGACAACTATTTATCACACAGTTATTGGTATTTAATACAAATTGTATATAATATAAAGTACACGGTTCTTATTCTGTAGATTATTAGACAATATGTCATTTACCGAGGATCAAATCAGAACAATTATCGACGAGTCAAGGGCAGCCCAAGGTCGTGTCCAACAACTAGAGCAATTATTAACGGTAAACATGGCCACACAAGTCCACAGCTACCGAACTCCTAAAATCCCTACATTCTTTCGCGCGGATCCTGCGCTGTGGTTTATGCAGGTAGAGATTTCATTGCGAAATGCGCGGATTACAAGTGAGACTACTAAGGCCGATATTATGCTGGCTGCGCTCGACGTAGAGGTTCTCTGTAGCGTCAAAGATATCATCGCCGCGTCACCACCTCCTCCTGATATCTTTCAAAAACTGAAGGAGAGGATCATTAAAACATTCGCGGTATCAAACGAGGCCAAACTGAGGCAACTATTGAAAGGACAGGTATTAACCGACGGTAAGCCATCGTTAATTTTAAGTCGCCTCCGTAATCTTAATGTAAATAACGCGGTCGACGACTCGATTCTCAAATCATTGTTCCTTGAGCAGTTGCCCGAGCAACACCGAGGCATAGTGATGTCCAATACGGAACATTTAGACACCATGGCCGATCTGGCCGACCAACTGGCGGATATTTCTAACGCGTCTTCCGGTAATTCTCAAATTAACGTCGTCAATACTGAGCTGTCTGCTTCACAGGCACAAATTCAGTCACTAATAGAGTCTGTTAAAGAACTCACTGTAAAAGTGGACGCGATAGAACGGAAAACGCGCTCGCGACCTAACTCCAGAAACAATTCTCAAACGCGAAGTAAGTCTAGGGACAAGGAAAAGTCTAGGCTGTGTTACGCACACCTGAAATTTCCCGATAACCCTACGTCGTGTCGAAGTTGGTGCGAGAAATACGCGAACTACAAAGAAAAAAACTAGTAGTACCCCCCCACGCGGAGACAGTGGCGGAGGTTACAAATGTATCTCATCGTCTCCATATTCGTGATAGGAAAACCGGGCAATATTTCTTAGTCGATACAGGGGCTGACATTTCGTTAGTCCCCGCTGATACAAAAATTAAGCTCGCACCCGCCAAACTTAAACTTTTTGCGGCAAACGACACACGCATAGATACCTACGGCGAATCGTACCGCGAACTAGACTTTGGACTACGCCGACCCATCAAGTGGAATTTCTGCATCGCGGCCGTTCCTTGTGCTATAATCGGAGCAGATCTTTTAAACCACTACGGGATGATTGTCGATTTAAAAAAGCGCCGGGTTATTGATTCAACAACCGGTAGTTTCGCGCTCGGAAACTTCAGTTCCGCGTCAACACAATCAATTAATAGCTTCAATCCAAATAGTTCAATTTCACACTTGTTAAAAAAATTTCCGGAAATTACCGGTGCGCAAACTCTGTCACCCCCGGAAAACCGAAGTGTACTTCACCATATCATAACTAATGGCCCTCCGGTTGCCGAGCGTGCACGTAGGCTTACCCCGGAGAAGTTGAAGTGTGCCAAGGCGGAAATTAAAGCTCTAGTCGAGGCGGGCATTTGCCGCCCATCGAGTAGCCCATGGGCCAGCCCTGCACACATGGCCATTAAAAAAGACGGTACATGGCGCCTATGCGGTGATTACCGACGGCTGAACGCTGTCACAATCCCCGACAGGTATCCGTCTCCCCATCTACACGACTGCTCCGCAAATCTAAGCGGTAAGACGGTATTCTCGTCCTTGGACCTACAAAAGGCATACCATCAAATTCCGATGGCACCCGAGGACATCGAAAAAACCGCCATCATAACCCCATTCGGGCTATTCGAATACATGTTCATGACATTCGGCCTACGCAATGCAGGCCAGTCGTTTCAAAGATACGTTAATCGAGCTCTAGGAGATCTAGATTACGTATTCGTTTACATTGACGACATTTTAGTCGCCTCATCGTCACCCGAGGAACACTCACAGCATTTAGAGGTAATTTTCCGAAGGCTTAAGGATTTCCACCTCCGCTTGAACGTGGATAAATGTGTTTTTGGCGTTCCGGAATTAAAATTTTTAGGGTATATGATTAACTCTAAGGGCACTCGACCTACAGCCGAAAAAATTGAGGCAATACATAGGTTCGAGAAGCCAAAAACGGTTGCATCATTACGTCGGTTTCTCGGAATGTTAAATTTCTACCGTCGATGCTTACGCAACGCCGCTACAACTCTCGCCCCGCTTAATTCGTACCTAGCAGGTGCTAAGAAAAACGACCAACGGGAAATCAGGTGGACCCCTGAGGCCACGGAAGCATTCGAAAAATCGAAAAATGATTTGGCAAATGCGACCCTACTGGTTCATCCTCGTATCGATGCGAATATCAGAATAGTGACTGACGCATCGGACTTCGGCATGGGCGCAGCCTTAGAACAATCCACTGGTGACGACTGGGAACCTCTAGCTTTCTTTTCCCAGAAATTTTCGTCTGCCCAATCTAAATACAGTGCTTATGATAGGGAACTCACTGCTATTTATTCCGCAATCAAACATTTTAGGCATCTCGTGGAAGGCCGCGAATTTAGAATCCACTCTGACCACAAACCATTGACATTCGCATTTAAACAACGCAGCGATAAAGCATCACCTCGTCAACTCCGACAGCTGTCCTTTATCGCCGAATTCACCACGGAAATTGTCCACGTGGCTGGATCTGAGAACGTAGTCGCCGATTCGCTTTCCCGGATCGAGGCCCTTCGATTGCCTTTAGAATTCAATTTAAACGAACTCGCAGAGCACCAAGCTGTCGACGAACAACTAAAAGTAATCAAAACTTCCCAGGATCACCCATTGAAACTTAAACAGATTCAATGGGGACCTGACAATGTTACGCTCGAATGCGAGATCTCAGGTGAAACGATTCGACCATACGTGCCTGAACCTCTTAGGAAAAGAGTCTTCCGCATGGTCCATCACCCAGCACATCCCAGTGCTAAAGTAACAGATCGTCTTATTCGCCAGAGATACGTCTGGCCAAACATGCAACGAGACGCTAGATTGTGGTGCAAATCGTGCACAGATTGTCAAGCGTCAAAAGTAACTAGACACGTGAAAACCCTTCCGGATCAATTTGTTGCTCCGGATGGTCGTTTTGACCAGGTACACATAGACATCGTTGGCCCACTGCCACAACATGACGGATATATGTACTGCCTGACTATGGTGGATAGGTTTTCGCGATGGGTGGAAGCAACTCCAATTAAAGATATGTCGGCAGAAACAATCGCACGAACATTTTTCAACACATGGGTATCCAGATACGGTTCGCCTAAATGCATAACGACAGACCAAGGTACGCAATTTGAATCGAGATTATTTCACGCGTTATTAAATCTGATCGGCACGCAACGAATCCGAACTACCCCGTATCACCCTCAGTCGAACGGCTTAATCGAACGATGGCATCGCGTTTTCAAAGCGGCTATTATGTGCCACACCGAACAAAACTGGGTACGCACACTCCCAACAGTATTGCTAGGCCTGCGAGCCCATATCCGAGCTGACACCAACGCTTCTCCAGCAGAATTTCTATTTGGAACCACTTTGCGACTTCCAGGTGAATTCTTCCTTCCGGAAGATATAACACCAGACCCCAACTTTTTCATAGAGGAATTTAGAGAATATATGCGCCAAGTTCGACCAATCCCTACCGCGCATAAAAACAAAAATAGAATTTTCTACTTCAAAGAGTTACACGAATGCTCACACGTATTTTTACGCAACGTAGCCAAGAAGGCCCTTGAACGCCCTTACTCAGGCCCTCACAAGGTTGTTCGCCGCGTTTCCGATCGCGTCTTCGAAATCGATGTAAACGGTAAAGTTAAGGCAGTCACTGTGGAACTGCTAAAACCCGCCTTTCACGTGCCCGATCTCCTAGATTGCACAAGTGAACCTGCATCAACCAACCAACCAGCACTAAAAACGTATTCGCGCAAAAATAAAAAGGTGACATTTTCACCCACTACAAAATAACTAGACGTTCTGCAGACTATGGCCGATAATTGTTGTGATTCGGCATTCGTATGACACAATATATTTTGTATACTATGTAATCAATATTTTATGTTCTATTTTTGTTACTATTGACGTATATGTTCATGTCTTAGTTGTTTAACAGAATATTGTTTGATTTTTTTTTACTGCTTAAGTTTATTATGTAGTTAACACTAGGAGGGGAGTGTGTGGGAGCTGTTATCTACCTCACTCCTTTTCTCTCTCTCGCTCTCTCTGATTTCAGAGAGCTGGCAACACTGTTTTCGCCAGTGAGCGAAGAAGCATCGTGGAGTTGACACATGTATAAAATGATCACGAATTATAAGGTGGAAATAAAGAGTTGTTATTGTTCTTCGACGTATTATTGAGTGAATGCTAGATGAACGACCCTCTGGACCCCATAGATATTTGTATTGAGTGACATCTCTATCTTATTGTAGTTTCTACATTTCACATTTCTGGAAACGACACTAGTACGTATGCAACTAAAAGTGCATCAATGCATGTTTGGTTGCATATCTAGTAGAGGTAACTTTCTAGTAGATGGCAGCATCGAACAATATTTGTATTGAGTGACCCCTCTATCTTATTGTAATATTCTATGATTGACAATTGACATTTCTGGAAAGTGTCATTTGTCATTATTACTTGTATATTTGAGATGGCGTGGTAGATAAAGAACGCTTATATTTTAATATTTTTGTGCATTCGTATTTATATTAAATAATTTCTTCGTGAATGAAACTTTTGGTAACAATTTTAATATTATTGTTCGGGAATTACACTTGGTCCATAGAAACGGAGATAGGTATGTTGAAATGGATGTTAATAAGAAGAAAATAAAATAGAAACATAAAAGAATCAGATATTTAAATTAAGAAAATTTGAGAATACACAAGAGTATTATATTAATTTGGTAACTTATTATTCTATTCATATATAAAGACTACAACATAAAATATTACTATACCACTTAGTAATAATTCACTATGTTTCATCTAGATGTTATCGAAGGAAGAAATAAAGTGTGCCAATTGGCAATTTTGCCCTTCCAACCCGATTCCTTTGTAGTAATTGTAAATATATTTTTTCTATTTTAGATATATGATTGTCTGCAAGTCGTTGTCGTCGATAAAGTTGCTTCAATAACTAGAGTATTACAACCATTGGACCTGTACGGTCTGGATAGGAAATGCTCGTTTTAAAAATGTTAACTGTAGGTACATGCAATTATTATGTATATTCTAACCTAACTTGAGCAATTAGAGGTTGTTTATTGAGAAATACATATCATTCACTATGTTTTTTCTCCGATGTTATGATAGCGTCGAAGGGAGTAATAAGGACTACCAATTTTCAATTTTGCCCTTCCAACGCGATTTCTTTGCAGTAATTGTAAATAATTTTTTTCATTCTAGATATACCTACCTATTATTGTCTGCAAGGTGTCGTCGATACAGTTGCTTCAATTACTAGTAGAATAGATGGATCAAGCTTATATGCAGGTGAACAATTGGCAATAGATAGGAGTTTCCTTAGGTTTATCTATTATGTGATTCAGCCCTAGAACTTGGTAAGTCATATTTTTAAATTCAAGTAGTTGGAATGAACATACCGCTGCTGCTAGTTGAAATCATTTTAATATTTGTTTGTTTTTTCAGGAAAAGAAAACAACACATACATTTTTCAACGTTTATTATTGGGATATGAAAATTTCAAAACATCAATGGAGGAATTGCAGGTTTTAATAAAGTTCAACTGTAAGTATATACAATTATTATGTATCCTCTAATATTACCCCCTCCTAACTTGAGCAAATAGCGATCAGGGCCCGCTTCAAGGCCAGACAACCCGGACATCTGTCCGGGGCGGCATTTTCACTGTCAGAATGTGAGAAAATATAAATATTTAAATAAATATTTGTAAAAACATTTCTTATCACTGTTTTTCTCTGCTTGGTTATGCTATAATTTTTTGTACAATAGTATATAAGTATAGCAATAAAAATGCACCTTATATGTACAAGTACTGGCGGCAAATTTTCTGTTTGTCACAGTGCAAAGTTAGAGCAGGCCCTGTAGAGATTGTTTATTGAAAAATACATCTCTTATTCATTCATATAGCTTTTTACTTGAACTTTTTCACTTAAATTTTTCCCAAATCTGTTTCAGTTAAATCTCTCTAAATCTCCTTGTACGGTATGGAATGATGGTCTTTTTGTTTTCTTAAGAAGTTTCATTGTCTGGTTTACGGTTCTACATGAGCAATAACATCTACTTGACGTGTCTCTAAATTACACACAAATGGAAAATAACATAATTAGTTATGATCATTAGAAATTGGAAGCAATATTAATTTGTTTTTTTTTTGTGTAAATTGTTTGTACAAAAAGGTACATAGGGTTTGGAAAAGGGCATAATTGACAGTGACAATAAGAAATTGGAAATGGCTTATTATGTTCATTTTTTAATCCTGTGTAAATCGTACAAACGTTGACATAGTCAATACTTGTTGCTTCCTTTTTTTGGAAAACGTTTCAAATTGCTGATGAGAAAAACTCGCTGGTTGTTTTGCTGCATTTAAATATGTAACATCGGTACACTGGATTCTTAATTCATGTTATTTTTTTTTCAGAAACTCGGAGGATGTCGTTGGAAATAGTCCATTTAATTGAAGAAAAGGAGAAGAAGGAAGTGATATTTACGAAAAAGCCTTTTAATATATAATTAATTTTATATTGGTCGCATTCATTACAACGTCAATAGATCAGATGCCTGTGCTGTGGCAGCAGCCAATCTCATTTTTGTGAAATGTTTTGTTAATGAACATATAAAATAATGTAATATACGTTTATGCTTGAATATACTAGTAGGGACTGTTAAATTAAATTTAAATTGAAAATAAATTGATAATAATGAAGTCATAGACATATCAAATAATGTTAAGTTATGTTGTTATATCATGATTAACACATATTCAGTAGAATTACAAAACAATTCCTACTTGATGCAATTTGTTGGGATGAACGTGACCATTATTTATGTTTGAGTAGTCAAGTGACAGATGGTGATAAACTTCAAAAATCATGGCGTTAAGAATTTTCCGCCCTTGGGCTGCTAAACAATACTTTTCGCCCCATTCTTGGTGTTCCTATTCCTAGAATTGGTTGTTTGTCACACATGTAGGAAACGGTTAGCAGCCGTAGCTATTAGTATCTGGCTACTAATGCTCATTTTCTGTCCTTGTGACACAATATGCTGTAGTGTAATATATATTTTTTATCATTACCAAGATGCCGAAGTATTTTTGTTAATTTAAATTAATTCATCTTCATCCTACCCGTAATTGTCTTTATTTAGTTATTTGTTGATGATTTTTTTATGTCGTCTCTATTTCAATGCAAAGTTCACTTGAATTCTTTCAGTTTTTTACTTCGTGAATCTATTCTTGGCAGTCTCTTGAACCATCCTTATCATAATGTCTGGACTTTAATTATCTTTATCCTTCCTGGTTTTGATTTTTCTGCAGTTAGTAGCACCTACTATGATCGAGAGATAGCCGTATTTCTCGTTCTGTTTTATATCTTGAATGTAATATTATATCTGTTATTCTACCTCTATGTTTCACTTTAACGAAATATTTTTTAATTTAATTAAAATTATCCATTGGTAACATCATTAAAGTGAAACTTGATAAGTTGGATTATAAAATTTATTTTATAAGAATTTCTATACAAAAAATTGTACCATTTTATAAAAATATGATTTGAGCAACAAATAAATATAAATTTTATTTAAACTATGTCTTTTATTGAACCATCTAACCTATTTTAATAAACCGGTTTAAACATGAATTTAGAATATTCTGGTTGGTAAAATCGTTTTCGTAAAAACAGTAATAATTATTCATTTTGGTGGAAAATACCGGAAAGTGTAGCCTAAATATTCTACATCAAAATATGTGGCGCCATCTACTAATCGGTAGTCGACTTTGGATCTGCTCTCCTGATACAAGTAAAAAATCACAAAATTGAACGAAATTTCTTAAAATCTGAAGAATTTCTCTTAAAAACGTACTTTTGGTAGTCGACTTTGTATCAGGAGTAGCTAAATTGTCTAGATTAGCAAATTTTGTTACTTTTTACACCTCATCGCGTTTCTGCTCTTCTGATACAAGTGAAAATCACAAAATTGATCGAAATTGCTTAAAATCTGAAGAATTTCTCTTAAAAACGTACTTTTGGTAGTCGACTTTGTATCAGGAGAGCAGAAACGCGAGGAGGTGTACAAAATACCAGGAGTAGCTGAATTGTCTAGATTAGCAAATTTTGTTACTTTTTACACCCCATCGCGTTTCTGCTCTCCTGATACAAGTGAAAAATCACAAAATTGAACGAAATTTCTTAAAATCTGAATTACTTCTCCTGAAATACTTTTGGTAGTCGACTTTGTATTAGGAGAGCAGAAACGCGAATGGGTGTACAAAATTTCTGGAGTAGCTAAATTCTATAGATTAGCAAATTTTGTTACTTTTCACACCTCATCGCGTTTCTGCTCTCCTGATACAAGTGAAAATCACGAGATTGAACGAAATTCCTTAAAATCTGAATAACTTTTCTTGAAAACGTACCTACTTTTGGTAGTCGACTTTGTATCAGGAGAGCAGAAACGCGAAGAGGTATACAAAATACCAGGAGTAGCTTAATTTTTTAGATTGGCAAATTTTGTTACTTTTTACACCTCATCGCGTTTCTGCTCTCCTGATACAAGTGAAAATCAGAAAAGTTTCTTAAAATCTGAATAACTTCTCTTGAAAACGAACTTTTGGTAGTCGACTTTGTATAGGAGAGCAGAAACGCGAAGAGGTGTACAAAATATCATGAGTAGCTAAATTTTCTAGATTGGCAAATTTTGTTACTTATTACACCTCCTGGCGTTATTTCTACTCTCCTGAAAAATATTCTACTACTTGGAAAACCCCTGTTTCTTATTTTAGACCATCCTATTTCCCATTCTGTAGATTATTTATTGGGAAAATGTAATTTTCAGTGGAGCAGTCTGTTTTCGTAGTGAATGATTAAATTATTTGAGGGAGATTTTATTTTTGGTGGAAAAGACCGGAAAGTCGAGCCGAATAATTCTCATCAAAACAGGTGGCGGTATCTATTAATCGGTAGCCAAACTAAAAGTAAAAAGGTAAAAAGTCGATCATCAAGATAATGCAGATCACTGTCACTGTTTTCCACCAAAAGATTTAGGTACTTAAAGAAAACAAATATCATTTTTGTAGTTTTTTGTTAGAACCAAGACATAACATTAAATTAAATTTAAAAAATATATAATGAATGCCTAGACACTGTATTTTGAAAAAGTGTACACTTCAAGTAGGATTCTTGCTAAGCCTGGAGGAACTCCTATTGCTTATTTTACACCTGCATATATGCTCCATCTACTCTACTAGTTATTGAAGCAACTCTATCGACGACACCTTGCAGACAATCATCTAAAATAGAAAAAAATATTTACAATAACAAGGAAATTGTTTTGGTACGACAAATGGCCAAGCAGCTTGTAATTTCAACAGTAAATGAATATAGTTTTGCAAACCCTACTTCTTCCTCTATTGCTATCATAACATAAGGATGAACCATAGTGAAATATTGTTAACTGATATAATAATAATCAAATTAATATATTAACATCTACCTACCTACTTCCTTTTTTCGATTTTTGTGTGCCCCATTTTCGAAACCCTACAAAGGGTTGCTCATATCATTATTTGGACCAGTGTAATTTCCAGATGATAATTTAAGTAAATACCGTTTTTTTTTCAAATGTGTAACAAAAATACATGAAAAATACACTAAACTTTCAGAAATGTCAATTGTCAATCATAGAATAGTACAATAAAATAGAGAAGACACTCTATACTAAAATATTGTTAGATGCTGCCATCTGTCAGAATGTTACTCCCTATTAGGTATGCAACCAAATATTCAGAACGTCTGTCTGGTTGCATATCTCCCTGGGTGTTTATAATAGTAAAAGACAATGGTAAAACGAAGTGTCTAAATGAAATTATACACATTAATTATCAAATAAAATCAATAACAAATTTCACACTGAAAATATAACTTATATTACTCGACCAGTTTGACAAATTATATTTGCATCGTCAGGAGAAAATTGTTACTAGTTTATTTATATCAACTAGTTGAATTTACTCCCAAGGATACAAATTTAATTTGTGAAAATTTTCGGATTTTTCTCGGTTGTAACATAGTTTACTAACGGATTTATTAATCAAGTTTCTCTAAGTAGTACCCACGCATGGTTGACAAATTCATAGATACATGTATCTTCCCCTCGACTGCGAAAAGTAATTGGAATGATGGGCTGGAAACCTTAAATCGAGAGATTCTACACTAATTATAAATAAATTAGTAGTTTATTAATCGTTTCTTCGAGTAGAACCCACATATAGGTGGAAAACACGCAAACACAAACCTTTGGCATAACTATGAAAATTAATTGGAATGGTATTAAAACTCGTTCAAATTGTCTTAAGGAAGTCTACTTCATCCATCTGTTAGGCCCTGTGGTATATAAGAGGAAAATATTGCACTCAAAGTATAGTTTATTTTATCTCACAGATGAAAAGGCAGCAAAATATTGTGAATATAGAAAAACAAGTATACAAACAAGATTTGAAAAGATGGATGGAAGCAAAAAAAGTATACCGATGGTGATTAAAAAAGACCAAATTACCAAATTTGGTCAACTAAAAAAAATGAGGATTTTGTATCAAATAATTCAAACGACTCCGTAATTATATTAGAAGGAGAGGCACTACCAATGCTGGATGAACGATATAAAAAACAGCCATTACGAAATTTTAATTACGATGATGTGTCTATGGATGGAATTTTGGAAAATGATTTCGATGTAGATCAACTTCTCCAACAGGAATACCTCAACAATGAGTTAGGAGTTAGTGAAGATGGTGTTGAAAATTTAGATTAAAATCAAGTGAATTTTGAAGCAATGATAAATAATTATAGTGACAACGTAAACATGTTAATTGAATCGAATAAAAGATTTTTGAGTGAAGGCCTTGATTAGTCTCTATACTCAAGGGTGCAGGTCAAGAATAGCGACGAAATTTGAAGTTGAAGATGGAAAAATATATTACAACAAAAAACCTATTAGAAAAATTGGATTCTAATCTCAAAATTACTGAATCAATAAATTGTTTAAACCTTTAAAGTACATTCTAGAAGACCATTTTTTACCGTTCATGGTTATTCTTGGAGACGACGCAACCTTTATGCATGATAATGCACGGCCTCACACTGCTCGGATAGTTACTGAGTATCTTGACGAGGTTGAAATCACATGATTTGTTTGGCCTGCCCTCAGTCCAGATTTAAATCCAATAGAACATGTTTGGGATGAAATAGGGAGACATTTACGTAGACATGTGCCAGCCCCCAGAAATTCTAGAGAGCTTCGCGGTATACTAGTTCAGGAATGGGACAATCTTCCACAGAATGTGATCCAAAGGATGCCTCGTCGTTTGCAGGCTATTATCACTGCCAGAGGAGGGAATACTAGCTACTGAAGTCCTCAAAGATTTTTTGTTTCAACGAAAAGCACATCAAATTAAAATTGATCAATTTTATTACTTTCAATAAACTTTGAACTACAAAAACTGTTTTTATTCAAGCAATCCGTTAGTAAACTATGTTTCAACCGAGAAAAATCCGATAAAAATAAAAATTTCTACAATATCTTAAAATTACTGGGTGACCCTAAAACTGCAAAGAATCCCTCAACAGGCTGGCAAGAGACAACAAAGTGTCTCTAATATGGGTGCCGGCACATTAGGGGATTGCAGGCAATGAAATGGCGGACCAGTTAGCTAAAGAAGGCTCTAAAGGAGACTTCTTAGGTCCGGAACCGTTTTGTGAAATCACAAAAGATTGCATAAGAGGGGAAATCGGGAACTGGCTAGATAGGGAACACCAATTCAAATGGAGGGTGACACAAGGGCACCTTCATACAAAGAGTTTACTGAACAAGGTAGACAAGTAACTCTGAACCAGGCTACTGAAACTGGGTAAGAGACATTTGAAGACAGTTACCGACCTGGTGACTGGACACTGCATCTTGAGGAAACATCTGTACAATATGGGCAAAGTAAGTGAACCTATGTGCAGAAAATGTGAACTTGATGATGAAACTCCTACTCACATACTCTGCTTCTGCGAGAACCTACAAGAACTTAGACTGAAGCACTTTGGAGAGGAATTAATACAACCACCACAACTAATGAAAATACCTCCAGTCAAACTATAAGTGGCCTTTATAGAAGACACGAAGCTTCTGGAATGGAAGTAGATAACATGGGAAATGGTACAAGGATTCAGTTCAAGTGCCTGGGCTGATAAGCACAACCCAAATATATAGCTTCATTGTTATTTACATTTTTAGGGAAGTATAGGCCAAGGAAGCAAATACATACCACAACTATCTTATCTCACTCACTAAAATTCATTCCTTTAATAAACGAATCTTTTGTACCTATATGTAGTTTTCAACAGTCTGCGACCCCCTTTAAAAACAAACTCGACCCCCGCTTGAGAAACGATGCTCTAGTTATTGAAGCAAGCAGCTGTATCGACGACAACTTGAAAACAATCATATATCTAAGATATAAAAAAAGATTTACATACACTACAAAGAAATCGTGTTGGAAGGGCAAAATTGCCAATTGGCAGAACTTATTTTTTTCTATCTATCTATCATAACATCAAGATGAACAATTTTTATATAATGATTAAACGACGAGAATGATTGTTTACTGGTATAGCAATATTATATGCATACCTATTGTAGTTTTTTTATGAATAAAAAGGTATCAAATTAATATATTATTGTCCATTTCTACATTATCTATCTGTTTTTCTACCGCCTTTGGACCAAGTGTAATTCCGTATTTCCGTAACGATAATATTAAAAGTGTTACCAAAAGTTTCATCAACTCAGCATCAATGAAAAAATTCTTCAATATAAAAAGTATGCATAAAAGTAGTAATAGAGATAAGCGAATTTTTTCTCTGGGAAGCCGCCTCGCCATTTCAAATAATGACACAATGACCACAGATCACAACATAACCCTTTTCAGAAATGTCAATTGTCAATCATAGAATACTATAAAATATTGACAATATCTTTATGGTTACCATCTTCTTCTTGACTGTGGTTTCAGCTCCATAGACTATACAGCTAGAGATAGCCTAAACTCTTAAGAAAGACTATCCAGCCAAGAATGGCCTGGGCTGTTGGAATAATCCATCCACGGGCTGGACCACCTAACCTCACTTTATTTTTAAATGAGATAATAAATTTAATTATGGAACAGCAAATTATAATTCGAAGATTCGCCGAAATGGCGCTCGTGTAGCTAATGGAAATGATGTGAATTTAGCATGGGAATGTAGAATTATATTTCATATCTACGTTTGTCTATGATATAATAATTTAAAAATACGCGCTGTAATAAACCCGAAGTATTTCTTTCCTTTTTTAATTTTCTATCTTACTCTGATAATTCATGGAGCTGTTTTTAAAATCTTTCCACTTGCTACTATGGCGCCACCTTAATTTGCTTCCTTTCGATGGACACTTTTTAATACATTCAAATGGTGCTCCTTCCTTCTGCCCTCCATATTACGGGATATTCAACTGAAAGTGACGATAAAGCGAGAAATCAGATCAAACGTTAAACCTCATAACCTAGACCATATTATAATTCCAAGAGTTTTTTCATAAAAAATAGTTGTTTGTTTTACTAGGCAGCAAAGTAGTAGATTGACTGCATATATTTATGTCTTTATCTCTGATTGACTGCCGTGGCTGATAGTTCATAGCCGAGCGTAGGAATTCAACTAAAAGGCAGTCAATCTACTTTGTTGCCGAGTTGAACATATAATTATGTCTCCGATTGTTTACAATGATATATGCAAATTATTACAATTCCTTATTTTTCCTGTAGTGATAAATTAAAACAAAATTTGATAGAAATCGCAATTGTTGGTTGCTATGGAAATGTATATTTCCATAATACTTTTAATTTGACAATTTATGAAATTTTTGCCAATTTTGTGGAAAAATATCGGTATATTTATATTATGGACAGTGATAAGTACTTACCTACTCAAGAAAAAATATTGAGTTAAATTTGTTGCCGGAGAAGTCTCGGATGAAATATGAAGGATTATTGCATGGAGAAAAATGCGAAGACTTTTTCGGAGAATGAAGAGTTTTGCACTTTGGTCTGAATATACCATGCTGAAGGCAACTATGAATGTTAAAAATGGCGTAGATATAGGAAGATATTTGAAGTTTCGGGCATCCGAAGGCTACAAGGCAAAGAAAACCCGAGTTTTCGAGAAACAAGACGTTACTAACTTTATACTGGATGCTCCAGATGATGAATACTTATTAGCAAAAGTAAGTTTTAAATAAGATATTTATACGATAAAGTGAAAATACTTATAATCCATTCATTTAAAATGCATTGATTTTTGGAATTGCGGGTGCGTGTCGCTGCGATGTACTATTGAATTTAAAGTTAGAAAATATTGAAGATATGAACAATAAACTATTGGTATACCTATTAAACACGAAGACGAAGAATTCGAGGACTTTCGAAATAATGGAATATTTAGATGTTGTTAGAAAATATATAGCCAGCTGGGAAAAAATCTAGTTTAGTGAACCAACGCGGATTTTGATGAAATATTTTTTTTTTAATTAATTCGAGGTCGCTGAACACGAAAATGAAAAAAGAAATCGGCGCTCTCTTACCAAAAACGAGTTATGAATTTTTGAAGATGAGTTCAGATCAGCACTGCACTGGTTTTATTGTCATATAATAACTGATTTAAATGATGCATTATAAAGTCTACACAATGTTAATTACACTATAATTACTTTTTACGATATTCCTCTCACACACACATTTAAAAAACACTGATATTGATATTCATTTCTTGTAAATTCTTTTTTTACTTCCTCAATTATTATATATTTTGACATTTTCATGTAACATGACTGACATATAAGTTTTGGTCTGTTTCTTCTTAGTCGTACAACTTGTACCTAATAGCATATTCAGCCATAAAAGATATTTAGCCACTTGAATTAGTTGCTGAGTATATTCGTTTTCATGATCGTGACCATATCGTGACATAGAAGATATAAACAAGATGAACATCATGAACATACACCTATTTTTCCGATAGCTAGCGCCGTATTACAGCTGAAACATTTTTTTTCAAATTTTGAGAGATGTTGATTTTAGGAAGATGGTTAGTTTTGAGATAAGTTTGGTTGATATTTATCATTTATTTGAAGGATAATGAACCATTCAATTTGATCATTGAGGATGCTGAACAATTTTTTTTCTCTGAATTGCACTCATCAATTAATTCTTTAAAAAAATCACCTCCTCAGTTGTTCGGCCTCTATAACCACTGCTGACAACGAAAATAGTTGCTGCAGGTGTAATTCCAAATCAAATTTTTAACATACTGCTAATATTATAAGACTTTGGTTATCAGAAGCTGTTTCCCCTTTTTAGAAAATTTGAAAATTCTACTAATATCGCTTCCCGACCAACTAACACCGATCAAAGTGAAATCGCAATCGCTTCTTATCATCTTGATACATTTATTAGATTGGATTTCCGTTTGAAATAATGAAGTAGATTGATTATCGCGAGCGAAGCGAGCGCGCCGGATCGACGTTTCGCAATTCGCGCGCGCGAATTGCGAAACGTCGATCCGGCGCGCCTTTCTCACAGTATGTAGATGGCTGTTCATATAATTTTTCCATAACCGATTTCAGTTAAACGAAAGTTGAGCCAAATACAGCGCCAGCTATCGGAAAAATAGGTGTATGTTCATGATGTTCATCTTGTTTATATCTTCTATGTCACGATCATGAAATCGAAAATATTCAGCAACTAATTCAAGTGGCTAAATATCTAATGGCTGGATTTGCTATTAGGTACAAGTTGTGCGACTGAGCGGAAACAGACCAAAACTTATATGTCAGTCATGTTACATGAAAATGTCAAAAGATATAATAATTGTGGAATTAAAAAACGAATTTGCAAGAAATGAATATCAATATCAGTGTTTTTTAAATGTGTGTGTGAGAGGAATATCGTAAAAAGTAATTATAGTGTAATTAACATTGTGTAGACTTTATAATGCATCATTTAAATCAGTTGTTATATGACAATAAAACCAGTGCAGTGCTGATCTGAACTCATCTTCAAAAATTCATAACTCGTTTTTGGTAAGAGAGCGCCGATTTCTTTTTTCATTTTCGTGTTCAGCGACCTCGAATTAATTTAAAAAAAAATATTTCGTCATAATCCGCGTTGGTTCACTAAACTAGACTTTTACCGCCAGCTGAATTATAAGATATTTTTTTTTAAATACGTAGAAGGTAAATCCGTAAAGCAATTTGTTGGTATCCATAAATTTGGTAAAATACCTCAAGAAATAGCTGTCTATTTAGAGATGCCGAATGCTAAAGAAAATACGGGACTCTGCCTCCGCAGAAGACATACTACAATTATATAAGAAAAAAGAAATGCTGTATAGAAAATGGAAAAGAGAGGTAACAAATATAACTTTTAAAATTGAGTACAAAAACTTTGTCAAAGAATTAGATAAAACAATTTAGGAAGCTAAATATAAGTATGGAGTACAAAGAAATAGAAAAGAACTCTGATGATACTAAGCGTTTATGGCAGATTATTGATAACAAACTAGGTAAAGTTAAGAACAAAAAAGAAAATATCAAATATATTATAGAAAAAAATAATAATGTAAAAATAACAGACTCTAACGAAATAGCAAAAAAAAATGAACTACCATTTTTGTAATGTAGGTAAGGAATAAAATAGAAAAACCGCGAAATAAAGAACGTAAAAAGCACCCCCGAAGAACTCTAAAACTAGTTTTCTACATTTCACTAACAAAGTAGAAGTTTCAAATGTAATTAGAAAACTAAAAAATAAAAAAGGAGGCATTGATGGGGTGAACATAAAAAATGGGATAAACATAAAAATTTTATCCAACTACATAGCTGAGTCTCTATCTCATATAATAAATAACTGCTTTTTCAAAGGTGAATGGCCTGAAGAGCTTAAATGTGCTGAAATAGTTCCCATCTATAAGTCAAAAAGTAAACACGATCCTGCAAACTACAGACCTATATCATTGATTTCGAATTTTGCAAAAATATTAGAAAAAATCTTACATAAAAGACTATTCAGCTTTGTCAAAAATTGTAACATAATATCAAATAAACAATATGGGTTTTTGAAAAATAAAAGCACTAAAGATACGTTAAATTTTATTGTTGATAACTTACTCAACAAAGTAGATTAAAGCGAACCTATTGCCATCACCTTTCTTGACTTAGCAAAGGCTTTTGATACGGTGGACCATGAAATTTTGCTTCAAAAATTATATAACTATGGGATTAGAGGTAAAATGATCACAAATTGATATCGAGTTATCTAAAAGGAAGGTTGCAGAGTAAATTAGTAGCATGTTTGATGAGGTGAATATGGGTGTTCCACAAGGAACTGTTCTGGGACCACTTCTATTCATCCTTTATGTAAATGATTTACTTATACAGATACGTGCAAAGACAAACGGATCGTAGCAGTTTAATGTATTATCCGATCTAAATAGTTCACCAACAAAACATTTCTATAAATTCACTCCAATGAATATCAAGTATTTAGCTAGACAGCTGGATTCAGAACCACTATAAGAAACTCCGCTCCTCCCCCTTCCAAAATTTGTTAGTTATGTGGGATGTGTGTGCGAACTGCGATTTAGTATTGAATAATTATTTGATGGGGGCAGTGAAAGTCGCTACATATTGAAACAATATGCTTACGTTTTATGTTGTTCAAATCGAAAATTAATTATTTAATTATTGTTTCGAGTTAAGATGATATGTTTTTTGGCCATAACGGCTTTCAAAATAAAAATAAAATCGTAAATAAAGCAAAATAAGATTCTTTAAATTGAAACAAAGTTATGGGCTTGAACAGTACTCTCACCTATCGACTGCTGTTTACTGACTATCTGAGCCCACAGTTGAGAATACGGAGTGATGGGAATTGTACGATATGTTATAGGTGTCCAAATAAACGATTGTAATAATCATGTTTTTAATCTGTTGAAGCTGGATGTTGGTCGACTAGTTCAAAAGCAGTTCTGATACAATGCTTAAAATCCCTATGCTCCGTTTGTGTTTGAATGTATCTGTAGATTCACCAGATGGACAAATTGTATCTTTTGCAGATGATACTGCATCAATAACAGAGGGAAAAAATTGGGCTGAAGTAGAAGAAAACATGAATATTCAATTAAATGAAATATCTGACTGGCTAGCACTAAATAAGCAATAAGCTATCTCTAAATATTGAAAAAACTGTGTTTATAACATTTGATAACTATTGTGACAGTGTACCAGATAACTTGCAAATAATTAAAGATGTAAAAAAGGGTTGAACATTGTAAATACCTAGGTTTAAATTTGGACTAGACTAAAATGGAATATTTATATAGACAAAATACCTTATTTTTATTTTTCGCAAATTATCTAAGATAATGCAACAGAAAACTCTAATGATAGTATACTATTCATTATTCCATAGTATTCTAAGTTATGGAATTATAGCTTGGGGGGGTGCTTATCAAACGCAAATGACTCTACTACAAAGATTGCAATATAAATTATTAAAAATAATCAATAAAAATTGTTTTATGTACGAAAATATTCCGTGCAACATATTGCCCTTGAGTCTACACTTTTATGAAACTTTTTCAAAAGATTATACTGAATCGACACGAGTCACTAGATTTAAGAGTATTCAGCTACCAAAAAGATCAAGAACAGTTAATAGTAAAAGAAGCTATGTTAAGGCAATTCTTATTTTTAACAGTCTTCCTATTGATCTTAAAACTGAAAAACTGAAAAAATGGATAACAGGAAATATTAATTAATGATATAATATATGAAATATGACATATAAATATAGAGTAAACAAAAATAACTGTGAAAACAAAAGCAACAAATTTGAATTATTGATTTAGTTTTAAGTCGTTTTAAGCAACCAGTCCCACGAACAGGTAACTGTGCTTACCTCTGTGGGAATACACTGGAAAGTACTTGTACTACCTATGTATTTATTATTTTTTTACTGGTTAAATAAATAAATAAATCGGAGAAAAAATGTTTTACTCACCAATAGAGATGGATTAATAAAAGTCAAACACAGATTTTCCATTCCGCGATAAGGAAAACTATAAGGCCAGTAAATTGTAAATACCCCATACAAAAGGTTCACATATTTCCTCAGCAGTCTTCAGTTGATGTTCTGTTAATGCGAATTCATAAGCACATTCTTCAATAACCTCTTTTTATGCACAAACATGTGAACATGGTACTTATCTCCTAGATTCTAATAATCCAACATCCAAGGCCATAAGGTACGAAGGCAATGGAACTGCTTGTGTCAATTTTGATTGCTTGTTATTACCACTACAATTGTTGAATCTTCTTTCTCAGCTGACATTGGAACCGATATCTAAATAAAATTGTCAATAAAACATTCAGCTAAAAAAAATAATTGCAAATGTGTCTTATAAATACTTGCTTCAAATCGAGTGATCAAGAACAGGTGTTTTTTGCTGGATGGAGTTTGTGGTGATAGCCATCTGAAAATCACTTCTGTTCTGTAGAAGTTTCATATTCAATGCAAATTCTAAAGCTGCAAAAGGTATGGAACCATTGCAGTATGAGATATGAAAAAATATCAAACATGTTTGCTTCTTTGGTATCTACTCAAGATATTGAAGAATTTTTGTTTGCAGAATATTTAAAATGAATTTGTACCAAACTACATTATAAGGTATGGTGGAAAGGAAAATACAAAAATAATACAGTAAAAAAATAAAAAAAGAATGAACTTTATTATTTCTAATATAGTTTTTGCTTACAACATACTCAGTTCAACTATATTTTTCTCTTATGTTTTGATCTTTTTCTTTGGAGGTGTAACCAATGTTTCTTCAAGTTCATCGGGTATTTCAACCCTCTCTAGAGATACATAAGGTTGGTTTGAGATAGTTTCCCACTTACATACTTCATAATGTTCCTTAAATAAAAAATTACGATTGTAAATGAAGGAAAACAAAATGTAAATAGTTTACCTTAGTTTTCTTTATACTCCTGAATGTCTTCTGGCAAAAATTACACTTCATGTGATTTTTTTTATGATTTCGAACTTCATAGGAGTACATAACCAAATCACATTCCTTGCAAGTGTGTAAAGGTATAACCTTTTTAGTTAATTCCAAAAGTTCACTACTTCGAGTTGTTGACAAATGTACAGAAGGAACAGGAGAAATTTCCAATTTGATTGGAGATGGATATTCAGATGCTGTATCTTCCAATGAGCAATTTATACTTAACGGCTTATCAATTCCTTTCAATTTGCTATTAACATTTGTTTCTTTTAGAGAACTGTTTGTTTTATCGATTCCATTTGGTAAAAATTGCTCATCTGGTACTGCTTGATTTTCCAACTTCTCATTACTATTGTTAATTATATTGTTTATTTTGTTATGTGGATATTCAGATGCTGTATCTTCCAATGAGCAATTTATAATTAACGGCATATCGATTCCTTTCAATTTGCTATTGACATTTGTTTCTCTTAGAGAACTGTTTGGTTTATCAATTCCATTAGGTAAAAAATGCTTATCTCGTACTGCTTGATTTTCCAACTTCTCATTACTATTGTTAATTATATTGTTTATTTTGTTACGTACACATTCTGAATGTTTATTTGGTTCCTTAGCTGAAATATTCGTTTCATTATCACATTGAACACGTTTATTTACCATTTGAATTGATTTATCCATTTTTTTCTCTTGAATTTTGCAGTTTACTGATTTGTTTTTGAGTTTTTTTATTTCGTACTGTGTAGATTTATTTCTGGTGCTTTGTTCAGTCTGCGTATAAATTGTAGTAACTGTAGCCTTACTTATTGTTTGAGTGGTCACTGAATGTTGGTGTGGTGGTTCAGTTTGAGTGTAAAAATCTAGTGAAGTAACAACAGGTTCGCTGTTACTTTTTTTAGTTGAATGTTTACTACCGCTGTTACTTTCTTTAGTTGAATTTTTACTACCGCTGTTACTTTCTTTAGTTGAATTTTTATTACCGCTGTTACTTTCTTCAGTTAAATTTTTACTACTTGAAGTGCTATCGCTGGAATAGTTTTCCAACTTATCTAGCATATATTTGGCAAGTATACATTTCAATTTTTCGTACTCTATCAATTCTATATCTTTAAGTTGTATCTTGGATTTTTTTTTACCATGGTTAGAAAAATTGTCTGGGACCAAACCCTACACAAAGACAAAAATGGTATTAACATACATAATTTATAACATACAATACATTTTTTGAAATGAAATATTATTTACCTGTAGTCTTTCTACATTAATTAATGACTTTTTACGAAACACGTACGTATTGAAAATATGTACAATACAATTATAACAAACGTAGCCAAAGTAATCATGTTCTTCATACTAAAACAATAACATAAAACTGCAAATAATGGTAAAATAAATAAATGACCATTTCTTATACATTGAACATTAATGCCAGATTTCACAGATCGGATTTAGGATTAGGAATTCCTAAATGCACTTGACGTTTCACCAGGAGCGAATAAATACCTAAGAGTGATAGGAGATACCTAATATTATCACTTGTAGGTATTTCTTAGCGCCTGGTGAAACGTAAATTGCATTTAGGAATTCCTAAATCCGATTTAGGTATTATCTAACTTTAGGAAATGGTTGGTGAAATTGGGCATAAGATATACAAACAATGTGCTTATATTTACCTTAATACTTGTGGTTATTTCTATCAATTTTCGAATATAATTTTTGATTCGCGTATTCTTGCCTTTAAATAGTTGTATTAAAATTGAGTTTGAAGAGCACAACCTGCATTGCCTAAACAAATCTTTACGATCCATTATTTGTTTAATAAGTTTAATTTACAACTGTAATTTTGAAGATAAACATTTGTTAGTACTTATATCATGGCATATTAAAAACTAGTAATCATAATCAACTTGTTGCAGAGACGAAAAATAAAATAGAAAATAAAAATAATACCTGATAATACATCACAAATCAAACCAACTACGATCAACCTAACCATAGATTATGATTATGAACCTAACAGTGTTGCCAAAGGTACAACCAACGTGTTGCCAACACTAAACTTTACATTCTACACTACTCCAATTTTAAATTAAGGTGGATTTCCACAGATCCGTCATCCGATGATATACGATCATCCGAAAGTTTTGTGATTGGTGGAAAAATTCGAAATTGACAAGACGCCAAACATTTGTCCGAAAATTTTAATGGGAAAAAGTTGAAAAATGTTCAAGTTTTATCCGTCTTCGGATCTGATTTAACATAACTTTTTCATGATCTGCTTTTTTTGGGGAAACTATTTCAGAATTTTAATGAAAGACGATTAAAAGCAACGAACAGTTTGCTGTTAATTGCAATTGTGTTGAGAAAAAGTTTAAAAGTGCTATGGCAATATTTTTGTTACTATAAAAGCGTACGATTGTTTCCAAGCAATAGAAATTGGCATTTTAATTCATCGGATGCGACGTGAAACGACTAGCATTAGGACATCGGATGATGGAGCTATGGAAATCCACCTTAAGGGCGAGTTGTACCAACAAGGTTTAAAACATAACTAATGGTTTAAGCAAAATGGGTGTTGTACCAGACTGGATCAGTGGATAACCAGAGTTTTGCCAACAGGTTTGTTAACCGCCCAAAAGTGAGTGGTTAAAATAATAATCCTAGTTTTCTAACCTAAAAACTTTGTGTCAGTGGATTCTGTAAATTTTTTATTTTTACCAAAATATAATAATGGAATATCCTGTTTTACTAAATTTTAGTGATGACGAAGATTTTAATGAACTTGTAAATTTACGTTTTTCTTTGGCCGTAAAGTTTTCTGACCTTTTTTATTCTTATTCATTTTCAGTAAATAAAATAATATGCAAAAGCAAACAACACTTCAGGAACTGAGGGTTAGAATCGCATTAAAAATTCTTCTTTTATATTTTTTATTTGGCAAAACGTAAGTAATTTACCCCACAGTAGTTCATTCGTCTAACATTCATTGATGCCAACCTTTCAAAATGATTGATTAACAAAACTGCACGAAAACACCACTGGTACAACACGAACCGGTTTAAACTTTTGTTAAATTCAACCCTATGGTTAAATAAACCAGGTTTAGCCGACTGTTGGTACAACTCGCCCTTAGACGTTTTTACACGCAACTGATTTCTTCTTCTTTCTTGTTTATAGTGGTCGCCCATCGACATAACATGGGCATAACCATGGAGACATAACCTTAAGTTAATGATATGAATGAATACTCGTACCTCGACATTGAAGTTTATTTGTGCGCGGGAAATTTTTATATTGAACAATACCATAATGCAAACATGACGGGATTGACAATTGTTATGTCACTCGAGCAGCTTTATGCAAATTACTCGTAAACTACACCCATTTCACCACTACACAAAGCCTACACGCAATGCAATGAGATTACACGAATTTCGTGTAATAACACGCACATTGGCAACTCTAGAACCTAACAAAAACATCGAACTAAACAAAACAAAAAGGATAACGGTCGGAATAATTAAGTTCACTGGAGTTCGGAACGAAGCTCAGAACTGCTTGGAGTACGTTCGCGAACTTGTTAGTTTATCTTTCCCATAATAGGGCATGTCTACCAACTGACAAATTGACACTATATAATGAGTAATGACAGTCGCCATGATGGATAGATTTGTAATTTGGTTATTTTGTATTGATTTAATGATCATTTTTATTATAAACAGTCAGATGTAGCTTATAAAATACCTAAGCAATTAAAACAATGTCGAAGAAAGCACTAAATCAAAATTAAATTTACTCAAACATGATCCAAATACCTGAAAGAACCATGTGTTGGACAAAGAACGCTTTATTATTTATCATCAGGGCGACTGTCACATGGCGCCACGTGGACTTGCCCTGTTAACTCCAAAAATGTACCAAAAACCTGTAATTATGCAATAATACAGAAAAAATTGTATTTTAAGTGATCCAGAATAAACCTTTTTATGTTTCCTTATATGTAAAGAGATTAATAGCAGAAAAGAGAAAGGCCAAGGAGACGTGGCATCGAACTCAGTCACCTGCCGATAAAAACATATTGGATCGATTAACAAACCAATTAAAACAAAAATTGAAAGAAGTTAGAGACAGATCATTCTATGACTACATTACTAATCTGAACAGATAATTCGATATGGAAGCCCATCAAACACTTTAAAAACCCTAAGACTCCCATACCTCCTATCAGAAACGATACAGTACCTGTTCAAGGGTGGGCCAGAAGTGATGAAGAGAAGGCAAATAGATTCGCAGAAGTATTCACCTTTAACGATGACGTACCAAAATGACTTATCCAGTATTCCCAACAACATAGAGGAAGTAAAACGCTTCACTCCAAAAGAAATTCAAAATCAAATAAGGTTACTGAATGTTCGAAAAGCTCCAGGTTTAGATGGAATAACTCCAAAAATGCTTGAAGAAATTCCTAGAAAAGGACTAGTGCTACTTACATATATTTTCAATGCCATATCCTTAAGATATAAATTTTGGCCCAGGCAACTTAAAATAGCAGAAATAATTTTGATAGCTAAACCAGGAAAGGATCACCACAAAGTATCATCATACCGTCCCATAAGTCTATTATCAATTATTTCGAAACTTTTACTTCAAAGAATAACACAGAAGAATGGATACCCTCACACCAATTTGGATTTCGCGAGAATCACTCTACTATCCAACAAATACATAGAATTAGCAACAAAATAAACCAGTCACAGTATATGACACACAGGTCTACTATATAAGATCAAAAAACTACTACCCATCAAGTATTTTACAATATTGAAATCTTGCTTAGAAGATCGAGAATTCAGAACAAGGGTTAACGAAAGCATTTCTGGCACTCCTCCGATAAAAGCGGGAGTACCTCAAGGCAGTGTACTTGGCCCACTACTATATATATATATATATATATATACCAACCAACGAAAACACTACAACAGGTACCTTCAGTTATACTTTCAGAGAATGAAGATCCGAACATAGCAGGAAGAAGCCTACAGAATCACCTTCAACAGATACAAAACTGGACACAAAAATGGAAAATAAAAATAAATGAAACCAAATCCACACAAATAAATTTCACCTTAAGAAAAGAGTTGTGTCCCAGAGTCTCTATCAATGGAATTCAAATCCCTCAGTCTACAAGTACAAAATACTTAGGAATTCGTTTGGAATTGGAAAGAGCACATAAGCAAAAAAAGAAAACTGGTAGATTTAACAGTTAAGAAATGCAGTGGCTAATTGGAAGAAGATCTAAGTTATCACTGGAAAACAAAGTTCTGCTCTATAAAACAATTATTAAACCAATATGGACGTACGGCATAGAACTTTGGGGTTGTGCAAGCAAGTATAATTTGGCAATAATCCAGAGAAGTCAGTCAAATCAATCACTTATGCTCCCTGGTATGTGTCGAAGACCTCAAAGTGCCAATGGTCATGGACGTCATCAAAGATAAAAGCAAACAACACCACACCAAACTACAAAAGCATACAAACACACTTCTGCACCCACTAATAGAACAACTGGCAAGAGGAACTGGCCTATTGATTTGAAGAACTATTAAACGGGCCACCTCTCTGGAGAAGGCTCTATCATGTCATGGAAGAACTAGAAAAACTAGTTCTTATGTCATCACATTAGCCCATAGAATGTATAGTTCTGATTGCTAATAAAGTTCAATAAAAAAAAATAAGTGGTCATAATAGAGCATTTATATAAAATAAGAAATCTTCAGAGTAATTTGCTATCAGTAATGTGTGTTGCCTAACTATCGGCGATTTTGGAATAACGTATCTCTATTTTTTTCACAAAATTTGGAGGAATTACAACGATTACTAAAAAAAAACTATACACTAAACTGAGTTTCGCCCTCAAGAATTCACCTTGAAACAAATCGCTATCTTCAAATCTCTTTGTCGACATATAAAACGTTCTGCCAATAAAAGAATTCTTTGTAGATAATATAGTCAATAAAATATACATTTATTTGTATCTTCAACATCATTAAGATGATAATCGAAATTACAGCTTTTATTATCCGAAAGCTATTAGCTTTTAGTTCAGTTAGATGTAGGTACGCGTACCTATATATAATAAAGTGTGTTTAAAACTGGTCAAATAACAATAATATAAAAAAAATCAATCTTTTATTTGTTAAAATGGAAAGCCGTTTGAAATATTATGCTAAAGAATCTACTTTACACGCTTTAAAATATGTTGCAAATGAAACAAAATGTTCAGCCGTAAGGTAAGATGATTTTTGAAGTGAAAACTACTTTAGGCGCGTTGAGCACTTTTTTTGGGCGAAGAAAAATCATGGATTTTTCGTCATCGTCACGCTTTTATGCAACGCACAATACTTTTGGTCATTCGTCATGATTTTATGCAACACACAATACTTTTGGTCATTCGTCATGATTTTATGCAACACACAATACTTTTGGTTATGCAACACAATTAACAATGAAGCGTATATAGTGTTGCATAAATCATCGTCACGCTTTCCATGAGCTATATGTATACTGTGTATATACAGGGTGTTTCTGAATTAATGCGACAAAATGCAGGAGGTGATAGCTCGTATGAAGTTAAGATGGGTCTTTCCTATAAAAAAATTTCCTCAGCCCACCCCTTTCCGAGATGTCACCCTTAAAAGGTGGTGACTAAAATTGAGTTGTTATTTTTTTTCTAAAATTTCAGTAAAGGTAGAAACTTGAAATTCTGCAATTTTCTTGCACTCGCAAAGGACTAACCACGGGTATTTTTTCAATATTCCTGTTACATTATACGGGGGTGAAATTAGCAACCCTTACTTTATTTCATATCAAAACTTTTTTTCGAGATGAAGTTTTATGAAATAAAATTTAACTTAAAATCCTTGTTTTATTTAAAAAAATTTTTTATTCTTAAATTTTTTTCCCAAAACCAATAGCTGCAGAGAAAAAAAAATAAACACCATAATTTATAATAATTCTTAATAAATGCTGGAAATGTCCACGAAAATGACAGAATTTCGAGTTTCTAGCTTTACTGAAATTTTAGAAAAAAATAATTAAAACTCAATTTTAGTCACCTCCTTTTAAGGGTGATATCTCGGAAAGGGGTGGGCTGAGGAAATTTTGTTATAGGAAAGACCCAACTTAATTTCATACGAGCAATCACCTCCTGAATTTTGTCGCATGAATTTAGAAACACCCTGTATATTCCAAAGTTATACACAATACAAATTCATATGATAAATGTGAGTGGCACAGAAAGACCTACCTACTACTTAATGTGTAGGTACTTTTTTTATAAGGGGTTAATAATTTAATTGTAAAAATTATAGGCGTACAAAATAACGTGTAAAAGGGATTGATTTATTTGTAAAAATTTACATCTACCATGGGCGTACGATAGAATTTTGAAAGAGGGTTAATTTATTTGCAAAAAATTCCATTTACGATGGGTGTTTTCACTTTTGTCGGCAGTCCCATGACTGGACTTTTCCTTTTTTTAAAGGAAGTTGTTACTTTGGGGAGTGCTGGAAAATAATTTAAAAAATGTTATAGATTATTTTGGATATTAATCTTTATTGGCAATTTCGGAATTATGCTGTTGGTGTTCTACAATTCCTATATACAATTTGAAGAAAATGCAGTAAGTTTTGTAACAGAAACAACTTATCTTAGATGGAATACTACTTTTCCTGCTATTTCGGTGTGTCCCATAGCTGGAGCTGAACCCGAATGGGTGATGTAAGTATAAAATGCTATATTATATAGATGCAAATACTTACTCTGTGTATATGCCCATCTTACAAAAGCCTATAATAGTCGATTTTAGGAGCAAAAATAAAGCTTTTTGTGATGAGTTGAGTGTCGTTGTGAGTTTTGAAAAAAAAATTACTATTGAAAATGTAAAATTCACATTAATGAATATATTTTTAACATTGAATGTTTTTCCCTGAACACTGTTTACACTACCACTACACCAACACTAACACTTTACACTATCTTACGCGCGTTTCTATAACCAAATTATCTTCTTCAGAGACTGAAGTTTACTGTAGTTTACCTTGTTGAAGCAAACCCAATAACACAGAAATACTCTATTAAAAGTCTTTTATGTTTAAAGAAAAATTATAATAATGACAACTATAAAAATTATATATGACAAGTATCAATTTGTATATTATAAACAAGTACATAACAACTAGTAAACTAGAGGGAAAAACCTAGAAAATGATAATATTTCAACACTTTCCCTCATTAAGTGGTTTTTCTCTTCACTAAGTTAGTTTAATCCTATATTTGTACAAAGCTGTACTAATCTAGGTTTTGGAAGAGCTTTGGTCATCATATCAGCCAACTGATGCTCAGTATGTACTTTCTTAACGACAATTTCTCCTTCTGATACCAATTCCCGTACAAAAAAGTGCCTTGTTCGAATATGTTTGGTACGTCTATGGAATTCGGGATTTTGAGCTAACCTCAATGCTGGTTCATTGTCAATATGAAGTTCTGGTACAGCTGATAAGTTAGTTATTTCTGTCAAGAGACGTTTAATCCAAACTATTTCGCGAGCAGCCTCACTTGCAGCAACTATTTCTGATTCGGTTGTGGAAATTGCTACTGAAGTTTGTTTTTGGCTTAACCATGATACCGCACCTGCAGCATAAATACAAACAATTCCTGATGTTGATCTACCAGTGAGTGTATCACCACCATGATCAGCATCACTGTATATTCTTATGATTCCTTGCAGATGGTGTGGTTTATAAGTGATTCCATAATCCAATGTTCCTTGAAGGTATCTAAATATACGTTTCACCTTAATAACATCTTCTTTACTGGGATGTTCCAACGATCTAGAAACAACTCCTAGTGCATAAGATATATCTGGTCTCGTAGATACCATAAGGTACATTAATGAACCAACAGCTTCTCTATAAGGAAAATTTAGAGATTCATCTTGATCTTTCCCTGATTGAGAATAGTCCTTAATAATAGGTGTTGAAACTGGTCTGCAATTTTCCATGCCAAACTTTTCTAAAATTTTCTTAGTATAGGACTTTTGGTGTATTTTTATTGAACCATTGTCTTTGGTAGATATCTCTATACCTAGAAAATATAAAACAGGCTTGAGGGTAATTTTGAATTCAGATTTCAGTTTTTCAACAAAATCTGCAGTATGCTCAGGATGATTAGAAGCTAACAGGCCATCATCTACATAAAGAGCAAGTAAAAGTTTGATCTTTCCATGTAGCTTTATAAAAAGACAAGGATCAGCTTCGCTCATTATAAATCCATATTCCTTTAGAAATTTAACAAAACGTTGATTCCAGCACCTAGGTGCCTGTTTTAACCCATATAGGCTCTTGTGTAATCTGCAAACCTTTTGAGAGTTATCATTGAATCCTTCAGGTTGACGCATGTATATTGTTTCATCTAGCTCTCCATAAAGAAAAGCAGTTGATACATCGAACTGAGTGAGTTTCAACTTTTCATTTGCTGCAACACTAAGTAAAAGTCTTATAGTGCTAGATCTCGCAACTGGACTAAATGTTTGATCATAATCTACGCCTTCTTTTTGAGCAAAACCTTTTATGACTAGTCGAGCTTTATACTTATCAATGGAGCCGTCGGGATTCGTCTTTACTTTATAAACCCATTTACATGGAAGTGGTTTAATTCCTTCCGGGAGTTCTTCCAAAGTCCACGTTTGGTTTTCTTGTAAGGATTCCATCTCTATCTGCATTGCCTTTTGCCATTCTTCCTTCTCAGAGCTGTTTATAGCTTCTCTGTATGAAGATGGTTCTGAAGGTTCAGTTATATTTGCTAAAGAAGTCATTACAAAGTCTTCAAAACGTTGTGGAGGTTTTATTAATGCTCTATTTCGTAGATTTCTTGTTTCATCTATTTGCGGTTCTGAATTTTCTATTTCACCATCATCATTATCTTCGTCTTGACTTATAAATTCTGTTTTCTTCAAGATTTCTTCTGTTTGAATATCATTATCCTTAACATCTCGATTTTCTTCATTTTTCTGTCGAACAAATTCTAATTTGAAATTACTTTTAATTTGGAGAATGTTCTCTTGGAAAGTTACATCACGTGACCTGATTAATTTATTATTTTCTCTACACCATATGCGATACCCATCTACACCATCATAGCCAATTAAAATACCTTTCATGGCCTTTTTATCCATTTTCTTTTTTTGTTGTTTAGGTATATGAGCATAGCATGTAGTTCCAATAATTCTAAGATGCTTAATGCTTGGTTTCTTCCCAGTCCATAATTGTATTGGTGATTTTCCTTCTATTCTAGAAGAACCACTGAGATTGAGAATATATTTAGCTGTATTTATCATCTCAGCCCACAATCCTTGAGGAATTTCTTCATGGGAGTGCATAAGAGCTCTAGCTGTTTCTACCAGCGTTCTATTTTCTCTTTCTGAAGAACCATTTTGTTGCGGTGTATACGGCATAGTAAAGCGTTGTTTTACTCCATACTTAGCTAAAATCTCTTTAACTTCTTTATTATCAAACTCTCCTCCATTGTCACAAAGCAGTTCTTGCACTGTATGACCTGCAGCTCTTATCTGAAGCAACATTTCTTGCAGCTTAGAAGAAACTTCTGACTTATGTTTGATAAAAAATACTTCACGAAAACAAGTAAAATCGTCTTTAAATAAAACGTAGTATCTAAACCCTGACATAGAATTTAAAAATGGACCACATACATCCGTATGAATACGTTCTCCAGGTAGAGTTGCATGTTCTCTTGTACCAAATTTTCTTCGATTGGCTTTTCCAAACACACATCCTTCACATATTTCGCTATCGAGATATACTTTGATTCCAAATTCTCTTTCTATTAAGTTTTTCACATGTCTTTTGTTTTGATGACCTAGTCTTTCGTGAAATAACTGTAGTTGTGATTGATTTGATATGTTATTCAATTCAGGTAATTTCGTAATAGTGTTTATATTTAGTTTAAATAATCCGGAATTTTGGCTTCTGTAACCTTCAAGAACAACTATATTATCAATTTTTAGAAAACATTTTGTGGCTCTGGAGATAAATTGACTATTTGGTTTTTTATCTTGAGCAGCGAGAACGGAAAACAAATTTTTCTTGATTTTTGGTACAAGCCAAACATCACTAAGAATTAGTGTGTGTTTTTTTTATTATTGACCAATGTTTCAAAAATTATTGTTCCTCTTCCTAGGGCTTCAATTGATTCACCACTTGCAGTTATCACTTGATGAGCTGTTGTGAAAGGTTCATAAGTATCAAATAATTCTGGACAAAATGTAATGTGATTTGTAGCACCATTATCTACATACCAGTTACGAACCACTTCTTCTGAATTAAAACATTCATTTGAACAGACTAGAATGACGTTAGCTTTTGAATTTGTAGTACTTGGCTTAGGGGGTTTGCCATCAGCACGCCATTTGGGACACATTTTAACTTTATGACCTTTTTCTGTACAATATTTGCAATACGAATTCTTGAACTTATTTTTATTTGGATATGAAGACGTACCAGTAAAAAGAACTTCTTGATTCGCCTTATTTTTATCTTTTTCATTCAAGGCTTTCTCATAAACACACAATTGATTCGTAAGGTTGTCTATTGTTCTATTATTTTTGGATATTAACATCCAACTAGATCTAAATGAGAAATAATTGTCAGGTAATGTTCCTAAAATTTTACAAATTAGCAACACTTCTGGTAGTTCAATTGCATTTTCTTTTTGAACTGCTAATTTCATTTCATTCCAAAGATTTTTAAGCTTAGACATATGTGTAGCTACATCGTCATTTGGTTCTTTTTCAAAGCTAAAGAATTCTAAACAGAGATCATAAACTTTTTCTTCTGTTGCACCATCAAATAGTCTATTTAATTCTTGCCATATTTCTTTTGCTGTTGAAAATCTCATAATTTTCTTTAAAGTATCTTCGGTCATATTGGTTGTTAGGATAATCATTGCACTGCTTTCTACTTTTCTGTACTCTTTCAACTCTTTTTTGTACTTGATACCTTCTGCCTCCGTAGCATTTTCTGCTAAAGTTGTAGGTTCTTTTAGTGTATCTTCTACAATTTCTAGAGCTCCAATAATACCTCTTAGTAATATGCAAATTTTAAATTTCCACGTAGACCAATTTGATTTACCTTCTAAAAGTCCAATTTGTACTTTTGTATAATCCATTTTGTCAACTAAATCTGTGACGACAAAAATTGGGGTATATTTATTTATTGCGTTCCTGGGCCCATAACCTGTTGAAGCAAACCCAATAACACAGAAATACTCTATTAAAAGACTTTTATGTTTAAAGGAAAATTATAATAATGACAACTATAAAAATTATATATGACCAGTATCAATTTGTATATTATAAACAAGTACATAACAACTAGTAAACTAGAAGGAAAAACCTAGAAAATGATAATATTTCAACATACCTTCAGTCTCTGAAGAAGATAACTTGGTTATCGAAACGCGCGTAAGATAGTGTAAAGTGTTAGTGTTGGTGTAGTGGTAGTGTAAACAGTGTTCAGTGTCAAGTATCGCCAACGGTTGTTCCAGAATTCCCAACTTAATTGAATGTTTTTAGTATGAAATTTCACTTTTTTAGGGACGAAGAGTTTATTGATGAAGAAATTGACCAACAAAAACAGTTCATAACTGATTTAGTTTTCTTCACGGGAAATTGCTATTCATGCTACGAAGACTGCGAGTCTTGTAAAAAAATGAATTTTTCTGAGAAAGTTTTGAGAGTGGGTATATTTTATTATAAATGCTTAAAATTTATAGGGTCAAGCGGGGTAAAAATGAGACATTTTTTAAAACTTTAACTTTTTGTGTGTGTTAGACACCTTTAAAAGAATTGATAAAAATGTTATGGGAAGTAAATGATGATGAGAAAACGATTAAAAGATTAAAAACATATAAAAATGACCTTTATAAAAGTGAAAAAAAATTAAAAAAAAACTAGAAAAAGTGTAAAAATGAGACATGCCTGGTTAAAAATGAGACAGTTATAAAATGCATGTTTTAACAGATTTGCCGACCTCTAAAGCAAAAGTAAGACACTAAGGGAAAAAAATGAGACAAAATACGTTTTTTTCATGTTAAACTCAACAAAACAGTAGAAAAATATTTATTGATAAAAAAATAACCACAAACTTAAACATTAATTTCAAAACTAAATTTCAGTTCATGCAAAACTTAGGCAAAGAAGTGCTAATAAAAATAATAGTTCTACTTAAAAATAAAATACAAAATCCAGAACACATTGAACATAAAAGAACATTAACGAACTAAATATCTATCGAAATCTATTGGAAAGGCAAAAACATCTGCTGCTCTAGAAGTTCCTGCAAGCGGAGATGGGGGTGGTAGCTTTAAAACAATATCTTCCTTTACCACATTATTGATTTCCGGAACTGATGGATAAACAAATTTATTTCCCTTGCGTCTGAGATAGGAAACACAAAATTCATTATTAGGTAACAAATCTTTTACAATTGCCATGTAGTGCACGTCTAACTTTTTGGTTTTAAATTTAACCAAAACGAAATTACCAATTGAATTTACTGTTTGGACCCTTACTTTGTGGAATCTACTCATATTAAAGTTATAAATGAAACTAACTGTTTCATTTATAACATTGAAATTATCAATAGTTATATTTCCTTCCTCTGGGGATTCGAATCCTACATTCTGTGCTAGTGGCATATTTTCTGACTCACTTTCATCGTCATTTTGAATTTCTTCTTCTTCTTTTTCATGTCTTACTAAATCAGCTAGTGTCATGTTTTCGGTATCGCTTTCATCCTCATACTCAACCTCTACTTCTGACTCAGATTCTGAACTAGTAGAAGGTAGTTTTTTTAAGATTGTCTTTGTTTTCCGATTCCTTTTTCCTGCCTTATTTTTCTTTCTGCCCTTTTCGTTATCAATATCTTTCAATCAGCTCTGCATATTCTTGGTTAGTAAGTATTTGACTGCCGCTAAGTATTTTACGACGCTTTTGAACATCAGAGGGTATTTTATTGATTTTCTTTAACAGAATGGTTTCAAAGGAAGAATTTCTGTCTTCTGGTTCAAGTGGAGGTAGCGTAGGAACTACATTGTTATTGGAGGCCAAAGTTGTGCTGGAATCATCAAAATCATCTAAGTCTGCTTGGAGTGCTGGGACATTGACAATTTGTTGTTGGGGTTCATTACTTTCCAATTGATCACACTGTATCTAAAAGGTTCTTATTTTCTAGCCGTAAAGCTTCATATCTTTCTAGTTTTGTACTATACTTCTCCCTTGAAAATGGAAATATTCCTGTTTATGCAAAAGAAGAAACAATGTTCTTTTTTGAAATTTCTTCTTCCCAAATGGAACAAAGCAAATCTGAAAATTCACTTTTTGTCAACCTTCTTTGATTATGGCGCTGCCAATCGATTAATGTTTCATTGCTTTAATGGACCAAAACAACCTCGATCCAGTAGAATGTGCAGGTAGCTTCAGTAATGTTACGTTCTCTCTAATGGCTAGTTCTATGGTATGTTTATCCAAATGTGTCAAGTGTCCATCTAAGAGAATCAAGAGTGGTATATCCCTTACAATTGTGCAAAAATTGTCAAACCATTCATTGAAAATAAGGGTTGTCATCCAACCTTTTTCGGAAACACCATACATCGTATTTTCTATTTCGTTGTTACATTTCCAGGAGCTCCACAGATTTTGACCTTGAAATATTATTAATGGAGGTAAAGAACACCCGCTTTCTGATATACACGCCATTACAGTCATGTTCTCCTTTCCGGATCCTTCTATGTACCTTCTGTCCTTTGGCAGCTATCCCTTTAATCCTTGTAGGATCCATGGAAAAAGAAGTTTCATCAAGGTTCCAAACTTGTGACGATATAATATTTAGGTTGTTTATGCATTTTTCAAATTTATCATAAAACGAATAAATAATAAATGGATCACTAGTGGCTAAGCGTCGTGACTTTTCAAGTTGCTCCATTTTTTTCTGATTAAGACGATTTCTTCTGCAAAAATCTCTAAACCAGTCATCGCCTGTGCGCCCATCTTTGAAAGCCGTGTTAAGGTTATTTTCTTGCACGGCATTTTTAACCTCTTGCTTAGTTAGTGCGAATCCCCACTGAGCCATTGTTATTAATTTTGAAGCTAAATCTTGTTCGACCTCTAAAGATAACGATGTTTTTCGCCCTTGTTTTGTTGAGTTCTTCTTATTCATATAGCGACTTAGTTTCGACTTATCGATATTGAAGGCATTGGCTGCAGCTCTTACAGAAAAATCCTCAGTTCTCACTAACTTTGCTGCTTTATCGAGATCTTCCTTTGTATACTTCTTCGACTTGGGTATATATTTCTTTGGCATTTTGGTTTTGTAAATAAAAGCTAACAAATAATCAAAATGTTTGTCTCATATTTAAACCTGCGCTGTCTCATTTTTACCTCCAAGCGTGTCTCAAATTTACCCCTCCAAGAAAAACGTGCTCACTTGAAAACTAATGCAATTGCACACGTTGAAAGGGTAATAGCATCAGAGCGCGAAGCGACTTTAACCGAACCTCTCCGACCGACATATGAACTTGCACAACAAAAATTCAAAAGAACTACACTGCTCACTACACCGAGCGTGTTCCGCACAGATCAAGTCATAAAGTGCTACACTTCCCTCTATGTAAGCCACGGCATGTCAAACGAACGGTTTTATCCAAGACACGACTGTCACGGCCAATTGTCAATGTCATCCAACAAATAATTCCACTTTGTAAACAATGGACAGAAATAATAAAGTCTGTATTAAGGATTATTCAAATAAATTTGAGCAATAGATAGTACCACAATACATCCAAAATTATAAAAAAATGTACAGGGTGCTATTAAAAAATTTAAAGTTAGGGGTTGTAACTAAGGGATGATTTTTTCTACGCCATATTTCTTAAATAACTATTATAAATACCTTCGACATGAGCAAACCTGGTTATTATTAACGTTGTTATTAATAGAAATCACCATCTAAAACTTTGATGTACATTCGTAGTATCGAAGAAATTGCAGCCAAGTTATATCTTCATGTAAATGGAACAATATGAATTTCAATTGCTGTGAAGAGTTTCTCCCAATTGAAACTGAATATGGAATTTGCTTTTCATTTAATTCTCTACATACAACGTAAGCTAAATCATAATTTTACTGATTTGACTGATTTATTCACACTCTTTATTATACTAGTTATTAGCGATATTTTACGAACTGTTACTTTTTCACTGATACAAACAAATCACAGTCAGTCGCAGTTCCTATTAGCAAATCTAAAGCGTGACGTGATCACAGCCAGAGAAAACGACAATGTATGAATCGAACATAATATAATCTCTTTGACCTTCATCGCTCTCATTCGTCGAAAATTCGGCAACAAAATCGAATTTCGTTAATTATAGTAAGATTATGAAGATATTTCGTACTCTTTTTACCAGAAAACTGTCTACTGTTGGAAACATGTAGGAAATTTTCCTATTAGTAATTTGTAGAAAAAAAATGTTTGGAAAAATGGAAAAGTAGAAAAAATGGTACAGGAATTTGAGAACATCTTATTAGCTTAGTAGGGAAATTTGAGAATATAACAAAATATTATGTATTGATGTGCGATGAATATGGATACATTTTTCCTATCGTATATTCAAAACAAAATATCAAATGTCGTGATCACGTCACGTTTTAAAATAACTGATATTAAAAAACCACGATATTATTTCACAACGGGATTAAAAATCACGATATCGCTCATCACTAATAGTAAAGATTCGGATTACTTAAGTTCACGAATAGTACCGAACTAATTCTAAGACAGTTCGGATCTAATTCGAAAACGGTTCAGAACTAATGCTGGAACCGTTCTAAACTAATTCCAAAACGATTCAGAACTAATTCTAGAACTGTTCGGTATTAGTTCAGAATTACTTCGAAATCGTCCGAGAATTCGTTACAAAAGAATTGTTCTAAATTACACTAAGTAGTTCAGAACTGTATTTTCAGCAAATATGAAAAATCCGAATTAGATTTTACAATGAACAGAAAAACTGGTCCAGGCAAAATATGGTTTCAAACAAAGGAGGATGCAAGGGTAAAGAATAAATTATATATTATCTATGTTCGCGGGTTACAATCCAAACCAGTTCGGAATTGACTTTAAATTGTCTAGAGCGCATGCCTAGTTACGAACCATCATAGAATTTGATTATAACGCGAACGATAACAGAACGATAGATCACCTCTCAGATCCTGAACGAAAACAAAACAAGTGACTATAGCTTTTTTGATATTCGCTAACAATGCTATAACACAACAAACGAAAAAAAAAACAATTGTAAACACCTAAAATAAGAAAACAACTGACATATATCGCATGAGCAGTGGAACCGAACCTTCAGTCCTTACCAAAAGCAGAGAACAGCTAGGACTGATTCCGAATCGATAACGAACCAATCCGATATGATCCGCGAACAACGAACTATTATTAAAAATACTGAACTACATAACCGCGAACGCCATTTTTTAGAAAGCGCATGCAAATAGTCCCTGAACTGGTTCTGAATTGCACCCGCGAATAAACCTATTAGACTCAGTTTCACATAAGAAGAAGCCACGTGAAGTTTGCCAACTGTCTTGCGCAGAAACCAAAGTCGGTATTGTTTATCTATGTCGCCTCGTAACGACCGTTTCATACCATTGGCGTTACAAACTATGTTTCATGCCGTTAATTGAAAGTATAAATAATATTTTAACTATACCAAGTATTTTCATATACCAAAATATCTTGAAAAGCTTCAAAGTATTCCCAAATATGTTTCATTTAAACTATGCATTTTGTGTTAACCTACAAAATGTGAAAACATTACGCTACTGATTTGAAGTCGAATATCAATTTTACAATATGGCGCTGGTTTTGACAAAAAGTTCGCGCATACGACTGCAACTTCAAGTGGGTTCTTCTTACGTGAAACGGAGTCTAATAGGTTTATTCGCGGGTGCAATTCAGAACCAGTTCAGGGACTATTTGCATGCGCATGATATGAGCGAGCGATTTAAAATGGAAGTTGCCTTGTTTAACCTATAATTTACGTGTTTTCTGTAATTAATACCGTAGGAATAGCCAATAAATGTTTGTAGGTTATACTTTCAAGTTAAATTTGTGTAATTTAATATTCGTCAACATTTATAGGTATATTTTCATGCACCCGAAGATATTCCATTCATAAATTCGGATCCGGATCAAAGAAAAGATGTCATGTTGGGTGAATCTTTTAACATAAGCATCAGCGTAAGCACAAAAATGAATAATAATCTCTTGATAAAATATTCATTTCGCGGATATTTTTGTAGATTATAGAGATAAACAATGACGACAACATAAAATATATACCAATTTATAAGCGAAAATGCAAGTTTCCATGGGAAAATGAAGGTATAAAAGTACACGATTATTACAGTTATTCTTCGTGCATAGTTCAGTGCCACGCGGAAAACCATTTAAAACTATGTAATTGTACACACCATTTGATGCCCTCATACAGTAAGTTAAGAATATGGAGGGCAGAAGGAAGGAGAACCATCTGAATGTATTAAAAAGTGTCAATCGAAAGTGAGCAAATTAAGGTGGCGCCATATCAGCAAGTGGAAAGATTTTAAAAACAGCGCCATGAATTATTGGAGTAAGATACAAAATTAAAAAAGGAAAGAAATACTTCCGGTTTATTACAGCGCGTATTTTTAAATTATTATATCATAGACAAACATACATATGAAATATAATTATATATATTGTTATGGTATGAATAGTTAATAATAAATTTAAAATATTTAATAATCACATAATTTAATTGATATATGTACAACCAACTCTGTCATTTGATATTCAGAATAATAATATATTAAATAAATCCGTCACAAGCCTAAAACAAACATACAAAAGTTAGAAACATTTAGAAAGAAAAAGAATAATATAGAATTAGTTTTGATACACCTTGTATACTGAATGATTAGAGTCATACAAAACAGGAACACAAACTTCAAATTAAAACATTAACAGAGTACCAACTTAAAAGGTGATGATTGTAAAATTGAAATAAAAACAAAATAAACACCAAAATAGAAAAATGTATAACTTAAAATTGAACTTTAGATAAAATAGAATAAATCATATAATTTAATATTAATAAACTATCAATATAATTAAAAATATAAATAATAATTTAGCAAATAAAATTTTCAAAGACAGGCATTGGTAGAAATAATTTTAAAATAAAAACTAAGAGTGTTTGTTGAAAAACAAAGAAAAAAATCAACAACGAGTTGAGATTTTGAGAAAGAAGGAGGGTTGTTAAAAAATAAAAAGTAAAAAACTAAAATTTATGCAAAAATATTCAAATACAAATAAAATTTGTAAATAGAAAGTTAACTAAACTAATGTAAAGTGCGTGTAGCAACAAATAAGTGAATTAAAAGTGGTACTTACTATTAAATAAGTATTGCTAAATGAAACACT
The DNA here is from genome assembly GCA_947563755.1 of Lochmaea crataegi. Taxonomy (NCBI): domain Eukaryota; kingdom Metazoa; phylum Arthropoda; class Insecta; order Coleoptera; family Chrysomelidae; genus Lochmaea; species Lochmaea crataegi. The sequence goes on along the minus strand of OX387433.1, from coordinate 9,877,901 downwards.
GATATAAGCAGTGTAATATACCTTACATGGGAGTATCTTCAATAAAATCAAAAGTGAAAATCAGAAGAACATTGAAATCGCTTATCCAGCACAGAAAAAAACTTTTCAAGTACCCCGGAATTTTTGTCCAGGCCGAAAAACATTGAACTTCAATTGACCTTCAAGAAAAGATGCATTATTTCAAAGACAATCAGGTATAATTTATGTATCTAATCTAATGTTGAATATACTGATGTATAAATTCCAATTGTTTAAAATTTAAAAAGATATTACATAAGATTATACTTACCGATAAAATTTTTCAAAAAGATATCGACTATAATTTGATATAGACTCCATTTTATTCTAGAAACATCTTGAATGTCATTTTTTCACGAATAAAATTAAATCTTCTTTGTAGTTTTTTCAAAAACCATAGAAGTGTAAAACCATTGAATCGGATAAGTATAATTTTAATTTGTTATGAATGAAAATTAGATAAGGAATAATTGGTGTTAATAATTTTGAATATTTTTGAAAGTTAATTAAGCCGTTAAGAAAAGTAAAATAATAAATCAAACGTTTCTTTGTTAAACACTTATTCAAATTGAATGTGTTTGTTTTCTTTCATATCTATGATACATTTTTACAATCGACACAGGTATCAGTATTGGAACTATTTGAAGGTCAAAGAACAGAGTTGGCTTCACTAAAATTTGAACTCACAATAAAATATAATTTCCCTGAGATAAATTTAATAAACCTACAAATAGAATTTAAAAAAACATAAAAGAGTCTCATAACAATCACAATAAAAAATTAATAATACAATAAATATTTTTGATAATCCGACTGAGCTAGGTAAAGAAAGGTAAGTATTAAAACTATAATAATAAATGAATAAAATAAATTAAATTTATTTAAAGATATGGAATACCATATCAATATATATACATATATATATATATATATATATATATATATATATATATATATATATATATATATATATATATATATATATATAGACGATTTATTTGGGGATGTGGCAATAAAATACCAGAGAGTACTCTTTTTAAAATATATTCCAAGCTTTCGAATATAACATATTCATTCTCAAGGACTGAAAATTATTAGGATGGTCAAATTATAAAATAAATTAATGTTAAAATTTACTTACATTATTTAAACGAGGATGTCGGTATAATTGTAAAAATAGATAAAAATTAAATTTTATAATTGACATAAACGTTCATTACATATTAAACTCAAAAAACAATATGACATTCAATATGACATTAAACAAAAATTTTTATCTATAAAGGTCTGTTTGCCACATCCCCAAATAAATCGTCTCCGTTACTGAGTTGGCAAATATTTCTAGTAATTTATATATATATATATATATATATATATATATATATATATATATACATATAAATTCACATAATTTCCATTAGCTACACGAGCGCCATTTCGGTGAATCTTCAAATTATAATTTGCTGTTTACAGGTGGACACTTTTTCAACTTGTCCCCAATACAAGATGGTTCTCCTCCCTTCTACCCTCCATAGTTAAGAAGAAAACTTATGCACATATAAAATTAAAAATTACTGTTTTTAGATCAAAAAAGTTATTGCGACGTAGAAGGATTAAAATGTTTAACAGATAATTTTGGTAAGTACTTACCGATATAATAATGATAGTATTGTCTGTTTCAAGTTGATTTTCAGAAATTGTCAATAGATTACATGCCGAAGGATCGGATTTACACAAACCAGGTCTTTTATGTGATTGTTTACCGTCGTGTATCGAACCTGAATACAAAATTGTATCGATTACGAAAGGGTAAGTATAATTTTCGTTTTAAGGTAAGTTCATATCAAAGATTATGTACACAATAGGATGGCTTATCCTCGTAAGAGGTTGATTCCGCCGCTGGTTGGATTCTAGTCGTCTGTTTCTGTTTATACAGTATTCGCCAGCTAACTTGATGTCCTAAATGCTTTCTAGGGAGCTATTGACGCCGCCCATCCGATAACTATAAACAGTGCCGTGCAAGTTCTGAGGATACGCTTTCTGTTACAAATTAACACAACTTGTACAATTAAGACTTCGGAAATATTTTACCCTTAAATTCCGAATTTTCATTTGCTCGACGAGAACTTTCCTATTATTTTGAGTTTTCCTCCATCGAAAATTCATCTTTCGAAGAATCCTTCTTAAGGAAGTATCTGGCTTGCTAGCTAGCTAGGTGCATAATTTAAGATTTCACCAATTCGTGAAATTTAAAATCTGGTTGGCGGGAAACTTGACTTCATTTCAAGATTTTCCGATATTTATGTCGTATTAACCTAACCTCAAAAATTTTAAAATCCCCAAAACGTCTGTTGAAACCACACGTTCAACAATTTGTATATTTATATTTTAGTTCCTTTGTATATTCATGTACAGTTATATTTTAGTCCTTTTATTTTCATTCGAAATTCTTACCGGCGCGCCACACTGCCTCCAAAATACTTCTACCTTAGTTCAAACCCTGGTGGCTGACCGGCGCCTTGCAATATTTACTATTATTCTTCGGCAGTTGAAGTAGGCGTGACCAAACGCACACTTCGCGCCTAAATGCATTATCTCAGTAGAGTCGATGTTGAGTTTCCAACCGGATCGGTCTCCCAGCTAAGACCTACCACTCCTTTACCGGTGTAAAACCGATATTTTCAGACCAAATGGGTCAAGTTTCATAGTCATTAATATAATTCCTTTATTTCCTGCATAAAAAGTGCATTTTTCTATAAAGTTAAAGTTTGCATAGTGATTCAACCCGAAGCAAAGTTATATTTAAGGGAATAGTGCTTTGAAAACCACAAAGGAAAGATTAAGATCGTTCTAATAATTACTATTTCATACTGGAAGGCTTGTCTATATTCATCGTTCCATCTGTATGTATTTTCGACGTTAAAGTTTATTGAATTGTTAACGAAATAGTTATTATTTCCAGTCATCCTATCGAATTCCAGTCCATTTAATCGAAGGCATCCTTTTTTTTACAACAGCATAAAATTTGTTATCATTTCAACTGATCAACGTCTACGAATTTCGTCTATGTATAAAATGGTAACTTTTTACGACTTTATAAAAACAACGTGTTTCGTCGCTATAAGAACTTACCTTTAGGTTTATTTGGAATAAGTACAGGCAAAATTAACAGTTTCAATATTAAATTTTTAGGTTAAAATCCACACAAAGCGAAATATCGATAAACATAGTAGCTTTACCTAGCACACGGTTCAAAAGAATAGCTGTAAGAACAACACTAGATTTAATTGGTAGGCAATTATATACTGTGAAAAACTACCTACTATAGTAGAAACGCTGATTTAATGATAAAAATAAAAAAGAAGAAGAAATTTGACATTTATCTGTGATATTTGGTTAGCTTTAGTAACCTCACATTTTCATTTATGACATATTGTTTAAAGTATTTACCTATTTGATTAGTGCATAATTAATAATATTGTTTATAAAAGTTCATTAAAAAACCAGGAGGAGTAATTTCAGAAGCCTTACCCACACCACTAAAAGTTACTAGATTTTTACTAAAGAGCGTGTTCCGCAATAGTCGCGGAAACTAGCCAATCAAAGATAACCCTTATGTATTTAAAATGATTCTTAAGATGTCCGGTTGAGATGAGATATAATCAAACAGGGTATTCTATAACCTGTACAATTTTGGTTGTTTTGTATTTGATATTCCTGAGAGATTGAAGTAGAGATCGTTTATGGTACAGTTAGATTAAAGGTTTCTTTTTGAAATTATATTGGAGATATATTGACAATTTTTCAAAAATTTTGACAATTATTGTACATTTTTCAAAATATCTTACAATTTTTGACCATTTTTCAAAACTTTATTAATTATTGACTATTTTTGATCATTTTAAAAAATATTGACCATTTTTGACAATTTTTGAAAATATTAGGCAATTATTAACCATTTTTTCAAAATTTTGGCAGTTTCTGACAATTATTGGCCATTTTTCAAAATTTTAACAATTTTTGATTGGTTTAGACAATTATTGTCCGTTTTTGACAATTATTGACAGTTTTTCAAAAATTTCAACCATTTTTCAGAATTTTTGACAATTATTGACCATTTTTTCAAAATTTTGACAATTATTGACAGTTTTTCCAAATTTTTGAAAATATTTGGCAATTATTAACCATTTTTTCAAAATTTTGACTGTTTTTGACAATTACCGAACATTTTTCCAAAACTTTGAGAATTTTTCAAAATTTAAACAATTATTCACCATTTTTGGCAGCTTCTGACAATTTTTCAAAAATTTTGACCATTTTTCAAATTTTTTGACAATTTTTAACAATTATTGACCATTTTTGACAGTTTTTTATAATTATTGACCATTATTTCAAAATTTTGACAGTTTTTCAAAATTTTAACAATTATTGACCATTTTCGACAGCTTCTGACAATTATTGACAATTTTTCAAAAATTTGACCATTTTTAAAAACTTTTGACAATTTTTAATAATTATTGACCATTTTTGACAGTTTTTTATAATTATTGACCATTATTTCAAAATTTTGACAATTTTTGACCATTTTTCAAAATTTTAACAATTATTGACAGTTTCTGACAATTTTTCAAAAATTTTTACCATTTTTCAAAACTTTTGACAATTTTAAACAATTATTGACCATTTTTGACAGTTTTTTATGATTATTGACCATTTTTCCAAAATTTTGACAATTTTTCAAAATTTTAACAATTATTTACTATTTTTGACAGCTTCTGACAATTATTGACAATTTTTCAAAAATTTTAACCATTTTTCAAAACTTTTGACAATTTTTAACAATTATTGACCATTTTTGACAGTTTTTTATAATTATTGACCATTATTCCAAAATTTTGACAATTTTTTACCATTTTTAAAAATTTTAACAATTATTGACTATTTTTGACAGCTTCTGACAATTATTGACAATTTTTCAAAAATTTTGACCATTTTTCAAAACTTTTGACAATTTTTAAGAATTATTTCAAAATTTTGACAATTTTTGACCATTTTTAAAAATTTTAACAATTATTGACTATTTTTGACCATTTTTGACAATTTTTGACCATTTTTTCAAATTTTTGACAATTTTTGAAAATATTAGGCAATTATTGAACATTTCTTCAAAATTTTTACAAATATTGTCCATTTTTGACAGGTTTTGACAATTTTTGGCATTTTTCCAAATTTTTGACAATTTTTGAAGATATTTGGCAATTATTAACCATTTTTTCAAGATTTTGACTGTTTTTGACAATTATCGACCATTTTTCGAAAATTTTGACAATTTAACTATCAATTAGCATTTAACAATTAACATTTATCAATTATAAGTTAAACTACTCATTTCACTATGACTCCATTTATGCAGACAATTAACAATTATTATCATTTATCATTTAACAATTACGAAGTTGACCAGCTTTTAACTTTCTTAAATTGAATGTACCGAATTTTCATCTAGTACGCAGATCCTGAAGTTGACAGTCCATCTCCTTTTCCTGCCTTTGTTCAATAAGATCATACTTGCCGTCAGCATCATTAATAAAAGAAAAAAAGTCTCAGCTTCTTCACTTCTACTATACATCTTCAAAATTGTTCCAATGCACAAATAGACATGAAAATGTAGGGTTATAATAACTAGTCAGAGTACTAGTTCAGAGTACGAAATAGCGAAGAGAAGAGAATCTTTATCGCTATTTTGTTACAGAGTGCCAGTCCGAGACTTCTGGTCATCCTGGCCACCATGGCTATCCAAACCCTGTGCCCCATAACATAAACGAATTTTCTACTACGTCTACATAACTTTAATCACCATTAGCCATTTTTGAAATGTCAAAAGTTTAGAATTTTAGTTGATAATATAATATTTAATTTTCACTTACCAATATAAAATTGAATAAACAGACCAGTAGAGCTCTTAAAATGATTGATTTTAACAATTATTAAATATACTTTAGCACCAACTCAAATTAACATCAGAATACACTATCATATGCGTCTAACATAATTTTTGCACGATCACTTATTTAAATGTCAAGTCAATTATATTAGGTTTGTTCGCGGATGTGATCCGAATTGGTTCAGTGACTATCAGCATGCGCATTCTGAATATTTAATAATAGTTCTGTGTTCGTGGATCATATCGGATTGATTCGATATCGATTCGATTTACCACAAAGAAAATACAGAAGATATTTAAATTATCTATTCAATCTATTTTGGTTTTTAAATTATGTTTTCGATCAGGTTCTGAGAGGTGATCTGTGGTTCTAAGTCCATTCGTGGTATAATTAAAATTATTTACTGGTTAATTACTAGACATGCGCTCTAGACAATCCAGAGTTAATTCCGAACTGGTTCGGATTGTAACCCGCGAACATAGCTATTGATGTCTCTTTCTACGATAATTAAAATCTAATTGAAAGAAATCCTTACCTATGTCTTGTAGTTACTCTTGTGCAAAAGACCAATCGTTTCGTGTTTTCTATTGATAGCTGATATTCCATAGAAAATATGTATTGTGTGTTTGATAATAGGTTTGTTCGCGGGTGCAATTCAAAACCAGTTCAGGGACTATTCGCATTCTAAAAAGTGGCGTTCGCGGTTATGTAGTTCTGTTTATGGTTGTTTCTTTTTTCATTTGTTGTGTTGTAGCATTGTTAGCAAATATCAAAAAAGCTAGAGTCACTTGTTTTGTTTTCGTTCAGGTTCCGAGAGGTGATCTGTCGTTCTGATATCGTTCTCGGTAGAATCAAATTGTTTGATGGTTCGTAACTAGGCATGCGCTCTAGACAATTTAAAGTTAATTTTGAACTGGTTCGGAATCGGTTTATATAGTAACCCGCGAACATAGCTATTATATCATAGATCAAGTTTAGTAGTAACGTATCGGTGAAATTTCAGCGTTTCTACTATGGAGTAACGACTAATATTAATACCTATACGTTTAAAAAGACTGTGATTTAGTTTCAGTTGGAGGTGCTGCAGGACTCTTCATCGGCGCTTCTCTATTAAGTATCGTAGAACTACTTTACTTGCTTTGTTTCGGAACACCGAATAAATAATTATATTATATTCAAAATGGAATTTTTTATTTGTCAACAAAATTTATAAAACAAATATAGAAAAATACAAAATATTTACTCGTTTATTTCACAAACATTCTTTACTCTAATCGGAACGCTTTTTTGGGAAGTACCAGGATTTATATTAACATCCTCTACCACCCTTATATTCGAAGGATTTTTTTCAGAATAGTCTTGTAGGAATGACACATCTCCATTTGTAGATGAAGAAAGATTTTCAACTTGAACAATTAAAACGTTTTCATCACCGGTTGGCTCTAAAATCATCGCAAATTCCACGTTATGGTTTTCACTAACGGCATTTAAACAATCAGTCTCTGCGTAAATTTGTTGATCATCCGAAGTTGAAGAAACCTCCATATTAGAAACTCTACTTTCATTAAAATTTCCAAAATCTTTGAAACTCTCATCAACTTGTGTTTCGATGACTTGATGTAGACGATTTGCTTGAGTGCCAGTCATAAAACGAATCCATTTTCCTACCACAACCACCGTTGTTTGCATTATTTAAAGGAGGTAGAGACAAATTATGAATTTCTTCTATCGATATCTCCTCCATTTCCGTATGTTCCATATCAATTAATTCTTGTTTAATTTCTTTATCTGCTGCGATCGGATCGACTCGATTTAAAATATTTTTGACAGTACGAAAATTAACGTCAACGGGAGTTAGATGGTTCCAATGTTCAAGTTCTCTACTAGTTTTATCGCTGGAATCGTACTTGTAACGTACGTTAACTGTGGATCCATTTTTGACGTCGATAGGTATTTTATAATAGAACAAATGTTGTTTAAGAGATTTTAGTTCGATGGTCAAATCGCTGTGATTGACTTTAATTAATCCGTTTGTCGGTAAAAAAGTTTGAGAGGCGTTGTTTATTTTTCTGTGTTGTTTGTTGTATTGCACCAATAAATATTTTATAATTTTTTATGTCTGTAGAATTATTAAATAAGGAGGAATTTAAACCATTGTAATTCTTTATAGCAATATCGATATTAATGGGGGAATTTTTATTGATTGTAGTTGGAATGATAACGTTGGGTAGAATTTTTTTTGCTGTGATCCTCGATGGTTTTCTTTTCTATTTTTGAAGTTAAACCGTACGAATCAAAAGTTTTATGAAATTTCCGTCTAACATTAGCGTCTAATTCTATTTTCTGAAGAGGAATTTCCGGTAAATGGATCATGGATTCCATAATCTTTTGTATTTTGCATTCGGATTCGACGTGTTTTTGTTTAATCTTCAAAGTTTTGAATTTACTCTTGCAAAATTGACAATTTAAATGCTTGGTCATGTGTCTTGACAAGGTATAAGCGCTAGAATGCACAGAACTACAGACGCCACAAATATGTAACATTCGCGAGGAAGCTACTGATAAATCGGGAACATCTTCACGAACTGACTGTTTTTTTACACTTTTCTCTGAAGATGAATTATTATCACCGGAAAATTTCCTTTTCATCTGCTGTCCAAGTTTATTATTTTTCGATTCATTTAAATCAATCAATTCTTGTCTTTCAAAATTTTGCAGATGATGAAGTTGGTTATTGGTTATTGTATGTTTAACTTCAACTTTTCTAGATTGGCTCAAAGCTAGATGAACGTATTTGTACATATTCAGTTTCTTGCTTTTAAAATAATTTTCTACTGCGTTCATCTCCAGAACAACTGTGGGTTCTATATTGGTTCTAAGAGAAATTATCGGAATACTTATATTGGAGTACTGTCTAAACAATGATACTATACTAGAATGGAGTTTATAATCTGGTTTCGTAAAAACTCTTAGTTTGCTTTCTATTTTCTCTTCTGGTGGTTGGTTGTATACTGCAAGATTGCTCTCCCCTTTCTCTTCTGGTAGTTTCGCAGACAATTCGTCTTTGCTCGCCTTCTTCTCCTCTTGTGTTTTGGCAGATACTTCCATTATTTGTTCCCTTTTTACAGCTGGTGCTATATTAGTTACGCTATTTTCTTTTGGTGGTTCAGTAGAAACTTCGACTGTTCGTTCAGAATTAATTTTCTTTTGATCTGTCTGAATTTGGTCTACATAGACTTTTTCATTTGATTGGTTGACAGTTTTCTTTAACTGTTCGTACTGTGCCTAAGAAAAAAAAATATTCATCAGCAAAATAGATGATTTAATTGTTTAAACATAATTTAATGATTGATCATTTCTTATAGCCTGATCACGGAATTGAAAAGGAAGAAGATTTGAAATCGAAAATCTAACAAATTTCTACTCTCTGATTTATTTATGAATTGCTAAAACAATGGCCACTTTTTTACTGACCGTAGGACTTGAAATGCTTGGGCATCGACATGCTTCCAGATAAATCAAGGCACATCCAAAGGGAAGACACCATCATTGATTGACGGTTGTTCAACTTACATCGCTAGAGAAACCATAAATTTTTTTCAATCAGACGTTTCCTGATTTTTTAATATCGCTGTTTACTTTACTTTATGAACGCACTGAATAAGCGTTAGTAATCGTAAATTATTATTTATTTAAATAAAACCTGTTTATATCTATGGCTTTCTTGGACCTTGAAAAAGCTTTCGATAGTGTAGCACAAAAACAGTTTGGAGTAGCTCAGACCAAAAAAACGGATATTATTGCATAAACACACTCTCATTCACTTCTTCTAGGCACTTCTTTGTATAATATAGAGGTTGTGGCGGCAGTGTTGTGAAGGGGCGTACTTTTCAATGGTGTTGAGATAGAAAATTTTTCCAGGATTGAGTGCTCCTATTCTTGATAATTATTTATAAGAATAACTTACTCTATCGTTCACACATAATATGCACTTGTAGCATCCATTCTAGATCGTAACTTTTCTAATACCACCCGTATAGGACCCCTCAGAGGGGACGAGTCTGGTCAAATAGGAGGAAGGGGACAGCATTGCGCGGGAAGGAGGAATGTAGGGGATGTATGGAGAGTGTTACAGATAAATTTAGGAAAATGCAGGATAGCGCATGATATATTGGATGAAGTGATTTTTAGGAGGGAAGTGGATGTAGTGTGTGGATCCGAGGTGAATGCTAGATATGTGGGGAAGCAGGGATGGATTATGGACGATACAGGAGAAGCAGGAATAAGAGTGGTGGGGGATGGATTGAGGGCGGATGAAGTGAGGAAGGGAAATGGATGGGTGGTAGTGCGAATGGGAGACATGGTGGTGTATAGTGTGTATATAAGCCCAAATGTCAGCCTGGAAGAATATGAGAGGAGCATGACAGGATTAGAGGACGATCTGAGGGTGTCAAAAGGAAAAAGGAGGATCATAAGGAGAATGGTGGCAGGGGACTTCAATGCGAAGAATACTATATGGGGGGGGGAAGAAAACGGACAGGAGAGGGGAGATCCTTGAGGAAGTGTTAACATCCAACGGGTTGGTGGTGCTGAATGATGGACTACTGCCCATCTTCGTGAGGGGTGACGGGGGTTCATCATTCATTGATATAACAGCATGTGATGAATGGCTGTGGGAAAGAGTGTTTAGTTGGGGGGTGCTGGAGGATGAGGAAAGCTTGAGCTTACATAGGTATGTGGAGACGGATATAAGGAAAGAGAGAAAGGATTTAGTGGAAGAGTGGGAATGGAAGTGGACGAAAGCCGAGGCAGAGAGAATGAGGAAGAAAGTAAGAGAAGAGATAGGAAGGGGACTTGGACATGATGCAGATGAATTGTACAATGTGATACAGGGCTGCAAAAGAGAGGGAAAGAGGGGTACTAGGCGTGAGCGGAGGGCCAATTACTGGTGGAATGAGGAAATAGAGGAGCTGTGGAGGGAGTGTAAGAAAGAACGAAGACGGATGCTGAGAGGAAGAGGAAGGATAGAGGGAAGAGGGAGATATAAAGAGAAGAAGAAGGAACTGGAGAGTAGAGTGGAGAGGGAAAAAAGAGGGAAGTGGGAAGAGTTACTGGTGGAATTGGACAACAATCCATGGGGAAAGGCGTATGAGATAGCGGTGAAGAGGATGGGTGGAAATAGAAACGAGGTTCTAGAGGAGGATTGGGAGAAGGAGATTATAGAGAAATTGTTCAAAGGGAGAGAAGGAGGAGTGGGTGGCAGAATTCAGGAAATCCAAGATACATGGGGGGTAGTGAAAATGAGGGGGATAAGGCCGGTAGAGAAGTGGGAGGTAGAAGATTGGGCGAGAAATATTAAAGTGAGAAAAGCCCCAGGGATAGATGGCCTGAGGGGTGATATGGTGAAGAGGCTGTTGGATGACAATAGGGAGTACTTCTGGGAACTATTCAACAGGGTGCTGAGGGAGGAGGAGTTCCCGGAAGGATGGAAGGTAGCCAGGGTGATACTGATGAAGAAGGCCGGTAGAGAGGGGAAGCGGGCGGGGGACTATAGGCCTATCAGCCTGCTGTGTGGTATGGGTAAATTGATGGAGGGGATAATAAGGGATAGGATTGAGGAGGAAGTTGGTAGGAATGGGGGTTTCAGGGAAAACCAGCATGGGTTCACGAAGGGGAAATCTTGTATCTCGGCACTGAGCAAGGTGATGGGTTTGGTGGAAAGAGCTAGGGAGGGCAGCTGGAGGAAGAAGAAATTGGCCCTACTCGTGTTCTTCGACGTCGGGAACGCGTTCAACAGTGTCAGCAAACGGGCAGTGTTGAGCGCGTTGCTGAGGGTTGGAGTGGAGCAGGGGTTGGTTAACCTGGTGGAGGACTACCTGACGGGGCGTGTGATTGTAGACTCCAGGGGGAGGAGATATGAGATGGAGGCTGGAGTGCCTCAGGGCTCGGTTCTTGGACCGACGCTCTGGAAATGTGTGTTTGATGAGGTTTGTGGGATAGTATGTGAAGAGGGATGTGAGATTACGGTGTATGCGGATGATGTGTGTCTGGTATGTACGGCAAAGGGAGAGGCGGAGATAGAAAGAAAGGCGGAGAGAATGTGCAGGAAGATTGTGGAGAAGATAGAGCGGTGCGGACTGGAAGTGGCGGAAGAGAAGACGGTGGGGTTGCTAGTGAAGGGACGGAGCAGGGCAAGGGAAGTGGGGGTGATGGTTAAGGGAAGGAGAATTCGCATGGAGGAGTCTGTGAAATACCTAGGGGTGTGGTTGGATAGCCAATTATCCTTCAAAACCCATATGGTAAAGGCGGCAGAGAAGGGTAAAGTGAGGGCAGCATGGCTGGGGAGATTGATGTGTAATGTGAAAGGGCCGGGAGAGTGGAAGAGGAGGGTAATTGGTAGGACGGTAGAGCAGAGTATGCTGTACGGTGCGGAGGTGTGGGGTGAAAGAGCGGGGGTGAATGCGAGGGTTAGGCCACTTCTGCGGGTGCAGAGAGGGATACTGCTGAGGGTGGTGCAGGGGTACAGGACAGTGGGTGGACTGGCAGCAGCGGTGCTGGCAAGGTCCTACCCATTGGACGTGTTGGCTAGAGCTAGGAGCAAACGCTGGAGGGGTGCGACCAAAGAAGAGGTACGGGAATGGATGGAGGAGGAAATGGAGAGAAGGTGGGAGGAGTATGAGGGCGCGCTAAAAGGAGCGATTGGGAATAGGAGAGATTGGATGGACCGGAAATTCGGGGAGGAGAACTACTTCTTGACACAAGTGCTCACTGGACATGGGTCGAGAGTAGGGTACCTCCACAAGATTGGGAAACGAGAGACTGGTGTGTGCGAGAGGTGTGAAGTGGAGGATGATGTGGGGCATGTGTTTAGATGCTGGAGGAACGAGGAAGTGCTGAAGAAGTTGGAGAGGAAACTAGGGGAGGCACACCGCCTGGGAAAACATGGTGGAGATAATGTTGAGGGGGGAGGAGGAATGGATGGAGGTGAGTGGAGTAGTAGAGAGCATGGTAAGGGGGAGAGAAGGACTCGATATGGCATGAGAGGCAGGAGTGATAGGAGGGAGAAGATGACAGTGTGAGCGGAGAGTGTGCGAGGGACCGCCGCCTGTCTCGAAGTATGCTAGGGTAGTGATTCCGAGGCGGGGGTAACGGCGAGTTTGAGGTGGGTTTGGTTGGTAGGCATCTCCTTGGGGATGAGTCCAACACTGTTTGGGTCCTGGACCCATTCGAACATGAGTTTCCCATCTCGGCCCGAAAAAAAAAAAAAAAAAAACCCGTATAGGTAACAGCATACATACTTATACAGTTCAAACAGTTGTAAACCCTATATTTTTTGATTGGCGGTACTCTGTAAGCCTCGGCTATAGTTCGACAAGATTCGTGGTCGTCAATCGAATAGAAAATAATAGACCAATTTAGACCATCTTTCCAAATTTTAACAATTATTGACCATTTTTGACAGGTTCTGACAATTATTAAGAATTATTGACCATTTTTGACAGTTTTTTTATAATTATTGACCATTATTTCAAAATTTTGACAATTTTTGATCATTTTTCAAAATTTTAACAATTATTGACTATTTTTAAAAATATTTAACAATTTTTGAGCATTTTTGACGGGTTCTGACAATTATTGACCATTTTTGACAATTTTTCAAAAATGTTGGCCATTTTTCAAAACTTTTGACAATTTTTAACAATTATTGACCATTTTTGACAGTTTTTTATAATTATTGACCGTTATTTCAAAATTTTGACAATTTTTGACCATTTTTCAAAATTTTAACAATTATTGACTATTTTTGACAGTTTCTGACAATTATTGATCATTTTTCAAAAAGTTTGACAATTGTACATTTTTCAAAATATTCAACAATTTTTGAACATTTTTCAAAATTTTAACAATTATTGACTATTATTGACCATTTTAAAAAATATTGACCATTTTTGACAATTTTTGAAAATATTAGGCAATTATTAACCATTTTTTCAAAATATTGGCAGTTTTGACAATTATTGACCATTTTTTAAAATTTTAACAATTTTTGACAGTTTTTGATTGGTTTAGACAATTATTGTCCGTTTTTGACAATTATTGACAATTTTTCAAAAATTTCAACCATTTTTCAGAATTTTTGACAATTTTTAACAATTATTGACCGTTTTTGACAGTTTTTTATAATTATTGACCATTTTTCAAAAATTTTGACAATTTTTCAAAATTTTAATAATTATTGACCATTTTTGACAGCTTCTGACAATTATTGACAATTTTTTAAAAATTTTGACCATTTTTCAAAACTTTTGACAATTTTTAACAATTATTGACCATTTTTGACAGTTTTTTAATAATTATTCACCATTATTTAAAAATTGACCATTTTTCAAAATTTTAACAATTATTGACCATTTTTGACAGTATCTGACAATTATTGACCATTTTTGACAATTTTTCAAAAATTTTGACAATTATTGAACATTTTTCAAAATATTTAACAATTTTTACCATTTTTCAAAATTTTAACAATTATTGACTATTTTTGACCATTTTAAAAAATATTGACCATTTTTGAAAAGTTTTGACCATTTTTCCAAATTTTTGACAATTTTTGAAAATATTAGGCAATTATTGACCATTTCTTCAAAATTTTACAAATATTGCCTATTTTTGACAATTTTTGACAATTTTTGACAATTTTTGAAAATATTTGGCAATTGTTAACCATTACTTCAAAATTTTGACTGTTTTTGACAATTATCGACCATTTTTCCAAAATTTTGACAATTTTTTAAAGTTTTAACCATTATTGACGGGTTTTGACAGCTTCTGACAACTTTTCAAAAATTTTGACCATTTTTCAAAAATTTGGACAATTTTTAACAATTATTGACCATTTTTGACAGTTTTTTATAATTATTGACCATTTTTCCAAAATTTTGACAATTTTTCAAAATTTTAAGAATTATTGACTATTTTTGACAGCTTCTGACAATTATTGACAATTTTTCAAAAATTTTGACCATTTTTCAAAACTTTTGACAATTTTCAACAATTATTGACCATTTTTGACAGTTTTTTATAATTATTGACCATTTTCCCAAAATTTTGACAATTTTTCAAAATTTTAACAATTATTGACCATTTTTGACAGCTTCTGACAATTATTGACAATTTTTCAAAAATTTTAACCATTTTTCAAAACTTTTGACAATTTTTAACAATTATTGACCATTTTTGACAGTTTTTTATAATTATTGACCATTATTTCAAAATTTTGACAATTTTTTACTATTTTTAAAAATTTTGACAATTATTGACTATTTTTGACCATTTTTGACAATTTTTGACCATTTTTCCAAATTTTTGACAATTGTTGAAAATATTAGGCAATTATTGAACATTTCTTCAAAATTTTTACAAATATTTCCCATTTTTGACAGGTTTTGACAATTTTTGACCATTTTTCCAAATTCTGACAATTTTTGAAAATATTAGGCAATTATTAAACATTTCTTCAAAATTTTTATAAATATTTCCCATTTTTGACAGGTTTTGACAATTTTTGACCATTTTTCCAAATTTTTGACAATTTTTGAAAATATTTGGCAATTATTAACCATTTTTTCAAAATTTTGACTGTTTTTGACAATTATCGACCATTTTTCCAAAATTTTGACAATTTTTCAGAATTTTTGACAATTTTTCAAAATTTCTGAAGATACGACTCTTAGTGTGGATTTATGCAGCAACATTTAACAATTATCAATTAGCATTTATCAATTAATATTTATCAATTAATATTTATCAATTATAAGTTAAACTACTCATTTCACTATGACTCCATTTATGCAGACAATTAACAATTAACAATTACGAAGTTGGCTAACTTTTAACTTTCTTAAATTGAATGTACCGAATTTTCATCTAGTGCGCAACTAGTACGCAGATCCTGAAGTTGACAGTCCATCTCCTTTTCCTGCCTTTGTTCAATAAGATCATACTTGCCGTCAGCATCATTGATAAAAGAAAAGAAGTCTCAGCTTCTTCATTTCTACTATGAATCTTCAAAATTGTTCCAATGCACAAATATACATGAAAATGTAGGGTTATAATAACTAGTCAGAGTACTAGTTCAGAGTACGAAATAGCGAAGAGAAGAGAATCTTTATCGATATTTTGTTACAGGGTGCCAGTCCGAGACTTCTGGTCATCCTGGCCAAACAAACCCTGAGCCCCATAACATAAACGACTTTTCTACTACGTCTACATAACTTTAATCATCAGCCATTTTTGAAATGTCAAAAGTTTAGAATTTTAGTTGATAATATAATATTTAATTTTCACTTACCAATATAAAATTGAATAAACAGACCAGTAGAGCTCTTAAAATGATTGATTTTAACAATTATTAAATATACTTTAGCACCAACTCGAATTAACATCAGAATACACTATGATGCGACTAACATAATTGTTGCACGATCACTTATTGGGTTTGTTCGCGGATGTGATCCGAATCAGTTCAGTGCCTATCAGCATGCGCATTCTGAATATTTAATAATAGTTCTGTGTTCGTGGATCATATCGGATTGGTTCGATATCGATTCGATTTACCACAAAGAAAATATAGAAGATATTTAAATTATCTATTCAATCTATTTTGGTTTTTAAATTATTTTTTCGATCAGGTTCTGAGAGGTGATCTGTGGTTCGTTCGCGGTATAATAGAGGAGTTCAGTTTAAGATCAGTGTGGCCAACAAAAAGTGGTTTTTATGACAAGATCGACAGTTAATGTCTATCATTCAAAACATAATATTTTTGAAGGTTTTTTATCATTGCGAATATCTTTATTGCTTTATTAATACAATGAATACACCCCCGAAGCGTAAATCTTAAAATTTAAAATGACATCTTAGCTGAATTCTCAACGTATCGGTGGCCAATAATTCTAGGAACTTTTGACAAGTCACCATTTCATTTCTATCATTTTGTCACTATTTATGTCAGATGTCAGTGTTATTTGTTTTTGTTGATATTTGTTTATATTTATTTTCCATACTTTTGTCGTAGTTCTAGTTAGTTGTATCACTTTATTCTTCTGATCGCTTTTTCCACTGACATCTGACATAACTAGTGACAGAAGTGAATTGGTGATTTGCCGAAAGTTCCTAGAATTACTGGCCACCAATGCATTGAGAATTCAGCTAAAACGTTATTTTAAATTTTCGTTTTGGGGGTGTATTAATTGTTTTGATAAAGCAATATGGATGTTCGCAATGATAAAAAACCTGCAAAAATCTTATGTTTTGAATGGTAGACATTAACTGTCATTCTTGTCATAAAAACCACTTTTTGTTGGCCACACTGACCTTAAACTGAACACCTCTATTAAAATTATTATGATTAGTTACTAGACATGCGCTCTAGACAATCCAGAGCTAATTCCGAACTGGTTTGAATTGTAAGCCGCGAACATAGCTATTGTTGTCTCTTTCTACGATAATTTAAAGAAACTCTTACCTATGTCTTGTAGTTTCTCGTGTGTAAAAGACCAATCGTTTCGTGTTTTCTATTGATAGAAGATATTCCAGAGAAAATATGTATTGTGTGTTTGATAAATAGGTTTGTTCGCGGGTGCAATTCAGAACCAGTTCAGGGACTATTCGCACACGCATCCTAAAATTGGCGTTCGCGGTTTTGTAGTTCTGAATTTTTAATAATAGTTTGTTGTTCGCGGATCATATCGGATTGGTTCGTTATCGATTCGGAATCGGTTCTAGCAGTTCTCTGATTTTCGTAAGGAGTTAATGTTGGGTTCCACTGCTCATGCGCAAATGATCAATATGTCAGTTGTTTTCCTATTTTAGTTGCTTATGGTTGTTTATTTTTTCGTTTGTTGTGTTGTAGCATTGTAAGCAAATATCAAAAAAGCTAGAGTCGCTTATTTTGTTTTCGTTCAGGTTCTGAGAGGTGATCTGACGTTCTGATATCGTTCTCGGTATAATCAAATTATTTGATGGTTCGTAACTAGGCATGCGCTCTAGACAATTTAAAGTTTATTCCGAACTGGTTCGGATTCGGTTTGGATTGTAACCCGCGAACGTAGTTAATAGGTTCGTTCCAACCACCCGTAATTTACAGTAACATTACTAATACACATGCGCAGCTAAAAAAAAATCGTTCCAACCATCTGAAATTACTGGTTCAAAACTCTCGATTACCATGAGTTCTTTGTTCCATCTCGTTTGCAGACGAGTAAAATTACCGTTCAAACGATTCTTGCTGGATAGCGAGTATCGAAAGTTCTCAAATTAGGAAACATGAGCAATAGTAACATTTAAACTGTCAAATTTCAAATTTGTTTTTTATAGAAAGTGTAAATAGGTGTGGAAGTGGTTTTTTAGTTTTTGAACTGTTTTTAATACAGTGTTTTATCGGGGACTGTTTTTTTTTATTTACGACTGTTTCTTCGTATAGTTGTTGAAAAAAGAAGGGAAGAATGCACCTTGTTAATTCTAATGAATATTCTTTTTTTGTACAAGTAGGACTGGAAGAATTTCTTGTTGTTTCGCCAAGAGATAACGAGGGTGCAAGAGCACTTCAGGAAATTTGGCACACCGCGTGTGTTAGTTAGTTTGCTAACTATATTTTAATATAGGGTTATTAAAATATCTTTATACTGAATTATGTTTTAATTATAACCCTCTTACAAACATGTTACAGGAATGCCGGTGACATGTCACTCCCCTCGATACACTGCATGGCTGCCAACTCTGGCCAGGGCCATAGACCTAACTACAACACATAGATATGTGAGCTATCCAACAGCGTGCATCTACTAAACTAGTACAAAATACGTTCCAACCGTTTGGTAAAAGATTACCGGTAACTTTACTAATGTCTCTTTCGCATGTGCATTAAACAGTTCAATTACTGGATACGTACGATAACAGAATTGTTGGTTGGAACGAACCTATTATATCATAGATCAAATAGTAACGTATTGGTGAAATTTCAGCGTTTCTACTATGGAGTAACGACTAATATTAGTACCTATACGTTTAAAAAGACTGTGATTTAGTTTCTGTTGGAGGTACTGCAGGACTCTTCATCGGCGCTTCTCTATTAAGTATCGTAGAACTACTTTACTTGCTTTATTTTGGAACACCGAATAAATAAATAAGTAATTATATTATATTGAAAATGGAAATTTTTATTTGTATAAAATAAATATAGAAAAATACAAAATATTTACTCGTTTATTTCACAAACATTCTTTACTCTAATCGGATCGCTTTTTTGGGAAATACCAGGAAATATATAAACATCCTCTACCTCCCTTATATTCGAAGCATTTTTTTCAGAATTGTCTTGTAGGAATGACACATCTCCATTTGTAGACGAAGAAAGATTTTCATCTTGAATAGTTGAAATGTTTTCATCATCGGTTGGCTCAAAAATCGCAAATTCCACGTTATGGTTTTCACTAACGGCATTTAAACAATCAGTCTCTTCGTAAATTTGTTGATCATCCGAAGTTGAAGAAACCTCCATATTAGAAACTCTACTTTCACTAACATTTCCAAAATCTATCAAACTCTCATCAACTTGTGTTTCGATGACTTGATGTGGACGATTTGCTTGAGAATCGCCTCGAGTACCATTAATTAATACTGCGTCATAAAACGAATCCATTTCCCTACCACAACCACCGTTGTTTGCATTATTTAAAGGAGGTAGAGACAAATTAGAAATTTCTCCTATCAATATCACCTCCATTTCCGTATGTTCCATATTAATTAATTCTTGTTTAATTTCTTTATCTGCTGCGATCGGATCGACTCGATTTAAAATATTTTTGACAGTACGAAAATTAACGTCAACGGGAGTTAGATGGTTCCAATGTTTAAGTTCTCTACTAGTTTTATCGCTGGAATCGTACTTGTAACGTACGTTAACTGTGGATCCATTTTTGACGTCGATGGGTATTTTATAATAGAACAAATGTTGTTTAAGAGATTTTAGTTCGATGGTCAAATCGCTGTGATTGACTTTAATTAATCCGTTTGTCGGTAAAAAAGTTTGAGAGGCGTTGTTTATTTTTCTGTGTTGTTTGTTGTATTGCACCAATAAATTTTTTATAATTTTTATGTCTGTAGAATTATTCAATAAGGAGGAATTTAAACCATTGTAATTCTTTATAGCAATATCGATATTAATGGGGGAATTTTTATTGATTGTAGTTGGAATGATAACGTTGGGTAGACTTTTTTTGCTGTGATCCTCGATGGTTTTCATTTCTATTTTTGAAGTTAAACCGTACGAATCAAAAGTTTTATGAAATTTCCGTCTAACATTAGCGTCTAATTCTATTTTCTGAAGAGGAATTTCCGGTACATGGATCATGGATTTCATAATCTTTTGTATTTTGCATTCGGATTCGACGTGTTTTTGTTTAGTTTCCAAAGTTTTGAATTTACTCTTGCAAAATTGACAATTTAAATGCTTGGTCATGTGTCTTGACAAGGTATAAGCGCTAGAATGCACAGAACTACAGACGCCACAAATATGTAACATTCGCGAGGAAGCTACTGATAAATCGGGAACATCTTCACGAACTGACTGTTTTTTTACACTTTTCTCTGAAGATGAATTATTATCACCGGAAAATTTCCTTTTCATTTGCTGTCCAAGTTTATTATTTTTCGATTCATTTAAATCAATCAATTCTTGTCTTTCAAAATTTTGCAGATGATGAAGTTGGTTATTGGATATTGTATGTTTAACTGCAACTCTTCTAGGTTGGCTCAAAGCTAGGTGAACGTATTTGTACATATTCAGTTTCTTGCTTTTAAAATAATTTTCTACTGCGTCCATCTCCATAACAACTTTGGGTTCTATATTGCTTCTAAGACAAGTTGTCGGAATTCTTATATTGGAGTACTGTCTAAACAATGATGTTATACTAGAATGGAGTTTATAATCTGGTTTCGTTAAAACTCTTAGTTTGCTTTCTATTTTCTCTTCTGGTGGTTGGTTAGATACTGCAAGATTGCTCTCCCTTTTCTCTTCTGGTGGTTGGTTATATACTGCAAGATTGCTCTCCCCTTTCTCTTCTGGTAGTTTCGCAGACAATTCGTATTTGCTCTCCATCTCCTCCTCTTGTGTTTTGGCAGATACTTCCATTATTTGTTCCTTTTTTACAGCTGGTGCTATTTCAGTTACGCTATTTTCTTTTGGTGGTTCGGTAGAAACTTCGACTGTTCGTTCAGAATTAATTTTCTTTTGATCTGTCTGAATTTTGTCTACATAGTCATTTCCATTAGATTGGTTGACAGTTTTCTTTAACTGTTCGTACTGTGCCTAAGAAAAAAAAATCTTTATCAGCAAAATAGATGATTTAATTGTTTAAACATACCTTTAATGATTCATCATTTCTTTTAGCCTGATCACGAAATTGAAACATTTTGATGACGTCAGCCACGCATTTTGAACATATATTTTGGGATATCTCATCCTGTTTTGTAACCTAAAAGGAAGAAGATTGGAAATCAAAAATCTAACAAATTTCTACTCTCTGATTTATTTATGAATTGCTAAAACAATGGCCACTTTTTTACTGACCGTAGGACTTGAAATGCTTGGGCATCGACATGCTTACAGATAAATCAAGGCACATCGACCCCAAAGGAAAGACACCATCATTGATTTGACGGTTGTTAAACTTACATCGCTAGATAAACCATACATTTTTTCAATCAGACGTTTCCTGATTTTTTAATATCGCTGTTTACTTTTCTTTATGAACGCACATGCGTTAGTAATCGTAAATTATTTATTTAAATAAAATCTGTTTATATGGCACAAAAAACAGTTTGGTGTAGCTTAGACCAAAGATCGGTTCCAAAGAGTCTAACCACTCGAATAAGGAGCCTGTACAATCAGAATCACAGCTACGTCAGTCAGTCAGTAAGGTCTAAAGATATGGGAAAACGAACTAAAGAGAAAAAACTTGAGAATAAACATACAGAACACAAAAGTAATGTCCACTGGATCAGATGATAAAGAAATTAATTTAAAGATACAAAAGGAAGAAATCGAGCAGGTAGACGTATTTAAATACCTTGGTATAAAGATAAATAAAAATGGAAATGAAGATATTGAAATAAACGCAAGGATCACCAATGGATCAAAACTTTATCATTCATTATCAAGATCATTTATAGGAAAAAAGGAAATCAGTACCAAAACCAAAATTACTGTATATAAAACAGTTTACCGGCCAATCCTCACTTGTGGAAGTGAAAGCTGGATACTGTTACAGAAATCCAAAAGTCGAATCCAAGCAATGGAAATGAAATATCTGAGGAGAGTGAAGGGAATAACACGAAGAGATCGGATAAGAAACAAGGTAGTGAGAAAGGAACTGGAAGTAGAATCAATACTAGAAGTATTAAATAACCAAAAGCTTAAGTGGTTCGGACACCTAACAAGAATGAACGACATACCAGTCAGGGATGTGTGGGAAGCACGACTTGATACAAAAAGGAAGAGAGGAAGACCTAAGAAAACTTGGAACCAAGAAGTTGCAGAAATACTGGAAAGAAGACATATAAAATGGGAAGAAGCAAAAAGATGGCAAAAAATAAAAAGGAATGGACCAATTTCATCTACGAACAAAAAATTTAGATATAGACACCTACCCTTACACCTTTGGGTATAAAAAGGCTTTTTGATTATATATAAATATAAATTAAACCTGAAAAATTATTACCTATCCTACCTATCCTACCTACCTATACGTATTGATAAGTGAATATACCCCTTGACGACGTGATATAATCGTTTTGGTGTTTCGCCTCCTGCCATATTGTGATCATTTCCATAGTAACGGGCAAGCTCAATGATATGTCAGTTAATTCTACTACAAATTCCGAAAACAACAATACATCAAATATGTATTATAATAATTGTACCTTCAATATTAATATTATTCGTTATATAATCGTAACGAATACCAACTCGAGCATAGACAAAATTTTTCGATTATTTACCTCTTCACTCGACGTATTTCGCGAAACACCACTCGAGCTGCACTCTCGTGATGTTTCGCCAAATACGTCTCGTGACTCGGTGAATAATCGAATATTGTCTATGCTCTTGCGATATTATAACTGAGAATACAATTCATGTGTCATCTGACCATTTTTCTATGATTTTAATTGGCTGAAATAGAGTAGTAAGAGGCTATCAAATTAGGTTTATAATAAACATTTATAATGGGCGGGGCGTGCGTTGTTAAAAATTGCATTAGTGGTAGTGCTGGTGATATAAGACGAAGACATGAGCTGAATTTAAAAAAAATCCACGATTTTTTAAAGTACCAAAGGTTATTAAAAATATTCAAAGATAAATGAAGTAGGAAAGAATATTTATTGTGATAGACTAAAATTATATACCTTAGTAAAAATATAAATATATTCAGCTACTTATTTTACCACCAAACGATCACAATTTCGATATTTTTGAAAACGAGATCAAAAAACGGATTTCCTATTCACGATATTTTCCATTTCTATGACCTAACCTCACTTACCAAACTCGTAAACCGCGAAAGGTAAAAGTAGTTAGCAACCAATAAAACATCATAAACTCGAGTTTAATGATTGGCTGTTATTGTTCTGCCGTCAGATGTTTTGGTGCAAGATTTCAAGTGGCGCCCTCTATCATGACCAGAAATTGGAATACATGGAGTTCGATCTCCTTTTATAGTCTCCATTCGTTGTCAAATCAATTGGAAAAATGCCGCAGTTTTGACACAATAAAGGCCGATTTATATATAAACTTGCAGTTGCCGTTCCCGTTGAAAGTTAAAAAGCTACTTTCACATTTTCGCATTTATATTATCCGTTGCTGTTACCGTTTCAAGTTTTGCAGTTCATGCCGTTCGCATATTAACCAATCAAAAACCTGGCCGATTGACATGAATCGGGCTTAGTGGATTTAACATAACCTTAAATATGTTATTAAAAGCTGACTAGCTGATGAGTCACGTTGATCAAGATTGATTTTTGTTGATTTGTGCTTTGTGAAGAATGGATTTCGATATTGATGAAAATGATATTATCCATGACAATGACTCTCAAGAAATCATTGTAGAAGTAGAAGGAGGTAATAAATAAATATAACACAAAGGCGGCGAACATCAAACGTCAGGTTTATAAATTGACACAACTGCAACCAAAGAATATACCACTTAACAAGAAGCGAAGCTTCCGATCATTTTTTGTATGCGCATGTCTGAAAATCGCCATTTTAATAATAAGATACTTGTCATACTTCACTTTGTCGACCAATTATATCGCCGATATTTAAAATTTTTATCATTTTCTAAGTGTATTTACTAATTTATCTGTCAACGTCGGTCTCTCGAGGTCATAAATTTTGGTTACCAAAACATCAAAGAAAATGCGTCGGGCTTCGCTTCTTGTTAGTTGGTGTATTCTGTGCTGCAACGTCAAACAGCAACGGGAGCGGGATCGGCAATGGCGACGGCAATTGCAAGTTTATAAATAGACCTTTAAGGTTAGGTTTTGTATGTGATTTATTGTTTATTGACATCGATCATCGTCTTAATATTTACAAGTTTTTCTGGTGCTACCGAATTCATTGTTTCTTCAATATTGAAAAAATAGTTATTTTCGCTACTAAGTAATTAGGCAAATCTGCAATGTGTAGTTAAACGTATTAAAATGCCGAAAAAGTGGAACAGTAAATGCCAACAAATATATCTTCGATTATGGGACAATGGGGCTCGCTTACTGCTATGAAACTAATCTTGCATTACAGCCTTTTTGCAGCAACTTTGTTGCAGGCAATATCAATTGCATGCAAAATTAAAAACCAGTCTTCTTACGTCTGAGCCTATTTGTTGCAAATTTCCAAGATTTTTTTGACAATTGTCAAATTATTATCACATTAATATTAAGGTCTGCAGATAATTTTAATGTTTAGGTAGTTTACAACAAAAACAAAATATAATATAAATATAAAGTATGGTTATGATTCTTCTTCTACTTTTTATAGTTGGCCATTATAAAGAACGACTCACACAATAATTATGTTGCAAAAATCTAAAATCACTAAAATGTAAAGTAGCGCATGAATAACCTTGAATATTTCACTTATACATGTTGTATCAATGCAACGAATGCTAAATTATTAAATGGAAATTCAGCGGAAATTCCACGTTGCCATGACAACCGTTGTCAAACAACGTTAAAATAATAAACGTGAAACGTCAAAGAAGAGTTTCTTAGAGGTCATGGAATCGATTCGGAGATATAACAGAACGGGAAATTGACAAAAATGTATTAAGTTACTGTTTCAATAAATAAATAATTTGTTTTTATTGAGATTTTTAAGTTAGAGACGTTACATTATCTATCTGAATATAGTGGAGATATACAGTAATTTGTATTATTATTCGAGAAATATTCTCCCTAAATACCGCTTGTGCTTAAAAATTAACCGGATAATTTCCATTCAAGCTTGTTGTTAATAATTCCACGAGTTCGAAGTAAGAGTGTGGTGTGTGGTGTGGTTTGGTGTGGTTTGCTGTGGTGTGGTGTGGTGTGGTTTGGTGTGGTGTGGTGTGTGTGTGTGTGTGTAAACCTCTTATAACTTCTGAACGGCTTGACCGATTTGATTGCAGATAGTGTCATTCGAAAGGGCTTCACCGAAGTTAGATTTCCTGTAAGTTGGAACCAATCGGACCGGTGGATTTCGAGAAATTGCAAAAAAAGTAAAAAAGTTGTTTTTTTTTCATTTTTTCAAAATATCTCCGAATTGGCTGAACCGATCGACCTCAAAAACTAATTAGCTCTTAACCTTGAAAAGGTTGAGATATCGTTGTCGAAAAAAATCGAAAAATAGTGTTTTTTTGTAATAACTAACTAAATGTTTCATCAGATCAATTTTTTTGTTCGAAATTTTTTATAGAGCTCAAAAAACTACATCGATCGCCGCCAACCGCGTGAAAATCGATTAATTCATTCAAAAGTTACAGCAGTTTGAAAATTAAAAAAATTGGTTTCATCGAACTTTGATAAGACTTTTGAGCTCGAAGAGCTCACAAGCATCGAGTAGCTTTATCTTTGAGCTCGGAGAGTTCAAAATAACACAAAACTGGCGAGAAAATCGCATGCGTTTGAAAATTGAATTTAGAGGAATATATAAACTGTTAAAGGACACGTGAAAGTGATAGAGTCGCATAGTTTACTTTGCAATTGTCCCAAGAAATTTTGATAGCAACCCAACACCCAAAAAGCTTAGTTCTAAAGACTCCTAAAATTAAATGCTTTCCTTTTTATAATTTTTTCAGGTATAATAGTACAAACACAACTAACTTAGAAAATTAATATTAATAACAACAACATAACCTCTTTTCTTTTTTAATCGAATAGAGATGAAAAATCTTACACATTGAGTAGAATAAGACATACGTCTCTTAAATAGAAAGACTATTGAAGTTGTCGCTGTCATTCGCTTCGCTATCGCATCTTCGGTCATGTACAGCTAGGCTCGGAAACGACCGAACTCAGTTACAGAGTAGGAAACATAGAGAAATAATAATAAGAGAGGTTTTAAAACATATGGAAGGAGCTGGAACAAAGTTTGTGCGCAACCTGTAGCGCATGGCGCTTCACCGCAACTAGCTGAACTAACAAACCCTGCCTCCCACTACTCGAAACTTGTCATTTTCAAATTTTCAACATTATTTATATGGAGGGTAGAAGGAAGGAGCACCTGTAAACAGCAAATTATAATTCGAAGATTCACCGAAATGGCGCTCGTGTAGCTAATGGAAATGATGTGAATTTAGGGTTATAAACTGAGTGAAGTGTGCTAGGTTGAAAAATTTAGTATTTTTCGTGACTTGTGTAGTTGAGAAATATGCAGTATTTAAAATCTCAATTATTTACGTAGTATTTCCTTTTTTAAGTTTGTATCTTACTCTAATAATTCATGGCGCCGTTTTTAAAATCCTTCCACCTGCTACTATGGCGCCACCTTAATTTGCTTCCTTTCGATGGACACTTTTTAATACATTCAGATGGTGATCCTTCCTTCTACCCTCCATAATTATTTACATTTGATATTTATCGTTGGAATTTTTCAATTTATTAATTTCTTGGCATTTCTGCAAAGTGCATCAACTATTCTAATTATTACTATTAGTTATTATCACAGGATTCATTATCATTTATCATAGGTTAGTTAAAAAAGTAGATTTTTACTTTTAACATTTAAGGTTAGGTTTTCATAAAATAATGGAAACATTATTTTTCATTTTATCGTTTTTTTTGCAGACAATAACGAAGATTTTCCAAAAGTTCTTGACCCAAAATATGTAGGAACTAAGTACGGTACTAGATGTAAATGTAATTTAGGACCTACAACTGTTGAAGGTACCTACTACTTATGTGAAGTGCTTCAATATTTTGAACATTGTATAATTTGTGTGTGCTTCAAGATGCCTCCAGGTAGATTGGTGTATAAGTGTGCAGATGAGAATCAGTTTCGAGTCCTAGATATTTAACCTGATATTTGATGTTAATTTTTATACAATGTCCACGATTATTGATGGTAAGTTCAGAGAAATCTGGTAGACTATTTGAATAACTGGAAAATGGAATGGCAACTGTTTGTTCCATATTAAGATATAATTGTAATTATGACTCAGTATATTTGGATCAGTTTTTGACCAGCATAAATAATGGAGACAAAAGACAAATCTATAAAACTTGAAATTGTAAATAACAATTTACCACTTTTACATGTTCTTATCGATAAATTTCCAAAGGATATAAAACAAGTGTTTACCGTAACCCAACACACACTAATAGGTATTTAAATTTTGATACAAGAAAATTAAATTAAAACAAATTAAAAGTCAAATACTTGATGTATCGATTCATACAATACATACATATATACAATACTTACATACATACATACTCGCATACATACATACATACATACAAAAAGTATGACAATAAGAAGTTAAAAAAATTCATACTATACAATTCATAGACATTTAATAAATATTGTTAAGATAAAACTATTTTCACATATTTTTCTTCATGCCTACTATGTATATTATATTTTTTAATGCTGTAAGCTGTAAGAGACCAAGATTTACATGTTTTTACAAAAGTATTACTATACCTAGTGAATTAAAATATACTGATATTTATTAGATTAAGTTGGAATTTGTTATTGTTTTATTTATTTTTAAATCTTTTGGGCTCTTTTTTATAGAAATAAGTATTGTTTTTTCATTGAAACCTAGTTTGTTTAAACTTAAGAATAAAACTGTGATTAATTTGATTATTTGTTGAAGGCTGTTTTTTATGTATTCGATTTATTTTATATTGACTGTTTTTTTAGTTAGATTATTTGTTGAAGGCTGTTTTTTGTGTATTTGATTTATTTTATTTTAACTGTTTTTGTTTAGTTTAGTTTAACCTCTGACTGATGGTGCCGAACTAATCCATCAATACCTAGTGAATTAAGATATATTGATATTTATTAGTTTAAGTTGATATTTGTTATTGTTTTATTTATTTTTAAATCTTTGAGGCTGTTTTTTATAGAAATAAGTATTGTTTTTTCATTGAAACCTAGTTTGTTTAAACTTAAGAATAAAACTGTGATTAATTTGATTATTTGTTGACGGCTGTTTTTTATGTATTCGATTTATTTTATATTGACTGTTTTTTTAGTTCGATTATTTGTTGAAGGCTGTTTTTTGTGTATTTGATTTATTTTATTTTAACTGTTTTTGTTTAGTTTAGTTTAGCCTCTGACTGATGGTGCCGAACTAATCCATCAATACCTAGTGAATTAAGATATATTGATATTTATTAGTTTAAGTTGGTAATTGTTATTATTTTATTTATTTTTAAAACTTTGAGGCTGTTTTTTATAGAAATAAGTATTGTTTTTTCATTGAAACCTAGTTTGTTTAAACTTAAGGCTAAAGCTGTGATTTATTTGATTATTTGTTGTCATTGTTGTTGTTTTTTTATGTATTTGGTTTATTTTAGACTGTTTTTTTTTTAATAAGATTATTTGTTTGAGATTACTTTTTTTGTATTTGATTTATTTCATTATTTATTTTCTATTGACTGTTTTAGTATGTTATTTTAGATATTTTATTTTGTGAAAGATGTTAAATTAATATTTTCTCACTTGCAAAGGTTTTTTTTATTCTCCTACCATAATTCCCTATAATATTATAATAATATAGCTAATAAAATATTTGCAGCTGAATTATTTAGCACAATAGCCTCGACTTCAAAGACTAGAAAACAAATAATATTAAAGTGCAAAATCTTTTAATTGCAAATATTGTACAATATTACGTGTATTCTGAAAGCTTAAAAATTCAAAAAGCGCGCGTCTTAAGTGATAGTTCATACCTTTAGCCAAGGTAGGCGCTAGTGGTAACTCTGTGCCACAGAACACTACACGTTTAACACCTCTCTTATTTTTTATTTCTCTATGGTACGAAATAGCGAAGAGAAGAGAATCTTTAAAGCGTGGGCGCTTTTTGCCATATTTTTCGTATATCGAGCGCCCGATGCTTTTTTCACAATAATACTAATATTTTTCGTTCATTATTGCTTTAAGCTTATTTTAAAAATTATTTTGAACTTTCTAGTCCGATATTATTTAAAAGCGTGTTTTTTAGTTTTTTTAAAGTATATTTATATTTATTGTCGTAAATAAATGGAAGAGTTCTATATAAGGTCAATGTAGCCAACACAATAAAATAAAATGATCAAAATGACATATGAAATGGGGGTCACTGACAGGGTTCACCTATTGACTTAATTTTTCAGTTTGTTTAGGGTGTTTTGCTTTCTAATGTTTACCACAAATGTCACAGGTAACTGTCAACATTTTCAGTGTAAGCAGCACAGGCGTAGTTTTAGCTTGGTATTTGTTTTGTATGTTTTAAATTTTCAAAATTAAATTATAATCTACTGGAAAGACATACATACAAAGGAATAAAGTTTATAAAAATAAAACCACGCTATGACAACCAATGTTATGACGTTGACTTTGACAGTTAACAGACAGGCCATAAGCCTTAAGAAGCAAAATTCCCTAACTTAAAACGAGCTTTTTATCTTTTGGGTACAATATATAATATATAAAACATCGAGTATATCTGAAAGAAACAAGATGTAAGTTAAATGGTAACCCCTTTCAGTGACCCCCATTTCTTATGTCATTTTGATAATTTTAATTTATTGTGTTGGCTACATTGACCTTATAAAGAACTCTACATAATATATTAACCTATCCTCGTATGCTTACCTCAACTGTCGTTAACGTCAATACTATTGCTTCCATCTTTTGTGGAAAATCAAACCGTTTATGAAAAATCGACACTAAATCCATCTTAGATGAGCACAGTCTACAAACATTCTTCAGAATAAACAACCTTAACTTCATTTCCGAGTCCGTCATCTTACAAATAAAATTACGTAAACCGATTTAACAGTATGTTTCAAGCCGAACAATCTCAATTCAACTGAGTTCGTAAAAGTAGCAAACAGGTTGTACGTTCGGAAGATGTCGGGGAACTTATTCGGATCACGCTACGACGAACATTCCAAATATTCCTGTACTATACCAGGAGCGTACAATATTTTTTTTTCGTAGCAGATAAGATACCAGGCAAAGTGAATATATTTTTTACCAAGGGACGTTAGAAAAAATATATACATCTAATTTTATTATTTCTTTAAAAAAAATAAACATTCTTACAAAAGTTATAACATAAAAAAATAACAATCTTATAAAAATTAATACAATTTAAGCAAATAGTGTATTAATGATATTTTACTCAAATCCTCATTGCCAGTCACTCGATGTATTTCTTAGTTATAAAAAAAACTAGTATATTACATACAGGATGATCCATAAGTAAGTATGTTAAAAACCAAATATTCCTGTACTATACGAGAAGCGTATAATATATTTTGTCCACGACTATTTGATAATGTTTACATTTTACGTGTGCTTCTTCAAGTATAATGACGTACATTATTCACCGGTGAATAATAGGTGTGGATAATGAACAGGTCACGTGACACGGACAAATAGGACATTTATTGAAGGTTATTTATATACAAATGTTACAATATAATATTTAAAAAGTTTGTCCGCGACCCAGATTCGAACCTTATAGTTGTTTCGCCATCAGGAGAGAGTATTAAAATTATCGGAAACCAGTAAACCATGGGCGTACATTTATAGAATTATATTTATAATGATAGTCTATAAATATTTACTTTAGACCCCCGGTTACAAATATTAGGTAGTAAAACTTTAAGTTATGTGGAAGATGTTGAACTTGGATTATATGCAAAATGTAATTGTCATTTTAAACTGCATTTTACCAAGAAATTACAATAATTTGGAAATTTTACTGTTTTGACCGGATGTAGGTAGGTATTAAGGGGATTAAACAAAGAGCTATTAGCATATTATCATATTTGCATAAAAAAAACTGGTGATTACCATGAGGATATGAATTCAGATGTATTCGAAGAATATTTCGAGCAAATGATAAAGTTCATTCCTAAAGGGAATGCTAGTTATCATTCACGGCAAATTGAAAAAATTCCTACTTCGTCATGGAACAAACTTCAGATCGTTGAATGGTTAAGAAAAATAAAGATGGTTTGTAGTGAAGATTTACTTAAAGCTGAGTTACTTTAGTTAGTTCAGTTGAATAGACCTCCTGTACGATACGCACTTGATGAAATTAATGTGTTGCGCCTTCCTCCCTATCACTGTGAGCTCAATCCAATTGAGCTCATTTGGGCGCAAGTTAAAGGAGATGTAGCTCGGAAAAATACAACTTTTAAGTTAAACGATATTTGGAAACTTCGGGAAAACTCTATAAAACAAGAAAATGCTGACAATTGGGAAAAATGTATTAAGCATGTAGTAGAAGAAGAAAATAAAATTTGGGAAATGGACAATATTCTACAAGTGACATTAGATGGACAACCCCTATTTACAGACGTAACACTTGTAACATTTTTGTTGTTAACAATAGTAGTTCCGATAGCGATGAAAGTTTGTGTGAGTAGCTGTTTTAAGATTTTGTAATCACATAATAGTATTTTATGCAACGATCATGTAATGATAGCCATTAAGACACGAGCATGTTGTAGGATACGAAACGAGCCGCAGGCGTCAATGTCAATTATTATACTGAATTTAAATTGAAATTACTAGAAAATATAATATAGAAAGCGAATCAGACACTGAAATGAATGTTACCCCGCCAAAAATTAGAGAAGCAGAATAAATAGTATCCTTAAAGTGACTGCCAGAAATGTCGAAAAATTTAATATGAAAGCCTATAATCCCTTCCTAAATTGGAGGGAAAAGAAAAATAAATCAATTCATTTATAAACAGGTAATTAATAGTAGTGGACAAAATATAGTATTCTACTCGCATATAATGGCTAATATTCACCTAGGTGTTTATGTCACTCGCCTGCGGCTCGCGACATAAACGCACCTTCGTGAATAATAGCCATCATTATCTGCTTGTTGAATAATATACTATTTTTTCATAGCAGATAAGATACCAGGTAAAGTGAATATATTTTTTACCAATTAAATGTATACTTTGGACGGGACGTTATAAAAAAAATACACATCAAGTTTTTTATTATTTTTATAAAAGAAATAAACATTCTTACAAAAGTTTTAACATAAAAAAATAACAATCTTATAAAAATTAATATAATTTAAGCAAATCCTGATTGCCAGTCACTCGATGTATCTCTTAGTTATAAAAAAAAACTAGTATATTTTAATTAATGAATACAAAGTGTTCCCATAAGTATCACATACAGGATGATCCATAAGTAAGTATGTCCTCTACTATACGAGGAGCATATAAATATATATATTTTTTCATAGCGGATAAGATACCAGGAAAAGTGAATATATTTTTTACCAATTGAATGTATACTTTGGACGGGACGTTATAAAAAAAATACACATAAAGTTTTTTATTATTTTTATAAAAGAAATAAACATTCTTACAAAAGTTATAACATAAAAAAATAACAATCTTATAAAAATTAATATAATTTAAGCAAATCCTGATTGCCAGTCACTCGATGTATCTCTTAGTTATAAAAATTAACGAATACAAAGTGTTCCCATAAGTATCACATACAGGATGATCCATAAGTATGTTGAAAAAAAAATGTACAAAATTAATATAAATATTTTGGAGAAATGAACAATAATTTATACAGGGTGGTGTAATTATTCAGACATGTTGTATTTGAGCAGGGAGAAACTTAATTAATAATTCTTATTATTTTAAATCACTTATAGGTCGCACCCTAATACTAGAGAGATTCGAATCGCAACTATCACTACTTGTATTATTGCTAGAATTTTGCAAAATCCCGTATGACATATCAACAATTTCATTATTATTAGATGTATAATTTACATTTTGATTATAATTGGAAATGTTGCAATAGGGATGCGATTGAAAGGAATTATAATGAGTCGAATGTTTATTATAAACCGGTATAGACTTGAAATTCCGCTGGTTGGGATTCATATTATGAAGTTGTCTCTCTTTATCATTAAAACTGAAATTCGAATTTGTGTTTCTTTTATTATTACATGAATGGTTTACGGCAAAAGTATGTGGTAATTCATTTGATTGCACTACGGGGGGATGCCAGATTTGTTTGGTGTTCATAGTCGGTACTGAATTGTGAGGAATATACCGATTTTTTGGTATATTTTTTTTCTTGCGAGATTCTTTTTTATAAACATTCACATTAACGTTAATGAAATTTTGGAATTGTTGATCAAAAGACGTAAAAGTAGTATTATTTTGAGATTTATCCGTATACAGAAGGGGTGGTAAATAGTTTGCCGATCCATTATTATTTTGGTAATCGGTATTAAAGTTATTGTTATGTATATAAGGATACGGAGGTAGACTAGGTATGTAGTTTAAACCTAAACTGGGAATGTTCAAATTGATATTGGTGGAATTTTCATTTGTTTGCGTTTGATATGGTATTGAAGTATTATTTTCCAGGATGTTGGAAGGAGCAGTCTCATCACATTTTGTCATGGTTGTATTAACTGAATCTAGAAGTTCTTTAATAGTATCGGCGTCTATTTCCCTATCTAAATCTAAATTTTTTAAAGGATCAATATTTTCAGTGCAATTTTTAGTTTTTTTCGCGATTTTAACATCTACAGGAGTAAGTTTTGACCAGTCTTCGAATTTAGATGTCGATTCTTGTGGATTTTTAAAATTAAAGTTAACCTCAAAATTTTCTCCGTTTTTTATAGACACCGGAATTTTATATAAATCCAAAAACGATTTAAAGCCTTTAAGTTCCACGGGAACTTTATTATCGCTTGAAGAGTATGTTTTTAAAGACAATCTTAATTGATCGAATTCCGTTTGAGTATTTTGTTCGATTGGAAATTGATTATCATTATCGCTACTTAATAATTGTTGAATCAAATTATTTGTATCCGTTATGAAATTGATATCAGGAAATTGACTGTTCGAGATTTCTATATCCGGCGATATATCTTTGTTTTTTAGATTTTCTAAAGCTTGTCGGTACATTATTTTCAAAGATTCGTCATCTTCCAATCTTTCAACTAAAACATCTGGAACATTTTCTATTGTCTTTTTGAAAAAACAAATTTTCGAATGTGCCAATTCATTCTCAAAACAGTTTTTACAGAATTCACATAAAACTGTTTCTATTTCATCTTCCGTACATTTCGAATATTCAATTCTTGTTACCAAAAGATCATCAGGCTCCGAAATTTTTGATTCACCTTGAACTGTATGCGTAGGCAAAAGTTCACTATCATTTTTACACGGAAGTAAACTTATTCCCGAAACAGTATCAGAAAAGGGTTTTAAAGAATTTGCCGTTTTTAAAATAATATTAGACAAAATTGTAGGGCTACGTGTCACATTCAATTTTCCACTTTGCAACATTTCCAAATTTAAAACTTTATTTTGCGGCATTGTTTCATTAAAATCATGAGTTACTGCATCGGATATTTTTCTCTTTCTATCATTATCAGTTTGACAAATCGACGAAGAAGACGCTATAAGATCTATTATTTCATTTTGAAGCTTTCCATCGTCCGAGTAAGACTGTGAAGATTTTTGAACGATTTCATAACCGCTTTTATCATTTTTAAACTTAATACTAATAGGTGAAACAGTTTCCTTTGAAGCACATTCTTGTAGTCGTTCATTTTTCTGTTTTAAAGTACCCGACTTCATCACCTGCCGTATGTGTTTGTTCATGTTGATGTTTTTTTGTTTGAAGTAATTTTCAACGCCGTCCAATTCCATTTCTACTGTAGAGGAAAAGTTCGAATTCAACACCAGGTTGGGTAATTTAATACCAGGATATGTATTAAAAAGTTGTATTACGCTAGGATGCATTACGTTTCGTGGGGAAGATTTTTTCTGAAGATCCTGTAACATAAAAAATTGTGCTACTACAAAAATTACAATACAATTAAGGAAGGAATATGTTAATTGGACAAAAGTTACTCTATACCATTCGAAAGATTGGGGAATAAAAACACCCAGTGTCCAAAATGACATAGTATCAAAATATTAGTAAAAATTAATTGCTCAAGTCACAAATAAATGTCTTTGATTTTGGAGTTAAATCTGAACACTCCAAATGAGCCCACAACTGACACAGCATACACTGGATCCAAGTTAAATTTTGATGCCCTAAATAACCCATTGCAATAAATGTAAGACGCATCATCTTCATCATCAGTCTCTTGAAAGAGTTCACTTTCTTCATCTGTCTCATCTTTAATTATTGCCTTAGGACTCTTTTTTGTAGTTTGATCACGATTTAGAACAATGTGCTTCTGACATGTTTTGTTCTTTAGAGTTGTCACAGGAAATCTTCTTTTTAATTTT
This sequence comes from Lochmaea crataegi, assembly GCA_947563755.1. Classification (NCBI taxonomy): domain Eukaryota; kingdom Metazoa; phylum Arthropoda; class Insecta; order Coleoptera; family Chrysomelidae; genus Lochmaea; species Lochmaea crataegi. Next base: position 9,841,873 of record OX387433.1, on the reverse strand, counting down.
CCGTGCGTCAATTTTTGATTTTTTCTTTGCTTGCTCTTCGTTTTTATATTTCAATTCCTCAAGATTCAGAGAACATGTTAGGACTGCGTAATTTTTTGTTACATTCCTTTTTCTTGAATGGTATATTGCTTTTGGAGGTGGGGATATTTCTTTGCGACTACTGTCTTGTCTTCTTCATTACTATTGATTGGAAGTTCAGAAACGACATCTGGTTGATTGTCATCATGAAGCTGTTCCCCCAACGGACTTGGTGTTTCAGCCTGAGAATCTTCTAGTGCAATATCAGTTATGTCCGCTGGTACAAAAAGGTAATCGGGAAAAATGTTGGAATTACATGGACTGATTCATGTTTTAGCAAATCCGCTCAATGCATTTTGGATTGTTGCTGCTTTACCATACGCTTCAGAAAAGAGTTCACTCACTTGGTAAGCTGTAATAACACGAACTGGATGATTTTTCATCCATGTGGTACAAGCCTGATTGTAATACGCCTTTAGGGGTCCAAAAAACTCACATCAAGCGGCTGCATACGGTGGGTGCAGTGAGCTGGGAAGCACATGAGAATGATGTTATTCTCTCTACAAAACTACACAGCTGCTAAGGAGGTATGACTTACATGACCATCACACAGAAGGAGTACTTTATTCTCCGGAAAGGGATTAGCATATTCGCAAAAATGTTTCAGCCATTGAACGAAGAGTTCTGAGTTCATCCAACCAGACTCTTGGCACAAACCTAATCTTCCAGGAGGTGCTTTAACAAAGGTTCATCTTTTTTGTTTTTTCTTGAAAAGATCAAGGAATATGCTGGCCTCTTTCTGCGCTTGTCAGGGATCCTACTTGTTTGCGCCCAGTTGATGCCAATATTTTCGGAGGTTTCTGGACAGTAGACAGTCCACTTTCATCCATATTATAAATCTTCTCAACAGTGATAGATTTATCTTGTAGAACAGAATCTAAAACCTCAAAAAATTTGGAAACTTGAGGCTTGTTGAAAGCTGCTGGCCCTGGCTGCTAAAGTGGGTTATGGGCATCGTAGAGATATGTCGGTATTTCTTTTGCTAAATCCTCTGAGCCACTCTTTTCCTGCGATTTCTTTTTCACGGTTATATCTATGATCTAGTTTATTTTTTTTCCGCAAACTCATAAGCTAATTGTCTCACTTTGGTTGTGGTTAAACCAAACAGTCTAGATTCAAGATATTTTAGGTGTTTTTCCAACTCTTTCTCTGTTTGGGAATCAAAAGTTATTGAAAATCGGCCCAGACTTTTCTCTACACCTTTAACTCTTATTCTTATTAGCAGCTCGTGAACGAAAAGAGATTTCAAAAAAATTTCAAAACCGTTTCTAGGGTAGAGAGGGGGAACTAAAATCAATCAATCCCCCTATGCCCCACCTACAAAAATTTAAATGAGAACCCCCTACTTGTGATAAGTCGTTAGAAAGCCCGTAGAAAATGCTTTCTAACGGTCTAAGTCATAATTATACAGGGTGTAACAAGTAAGTAGACAAATTTATCGAACTACAAAAATTCGATACAAATGTGCGTTCAAATATCACGAACTTGAGTAGAGCTATCAACAAAGTTGTTAATTATTTAAAATCTTAAGAGTCTACTTCATGTATTGTACGTATCATATTTTGGGAAATTTTTTTATTTAATTTGAAATTAATCATAAAAAGTTTCGAAAAAACGTGTCTTTTCAGTTTACCGGGATCTATAGATAAATATGTACTTTTGTAACAAACGATTTGAAGATAAAGTAAAATAAATAATAATGGGCGAAATCAGAACTCGATCCGAATTAAAATGGCGGAGTTATGTGATCGCATTAATTCGGAATTAAAAATGTTTCAGCAGTTTATAATTTACAACCTCTTGAAATAAGTAACCGCAAGCTTAGATTTATGACCATGATTACAGAGTGATAAAGAAGGGTCTATTTTATTGTCCTTTTGTCTAGGTAGGTACCTGCTTCAAAAGAAAACTAACAGAGCATTCTACTGTAGTGAATAATTTATTAAAATTAAAAAATTTACTTATGGAAAAATGTATTAATTTTTTAATCTTAAGCCTGCTTTACGCTATGCTAGATTTTTCAAAGAAATTGTTATAAAATTACAGAAAACTTCACTTTGAATCAATACACAATCGCTTTTCCAGTGAAAAATGGTATTACCATGAAAATAAATAATATCTACCTACTATTTAAAACAGTTAAAATTCAAAGATGTTTCCGGTCAAATGGTTTACAACGGTAGGTACTCATAAATTCGATCATAAATTACCCACTGACGGGGGCAACCGCATTTTATTGTAGCATCTGTACTTGTTGCCGATCTTGACAGCTACCCTCGAAATCTGAAATTTCAAGGCCATTTGTGGAACGAATAGCCTTAATTGTTTATGAATTAGAGAACCAACAGGACGGCGTTGGCAATCCAGCTCTAGATGAAAATTTGTTGTACTTCCAGCAAGACGGAGCACCTCCCCATTACGCAGTAGCAGTTAGGGACTAGGGATGGCGATCTGAAATCGATTAATCGAATAATCGATACCTCGGACCGAATAAATCGATATGTTGTATTGAATCGATTCAGTGAATCGATATTTCACCCTTGAAAATCGACTTTCGATTTTTTTTTGTATTTTTGGTATAGCGGCTTTTTTTTCAATTGCCCCGGCAACATCGCAAGTAGTGATGAGAGCGGAACCGCTCGGATCCCAGCAGACTCGACAGACGCTGTTACTTTTTTTTCAAAAAAGCTTATAGGGAACCCTATAATTAGGGATGTTTGAAAAATTGAACGATTTTTATATAAATCGATTATTATTTTGTTATAATCGATTTTTAATTATCGATTTTTCGAGTAATATTAATCGATTTTGTATAAATTACGTGTGTTTGAGGAGTGGATTTTCAGAAACGGCTCTCGTATTATTTATTGACTATTTTTCAAAATTTTGACACCTTTTGACGATTATAGACCATTTCTCAAAATTATTGACCATTTTTTAACAATTATTGACAGTTTTTGACAAAAATCGTCCATTTTTAACAATTAATTGAAAATTATTGACCAATTTTGACAGTTTTTTAACAATTACTGATCATTTTTTAAAAATTATTGACCAATTATGACAGTTTTGCAACAATTACTGATCATTTTTTTAAAATTATTGACCATTTTTCAACAATTATTGACCATTTTTTAACAATTATTGATCATTTTTTAACAATTATTGACCAATTTTGACAGTTTTTCAACAATTATTGACCATTTTTCCAAACTCTTTGACAATTTTTGACCATTTTTTTGAAACTATTGACTATTTTTTACAATTATTGACCAATTTTGACAGTTCTTCAACAATTATTAACCATTTTTCAAAATTTTAACAATAATTGACAATTTTTAACAGTTTTTGACAATGATTGACCATTTTTCAAAGTTTTTTAAAAAATTTCGATAATTCTCGACCACTTTTGAAAATTTTGACAATTATTGACAATTTTCAGAAGTTTTTGACAATTATTGACCATTTTTTAACAATTATTGACAGTTTTTGACAAAAATCGTCCATTTTTAACAATTAATTGACAATTTTATTGACCAATTTTGACAGTTTTTTAAAAAATACTGATCATTTTTTAAAAATTATTGACCAATTATGACAGTTTTGCAACAATTACTGATCATTTTTTTAAAATTATTGACCATTTTTCAACAATTATTGACCATTTTTTAACAATTATTGATCATTTTTTAACAATTATTGACCAATTTTGACAGTTTTTCAACAATTATTGACCATTTTTCCAAACTCTTTGACAATTTTTGACCATTTTTTTGAAACTATTGACTATTTTTTACAATTATTGACCAATTTTGACAGTTCTTCAACAATTATTAACCATTTTTTTTAAATTATTGGCCAATTTTGACAGTTTTGCAACAATTACTGACCATTTTTCAAAATTTTAACAATAATTGACAATTTTTAACAGTTTTTGACAATGATTGACCATTTTTCAAAGTTTTTTAAAAATTTTCGATAATTATCGACCACTTTTGAAAATTTTTGACAATTATTGACAATTTTCAGAAGTTTTTGACAATTATTGACCATTTTTTGATAATTATTGACAGTTTTTGACAAAAATCGTCAATTTTTAACAATTAATTGACAATTATTGACCAATTTTGACAGTTTTTCAACAATTACTGATCATTTTTTAAGAATTATTGACCAATTTTGACAGTTTTTCAACAATTATCGACCATTATTCCATATTTTTTGACAATTTTTGAAAATTTTCCACTATTTTTCAAAATTTTAACAATTATTGACAATTTTCAACAGTTTTTGACAATTATTGACCATTTTTCAAATTTTTTTAAAAATTTTCGATAATTATCGACCACTTTTGAAAATTTTTGACAATTATTGACAATTTTCAGAAGTTTTTGACAATTATTGACCATTTTTTAATAATTATTGACAGTTTTTGACAAAAATCGTCAATTTTTAACAATTAATTGACAATTATTGACCAATTTTGACAGTTTTTCAACAATTGCTGATCATTTTTTAAGAATTATTGACCAATTTTGACAGTTTTTCAACAATTATCGACCATTTTTCCATATTTTTTTACCATTTTTGAAAATTTTCCACCATTTTTCAAAATGTTAACAATTATTGACAATTTTCAACAGTTTTTGACAATTATTGATCATATTTCAAAATGTTTGACAATTTTCATATAATTTTATTTGATTTTCTTTCAATCCGATAAATATCGTTAACGAATAAATCTCTTAGGTTTATTATAGGAATATATACGAAAAGCATCTCCATTTTTAAAACAATCCAAAAAAAAATCAACGATCTTTTCGCAGAAATCGATTTATTTTTAATTAAAATCGATTTTTTCGACAAATCCATTCATTTTGAATAAAGAAAAATCGATTTTTATTTAATCGATGATTCTTTTCCATTAATCTCACACATTCCTAATCCGATACTTTGTGATAATAATATGGCAATAAAAAAATAATTGTTATTATTATCAAATTCCCTGAACTTAAAACAAATACCCAATTTTACTGATAAGAGATCCCGGAGAGAGATTGTTTATTTAGGGGGACCTTTCTTGTTGTTTTTCAATAAAAAAGTTCGATTTATATTTACATTGTAAAAAATACAAACTTGAAAAAAATCGATTTTTTTGAAATCGATCTTTTAGACCTCGATTTTTTATGTATCGATTCATCAGGTTACGATTCGAATCGATTTAAAAATCGATCTTTTTTAGAAAGAATCGCCATCCCTATTAGGGACTGGTTAGACAATAATTATCCAAATAGATGGATTGGAAGGAGAGATCCCGTTGAGTGGCCACCCAAGTCACCAGACTTACCGCCACCTGATTTTTTTCTGTGGGGTCACCTTAAATCGGTTGTTTTTAAAACTAAACCAACCTCAATCGACGATTTACGACGTAGAATTAGTCAAGCATATGTGGCGATATTACTAAAGCAACATTTGCCAACTTTCGTATGGAGTTTGAAAATAGGTTGTACTATTGTTCACAAAACAATGGAAACCATTTTGAATATTTACTAAATTAATTAACATTTTTGTAGTTCGACATTTAACACTTTTTCATTTTGTTGTCAATAAATGTTTCTGCTTTATTGTTACACCCTGTAACTATAATTATGACTTAGACCGTTGGAAAGCATTTTCTACGGGCTTTCTAACGACGTATCACGAGTAGGGGGTTGCCATTTAAATTTTTGTAGGTGGGATAGGTTATAAGGGTTATAGGGGGTTGATGGGTGTGCGTTCTCTCTCATGTCATTTTAGTTCCCCTCTCTACCCTAGAAACGATTTTCAAATCTTTTTGAAATCTCTTTTCGTTCACGAGGTACAGACCATTGTAAGTTTTAAAATTGACACCCTGTATTAACATAAAATTGCGAATACTTTTCAATATTATGCCAGAGGGTAGATTCTTGACCGGAAGAAGAGGTTTTCGAGAGAACAGGTATTTTGTCATCGTCACTGTAATCGAAGTAAACAAGAGAGACAAACAAAATATGTACCTCCTCCCTCGGTCAAGAATCCAGCTCCTGTCAGCATGAAATACAGCTAATCTAACTATCATTATCATTAAAAAATAATGATCAATCTTTTTTAATACTCACTTTTAATAATCTGTCATTTTTTAGGCACCTCTCTCGAAATTCGTACAGTTTTATAACATCTTGTCCACATTTTGTACATATTTTTTGAGATATTAAATCCTCCTTATTAATCTATAACAAAAAATAAATAATGAGAAACTCATTTAAAAATGATGGGAGATTGGACCCCAAAATAGGCTTGATGGTAAATAACTTTAAACAAAAAACAGACAATAACAAACACAGAAGTGAAAACACCAATAAAATAATTCCTTTTAAAAATTTTATCGTAAACCCATCGTAAATGGATTTTTTACAAAAAAAAAGTACACATATATACACTGTATACATATATAGCTCATGGAAAGCGTGACGATGATTTATGAGTAGTTATACAGCTACGATTCTGCCCATTGGGCGGAGGCGCTAACATGGGAATTTCCATGAGAAAATCGCGAAAAAAGCTAAGGTCCCAAAATCCCGAAACTGTATCTTTTTGAGTGGAGGTAAAATTGAAAAAATTTCCAAGTGCGGACGCGAACTTTCTCGTCTTACATACATTCAAGTTGCGAATATAAAAATAATATACAGAGCGCATATACCTTTCTGAAATAGACTATAGGTAAAAAATATTACAAGATGTTAAAGGACAACTATAGTAATATAGTTGTAAGTAGTTAGTTCTCTCTGATCCGTGACATTGTCAAGACATACTTCCGAAACTCTATCGTAAATAAAACAATCTTCCAATAATTAAATTCTTCAATTATTTAATAAATACACCGTTATCCAATCCATAATCCCAACACCTGAAATACCCACCAATAGTACAATATAAAGTGCGTCTTTTCAAAAGTAATGGATTCCGAAATTCCGAATGGTTGCAGTTTTATGGAGCTCACCAGGTTATCTCAAGCACGCATATTTATACAGATTGCGAAAGTCCCTTTCTTACGCTGCGACTTATACAAGTACGACAAGGAAAATATGAGCAAAACTACGTGAAAGAGAGAGAAGACTTGTTAGCCCAAAGAGAATTCGTCCCCTCTACCAAAACAGTTGGGCGTGTATTCAGTCCCCTCCTATTTATTTTAACTGTTGTGTTGCCAAATGTACTTATCTGTAAAAATTATTCCTAATTTTTGTCTAACGTTGTTTTAAAATTTTCAACGGCAACAATGTTAAATACCAATAATTGTTAAATCGAAAGCAGTGTACGGATTTTATTTATTGAAGATTGTAATTTGTTCAAATTTTTTTATTTGAAATCCATTATTTTATTCTTATTTGTGTTGATCTCACTTATTCAATATTACCAATCTCGATTTTCTCCCAATAAATACACCGTTATCCGGTGTTAAAAGTCAATTGCAAAATAAGTTATTTATTACTTAGAAAGTACCAAACATTCTAAACTGGCAACGCTGCAGTAGAGACTGACTCCCCATTCTGTGAGTACGTTCACTCTGGTTCAGTAGTTTCCCAACATGGAAGGAGTGAGGTTGTAAAAGAAATTAAAAAATACACTCGTTATTACGTAACCTGTACATCTTAAAATTCATTTTTGTCAACTTGATCGTTTCTGACCAAGCTGACAATTAATTTCTAACTACAATAGGATATTATTTTAGCCATTGTAACTTGAAAATAAAACATTTATTATTGAGATAAAAATAATAAAGTAATTGGGTATAAAAAACTAAAGATCGATTCCATTAATAAATTGAATTGAAAAAAGAAATTAAGTAGGTACTTATTCTAAACATAAAATATGAACTTCTTGAAAAAATTAAACTAAAAATCCGTTCTAAAAGTAAACATAATTTTAATGAATTAAGCGCCCAAATAAACCACATTGCTGTGCCAGGCAATAACCAAATCTGTCATAAAGATTTGATCTCATATCTCTAAGATTATTTGGCGTAATGCTGGCACAAACGTGCTGTATTTTCACCCTCAATTCATTTAAATTATTAGCTCTTTCAAATTCATGTTGATAAGTGCTACTTTTCAAAAATCCCCAAAGAAAAAAATCATTTGGAGCTAGTTCAGGTGATCTTGGAGGCCATTTAATTGTACCATTAGTACTAATAATTCTGTCGGGGAATGTAAACCTTAAAAATTCCATTACTATCCTTGAATTATGGACTGGACAACCATCTTGTTGAAACCAAATTCTGTTGAGATCAACATTTTCAACACTTTTTCGCAGGTTTTGTATTTTAATGTGGGCATTGCAAAATGTTTTATTTTCAAATACAACGGCTTGCGCTAACCCAGGTCTGTAGCGAAAAGAACACATACATTTAAATGTGAGTTTTCTATGTAAAGGACACTGTTGCCGGATGAAGTTGTTTAATTTTACCTAATAGTGTATCAGCTCGAAAAAAAGTTGACGATAACGTGACAAAAATATCATTTTTACAAATTAATCTGAGCTTCTGGCAACAGCGGTTGAACTAGTGGGGCGATGAATACACGCCCAACTGTTTTGGTAGAGGGGACTGATCGCTGGGCTAACAAGTCTTCTCTCTCTTTCAAGTAGTTTTGCTCATATTGTCCTTGTCGTACTTGTATAAGTCGCAGCGTAAGAAAGGGACTTTCGCAATCTGTATATTAGATATTATATAGCTACATGTTCTACTATTGTGACTGTTAAAATATTTTATAGAAGTATCTTTCGTTTGTTGAAATAAAAGAAATAAGTATAAAAATAGCATTTATTCACAAACCTATACTGTATTGTGGAGAGTTTGCGCCACTTACGGTTTGTCCATTCCTGCTACAGGGTGACTACTCACGTCACCCATATCTTCTTCCACCCCCCTGTATTGTGGAGAGATTGAGCCACTTGCAGTGTAACCTTATTTTTGTACCACTTGCAGTGTAATATTATTTTGCTGTACTGTGGAGAGTTTGCGCCACTTACAGTAGTTATAATATTGTTTGTGGAGAGTTTGTGCCACATATTCCTTGCATGCACTGGGGAGAGTTTGCGCCCCGTGAACCTTTCCTAATAACCCTAAATATTTACAATTAGGCATTTATTTTTGATCAAGTAAAGTTTTAACTTTACTTTAGTACTGATATGCATAATCACAATTCAAACACACTAGAGGCACCTTGTATATTATTAATACTTTCATTAATTTTGGGGATTTTGACTATACTGATTTTCACTTGAATAATAATAATTATTTATGGAAAATTGAAAACACAGACTGTTTTTCTATCTAATTCCAGGTACGTCATCTCGGTTTTTCGACATACACGGACCATGTGCAGTGTCTTATAGTTATTTCTTTTTCTTCTTAATATTTAGATTTGTTACAATTTTAGTTTTAGTTTGTTTTAATCAATATAATTAAGTATTTTAAATCAGTTATCGAAAGTTTAAAATCTAGTTAAATATATATATTAATATTTGCTAATCCTGCATTATTTTCAATTATCTCCTTACACTTCTATATTTACATTACTGAAATTGATACAACAATATACAGATTGCGAAAAATCTTATCTCGACATACGATTTACACAAGTACGACAAGGATAATATGAACAACACTACTTGAAAGAGAGAGAAGAAATGTTCGCACATGCACAACGCTGCCCTGACTTGACTGGTTTTGTTTACCGATTAGGTATGCGAAATAATAATACTTTGAATGTGAAACGTCTATAGTTTATTTCAGAAAGGTATAGAGTAATAAAACCTTATTAGGTATGCAAAGGGAGCACAGAGTGACCCAACGAATATTTAAGCCACTTTCATAGTTTGGCATTGATTTCATTGTAAAATTCTCTCTTTTTATCATGTGCAGGTAGTACCACCCGGGTTGGGGTCAATATATGGGTTTAACCTATTGTTATCCATTCACAAACACTGAAAATAGTGTGCCAAAGGCGTGCCGGTAGGATACTCGTAAGAAGGAAAGAATTTTATTTTAACAGAATAAAAATTTGGCATTATGTACATAGTATTAGGTACACTCATTTTTTATTGAACATTTTACAAAAAATACATTATACAGAAATTAAATTACAAAAAATCATAATATTCTTCGTCATCTGAGGAACTGTCATCTCCTCTTGACGTTCTAATTAACGATTCAAGTAGTCAAGATCCCACATTTTCTCCTCTTCTTTAATGACATGCTGGACTGCTTTTCGCCAGTTCTCTGGTGTCACCTCCTTAATGGCTTGATCAAACAGTAGCTTAACGTCTTTCATTTTGAATGTCGTGTTGTGTCTTGCTACAAATCCTTTCACTTGCGCCCATAAAAGTTCTATAGGATTTAGTTCGCAATGATATGGTGGTGTGCGCAGCACAGTTACAGTATGTTTTTCTGCTATATCTTCCACAGCGTATTTCATAAAACGATGTTTGTGTAAATTTGCTATAGCTAATAGTTCTTTTTTTATCAAATTATCTTCAAATTCAATACTTTTGGTGGTTAACCAGTCAATCATTTCTTGTTTTCTCCAAGATGAAGTTGGAGTCTTCTCTATGCGTCGAGAATGATAACTCGCGTTATCCATAACTACTTCTGAATCAGCCGGAAGATATTTTATCATTTCACCAAAAAAGTCTTCAAAAACATCCGAATCCATGTCCTCGTGGTAATCTCCCGTATGGCACGACTGAAAGGTTAGCAAACCTTCTTTTAAAAATCCCTCTTCGCTTCCAATATGGACGATTATTAGTATTTTCCCTTTACCTGAAGGCACCTTAATACCCGTTGACAGGCCTTCCATGAAAGCTTATATTTTTGTCTTGCCACATTTTTGGTACTGTATAACCTTATCCACGTCTCATCAAGATAAAAGATTTTCTTCTGCTCTGTTCTGTACTGCTTTATATTTCTTAAGTATTTTCGTCGCCAGCAAACAATTTCATCGCTTTCCAGTAAAAGTGCTTTACGGTTATGCTTTTCCCAGGCAAAATCCATATTTCTCAAAGTGGTCCATAAAAGTTTTTTAGTTATCAACGGAATACTGTCATCCTGGCCAAGCTCCATTAAAATCTTATCTAGGGTGGGTATTTCTTTTTTTAAATAAAAAGAGTGAACTTTTCTTCGAATTACACTTTTGGTGTCTTCATCAAGGACTTTTACTGGTCTGCCTGGACTTTTTTTGGGAGGCTCCACTTGGCCTGCTATCTTTCTCCCCAGCAATAATTTAAAAACGATGGACTTTCCAACTCCAGTCATTCGGAAACATCGGTCGACAGTTTCTTGTACAGTAAATTTCGGGTAATCGTATTTTATGCAATCGTGTACATTTAAAATAATAAGTTTTTCATTCACTGATAGTGGAGAATTATTGGAACATCTTTTCGTTGGTGTAAATGTCGCCATTTTTTATTACTGATCTTATAATACTGTGAACACTATTTACGGCTTAACAGCAAATACTGATGCGTTAAACTAAACAAATATACTTATAAAGGTCTAAAATTTTTGGGTAAGGCACCTTGCGGCGCATGGTTGAGCCGTATCTGAAACAGGGTTGGAATTAGGCAGAGGCTCTAATAGAAGGTTAAACGGTACCTGTTAATCGCAAAACGTAACTGTATAATCTACTCCCTAAATAATCCCTACACAATATTTCGATATTGACACTTCAGGCCAGAAAACATACTTTTCCTAATTCTCTTACGCAATTACTTGAAATTTTAATATTACAAACAATACTATTTCAAGAGCTACGCCTATGATCGACACCGAAATTGAGCCGAACTGGACGGTATTCCCCATTTTATTTCTCTATACCTTTCTGAAATAGACTATAAGATAAAAGATTAAACAAGAAGTTATTATTTAAAACGTTCTCCATGCTACACAGTTTTACATTTTGAAGCCAAAAATTTAAAACAATTCATTAACTAGAGTTTATTTAGAAAAAATGCAGTCGATAAAGAGAAAGTGTATTATCTGAAATCAAGATTAGTAGCCACATGTATTTTGTTAAAAATGAAACATTTAAAACAGGTAATTAACTAGAGTTTATTTTGAAAAAAATGCAGACGCAGATTTTCGTAAACAGGTGTTAAGATGCTGTTGGGTTATTGCACTTTGCAAAAACTGACCTACATTTTCATCACATTTTAAAGGACTATGCTTCCAGCTTATGGAAAATAAAAGACCACTCAAATGCGGATATTTTGATACCAACTTATTCGTCTTGAAAAATAGAACATTTGATAACATTGCGCCAATGTTGTAATTTAATTAATAAACCCACAATTAATGATATTATTTTTAAAATCGCTTACGGAGATTGTATGAGTAAGACAGAGAGAAAATACGTAAATAGACATGTATTACAGATTCCACGAAGTAAGGACATCAGCGGTGATAAGAAATGAATAAATAAAACCAGACAGGGTTGAACTGACCTAATTTTATCAGTTAATTTTTATATGTTGTTTTTTCTTTGTAGTATTTTGTAGTGTATTTGTTGGCATCGGTAACTCTTTAAAAAAATAGAATAGGAATGCGGAAAAGATTTTTTTATATGCAAGATGTTAAATGTCTATTAACTGTTAATACAAAAATGCTTGTGAAATGTGTGTAGTTAATGAACCCGACGTAAAGGGTGATACTAAAAGATAATGTGTAATTCTTAGAGTATCCCCTTTTACGCGCTCCACCTTCCCCCCAAGGCAGTGCCTGAGGACCTCATTACCTTCTATCCGCGAAGTATACCTGAAAAAAAAATTTTTATTGGTCTAAGCCGGTTTTTATATTTTTTTGGTAGCTAAAGTCGCCTTTTTGCTTTATTAAATTTTTTTGATGGCCGAAGCCGGGTTTTGTTTAATTTTTGTATTTTTTTGTTAGCCGAAGCCGGGTTTTGTTTAATTTTTGTATTTTTTTGATAGCCGAAGCCGGTTTTTGTGTTATATATATTTTGATGGCGATGAGTGTTTTCCCTTGCGTGACATAAAAAGCACTGTTAACTGAAATCTAATTTGCATCATTATATTTCTTCATGATTAGGTATAGTTCGATCAGCAGCGTCAACTACAGTCAACCAGTCTACCTGTTCCATAATTAGGATACGTTAAGCCGTCACTCGAGTTCCCGTCATGGTGAAAACTGACCTGTCTAAAAGGTGTTTATGGTAATTACGGTAAATTCTCTGAATCATCTGATATCTAGCTATGTATTTATTGCAAATTGTAATAAGTGAACAGTAAAAGTTTAAAGGGAGGTCCGTTTTCAGATGTATGAAATAAGAAATAGTTATAAATGTCTTATGTTTGGCACAATTAAACGATATTATTTATATATGATATCATTATTGGAATAAAATACGGAATTTTAATTCTACAATTTTATTGCGTACTACTACTGAACTGAGTCATAAATACATACACGTAAAGAAGCTAACCTAACCTAACATATAACCTAACCAGGGTTTACCCTTTTCACTTAGCATTACTTCAAGCATTTTGTGTATCACTATAGCGTACGACAACAAACGTTCGGAAATATGTATATTAATAAACTGCCTTTTCGAAAATGACAACTTAATATAATAGAAAAATATATTCATAGCAATTAGTACTGACAGACCCCCTAGCCACCCCAATAGGTTATTCAACTTTTTCATTAGAATTCAGGATTACGAATAGGTATTACGATTTACTGGAATTTTCAAAACTATTTAGTTTACCTGGAAGCGGATTAAATAAACTGGACGGCAATTCAAGTGCGGGATTAAGATACCTGCAAGTGTCGAACGGGAACTCATGTGTATTTTATAGTCATTAAGAATCCTGACGGGAATTCGTTTGTACCGGAATTGTTTACGAAATACGTGTCGGTCAGTGTTATTAAATGTACCTATTATAATTTTACTATTATAATATAGAAAACGTTATAATAAACTGCTATTACAAAATGACAAACTTATGTAAATATGTTAGATTGTCAATTGAGAGATATACCTTTTTTACATAATTTGATTGCAATCTATCATATCTTTATACAAGTGAAAAATATAATCCTATTATTTTGTTTCAACGAAACTGGTATTCATCGTATGTACAACTATATTCACAAGTCCGACTCTGTTTCACCGCAGCAGGTGGAGTCCTATTGAATGGTTAGATTTTGTAATCGAATCGAAAAATTCAGACAAATGAACTGATTTTGTGGGTTTATTAATTAAATTACAACATTGGCGCAATGTTATCAAATGTTCTATTTTTCAAGACGAATAAGTTGGTATCAAAATATCCGCATTTGAGTGGTCTTTTATTTTCCATAAGATGGAAGCATAGTCCTTTATCATATTAAAACAATATACACTGTGTTCATTTGAAAAGGACCCACCCTTAATATTTCAAAAATGGGACATATTAGAAGGAAATGCCGAAACACGTCAACTTTTAACTTGAGGGGGACACTTTTTGACGCTAATGTCATAAACGTCAGATTCACCCCCTCCCTACTGGAGACACCCCTTACATTTTTTCAAAGGGCATTAGGAATCAAGTCACACCTCATTTTAAAGGTCTGGTAAATCTCTATTCAATCATTTTGTTTTGCCTTTGATACGAGCCTTCCATTGTTATTTAATCGTTGTTTAAAATTGGCTCTTTTTCAACTTTTATTGCCTGAATGTTAACGGTGGTCACTTTGACGCATGATTAAATAGCAGTTTTTCCTTGTTAACAGTTGTCTTTTTACTATTTGTAAATTTTTTATTCTTTAAAGAGTTTTTTTATCATAACACAATACGAAGGCATACGAAAAATTGAAAGAGAGCCAATATTAAACAACGATTAAATAACAATGGAAGGCTAGTATCAAAGGCAAAACAAAATGATTGAATAGAGATTTACCAGACCTTTAGAATGAGGTATGACTTGATACCTAATGCCATTTGAAAAAATGTAAGGGGTATCTCCAGTAGGGAGGGGGTGAATCTGACGTTTATGACATTAGTGCCAAAAAGCTTCCCCCTCAAGTTAAAAGTTGACGTGTTTCGGCATTTCTTTCTAATATGTCCCATTTTTGAAATATTAAGGGTGGGTCCTTTTCAAATGAACACAGTGTATACCTAATGATTGTTTATCACCAAAATCAATATTGCAACCAGAAAAATTTTTGATAAACTTAATTCACAATTAAAGGTAGCAGAAGCAATAAATTGTTTAAACCTTTAAATTATACATTTTGTTGACTTTTCATTTCATTCACGAGATAAAAATAACATCAATTTTCTATGTGGTTTATTTACCCTGTACATCCATTTAAAGTATATTTTACAATTCACTCATAACAGTCGTTAAAATAATATACTAAGAGCAGCGAAAGTAAGTGTTCGAATCGCAAGACGGAAAAAGGTCAGTATACAGGGTGAGTTACGAGGAACTGTACATACTTCTACCATAAGTAGAGCCACGTTAGGGGATTATCAAATGACCATTAAAAAATATCTTCTTGTTTTTATTATTAATATACAGGGTGAATTATGAATCTTCACCAAAACAATGTTTCGTCATATCTTTTCAATGATTGAGTCGATTTGTGTCATTTTTTGCTGATTGGTGTCTGGCAAGTAATTGACATATTCAGAATTGAAAAAATCCAGGACCGTCTTCGTGAAAATTAGTGAGACTGCTTCATATTCAACACTTCACCCTGTATATGATTTTTCTAAAATCTGATATAATTTTTTCAGAGGGCATAAATAAACAGTTAGACCTGGGTATTTGAATTTTTTGTTACACTCACCTCACATTTCCAATTAAAGATTCATTTTAGAGTCAAATTGAAAATTGGCAATAATGAAATATAATGTTAAGTTATTAAAAAGAAATCTTTAAAATAAACAGAAACGTCACACACTGTGCTCCAGTATGGTAAATACCATAATTTGCATTGATTTACAGGGCCGGATTTAAAAATCTGGCATATCTGGTTCATCTCAATAATTCACCCTGTATGTAACTTTTTCCACCTAGATCCCCAGTATTACCACCACTCGATTTTTTTTTGTGGGGATATTTGAAATCTGAGGTCTACAAAACACAACCAATATCTCTTGATGACTTACGACAGCACATTATTCAAGTTTGCAGAGATATGAAAAAGGAAATATTTCAAAAAGTGCGACAGGAATTTGAAAATAGACTTTATTATTGCCTGAATGTTAACGGTGGTCACTTTGACAACATGATTAAATATTACTTATTTCTTGTTAACAGTTGTCTTTTTACTATTTGTAAATTTTTTATTCTTTAAAGCATCGTTTCTCCACCATTTTGATGTGGCGACCCACGAAAAAGCCAAAAAGTTAAGTAAAAAGTCTTGCGACCCCGTCACTATTTTGTTGGGAATAGATTAATAATAATAAAAATCGAACTGGCAACCCTAGCGAGGCTGAGCTACAATTTTTATATTCAACTTTTTTTCCTAGAACCTCATTTTTGGCCGGAAATCGCAATAATGTATTTTTCCACCCCCCAAAAAAAGTTTCTACCGAAAAAACGTCATAATTCGAAAAAATTTCAATATTTTTATTTGAAATTTTTTTCCATAGTTTGTGACTATCAAAGCCACCTTTTCCCAAATTTTCATCGAAATTAAACATTTTTTGACGAAACTAAAAATTAAAAAATAAATAATGCAGTTTTTCGCGTTTTTCGAGCTAATTTTGAGGTTATGTGAAAAAGTGACTGATGTAAAAGTTGTAGATTTTTCCAAGATTCAACTTTTTTTCCTGGATTCTAACTTTTGCCGGAAATCGTAATAATGTCTTTTTTTGCTCATTTTGGACTGTCATTAAAGAACTAAAATTAATAGTAATTTAATAACATTTATCGCTGAAATTGAATTTTCATTCTGCTCCCCACTACCTTGCTTCCCCTCCTATTATATGTCGGAGCACTCTTACTTTCGCTACACTCTGTATTGAATTTTAATGCATCATTCATATACTGATATTTTCAATGATATGTCGTCGGAGAACACATACTTTCGCTGCACTCTGTATATTATTTTAATGCATCTTTCATATACCTTTTCAATGATATGATTTATTTAAACTCTAAATTTTGGATATGCACTGTATAATTAACTTTTTAATGCATGTTTTATATACTTACCTTTCCCGTGTCATGATTAGCACACTAACTTCCGCTGCGCTCTGTATATTATTTTTAATGTATTCTTAATATATCCTGATCGTAAAGACCACGTTATGATTTTATTTAAACTCTGCATTTTATTGTATACTGACCTTTTCCGTGTCGTGATTAGCACACTAACTTCCGGTGCGCTCTGTATATTATTTTTATATTCGCAACTTAAATGTATGTAAGACGAGAAAGTTCGCGTCCACACTCGGACATTTTTTTCAATTTTACCTCCAGATACAGTTTAGGGATTTTGGGACCTAGTTTTTTTTCGCGATTTCCTTATGGAGATTCCCATGTTAGCGCCTCCGCCCAATAGACAGAATCGTTGCTGTATAACTACTTTTATGCAACACTATATACGCTTCATTGTTAATTGTGTTGCATAACCAAAAGTATTGTGTGTTGCATAACCAAAAGTATTGTGTGTTGCATAACCAAAAGTATTGTGTGTTGCATAACCAAAAGTATTGTGTGTTGCATAACCAAAAGTATTGTGTGTTGCATAAAAGCGCAACGATGACGAAAAATCCATGTTTTCTCTTCACCCAAAAAAGTGCTAAACGCGCCTAAAGAAATTTTCACTTCAATAGTACTTATGAAGCTAAATTAGGTCAATTTTATTTCTACAATCTGAATGTATATAAATAAATAATATGAAAAAACTCATTCCAACGATTTAATTGGTACTTGATTTATGTGAAACCCGGCGCCACCTTTTATGTGAAATAACAGGCGCCACCTTTAGAAGGTTAAAAGAACAACAAGTAAGCATTAAATTTTTGTCTTATACACAAATATTCTGCTATGAGCCAACCTGTATAAAAAACTGTGAAAAGCATAAAAATAAATTCAGTAGAAATATCTACGTGTTATTTGGTTAAACCCTGTACTTATATTGAAAATTTAATTTAATTAATCGAAACAAAAACAATGATTGTTTAAATTATAACCGAAATTGTTTAAATTATAAGCGAATCCATGACACACTTTTACGTGGAAGAATAATTATTTGGTAAAAACATTACTTAGTTTTCTAAATAAATATTTAATTTGCAACAAAATGGTTTGTTGATTAAATTTTAATGAACAATAACGTCTATTCTACGAATGTAATTTCAATAAACTTTCTCCCATGCCTTATCCGAAGTCTTTTAAGAACTGAATTAGAAACATCAATGCACACACTAAAGATTTACCCCCACCACGTGGAAATCTAACACATCGGCGACATCTACGAAATATTAGTTGAAATACTCGCTTACCTCCAAACCAATCGTAATCCGAATGATATCCCTCCATGTTAGTTTCTTAACTGTTTCATAACAACAATTAAAAACACAAACATAATTACTACTTGTATCCTTAGATGATGAACACAATCGACAAATAACTTTCACATTCATTCCGATTCAAGTTCATTTATGACTAAAAATAATAAGCGCTACGATTGAACATACAAACAACTTTACTTCGTTCTCATCGCAATCAAATTGTTTTTTCTTCTGTCCTTGAGACTTCGTGTTGCACGTGCACGCAGTTGACCTATTCGTGTTCCAGCTCGCGCAGCGTAATCTAAAAATAAGGGGAGGGGGGGATTTGTGCGCACTGAGCGTTAAACTGGTTCTCCTTCTTCTACGTTGTTAGTTCATTCGCTTTACTTCGTTATTCGATAATTTTAGTGCAATACAAGAATACAAGGTGAAACGTGAAACGCTACAGCGGTTCTCGGAACTATAATAATTTATAATTTAGTATGATGGGTAGAAGGGAGGAGCACCATCTGAATGTATTAAAAAGTGTCCAGGGAGCAAATGAAGGTGGCGCCATTGTAGCGAGTGGAAAGATTTTAAAAACAGCGCCATTAATTATTAGAGTAAGATACAATATTAAAAAAGGAAAGAAATACTTCCGGTTTATTACAGCGCGTATTTTAAAATTATTATATCATAGACAAACATACCAGTGGCGGGCGGCTCCTCGAAGGAGGCTAAGGATGTTTGACAATTTTCCCAACATTATTGACAATATTTGACCATTTTTCAAAATAATGACAATTTTTAACCATTTTTGGACAGTTTTTGACAATAAATGTCCATTTAGACAGTTTTTAACAATAATTGACAATTTTTAACAATTTTTGCTAATTTTTGACCATTTTTTCAAAATTTTTGACAATTATAGACCATTTTTACAAATTTTTGATTATTTTTGACAATTTTTTGGCAATTATTGACCATTTTTGACAATTATTAATCAATTTTGAGAATTTTTGAACATTTTTGACAATTTTTCAAATATTTAGACAATTTTTGAAAATATTTGGTAATTATTAACCATTTTTCCAAAATTTTGAGAATTTTTGAACATTTTTGACAATTTTTCAAATATTTAGACAATTTTTGAAAATATTTGGCAATTATTAACCATTTTTTCAAAATTTTGAACATTTTTGACAATTTTTGACAATTTTTCAAATATTTAGACAATTTTTGAAAATATTTGGCAATTATTAACCATTTTTCCAAAATTTTGAGGATTTTTGAACATTTTTGACAATTTTTCAAATATTTAGAGAATTTTTGAAAATATTTGGCAGTTATTAACCATTTTTTTCAAAATTTTGACAGTTTTCAACAATTATTAGCCATATTTCAAAATTTTTAATAATTTTTGATAATTATTGAGCATTTTTTCAAATATTTTGACAGTTTTTAACATTTTTAAAAAATGTTGACCATTTTTCAAAATTTTAACGATTATTGACTATTTTGACTGTTTTTCAAAATTAGTGACAATTTTTAACCATTTTTGGACAGTTTTTGACAATAAATGTCCATTTTGACAGTTTTTAACAATAATTGACAATTTTTAACAATTTTTGCTAATTTTACCATTTTTTCAAAATTTTTGACAATTATAGACCAGTTTTACAAATTTTTGACTATTTATGACCATTTTTTGACAATTATTGACCATTTTTGACAATTAATAATCAATTTTCAGAATTTTTGAACATTTTTGACAAGTTTTCAAATATTAAGACAATTTTTGAAAATATTTGGTAATTATTAACCATTTTTCCAAAATTTTGAGAATTTTTGAACATTTTTGACAATTTTTCAAATATTTAGACAATTTTTGAGAATATTTAGCAATTATTAACCATTTTTTCAAAATTTTGAGTATTTTTGAACATTTTTGACAATTTTTCAAATATTTGGAGAATTTTTAAAAATAATTGGCAGTTATTATCCATTTTTTTCAAAATTTTGACAGTTTTTAACGATTTTTGACAATTATTGATCAATTTTGAGAACTTTTGACAATTTTTCAAATATTTTGACAGTTTTTAACTTTTTAAAAAAATGTTGACCATTTTTGACCATTTTTCAAAATTTTAACAATTATTGACCATTTTGACTGTTTTTCAAAATTAGTGACAATTTTTAACCCTTTTTGGACAGTTTTTGACAATAAATGTCTATTTTTGACAGTTTTTAACAATAATTGACAATTTCTAACAATTTATGATAATTTATGACCATTTTTTCAAAATTTTTGACACTTATTGACAATTATAAACCATTTTTCCAAATTTTTGACTATTTTTGACCATTTTTTCAAAATTTTTTCAAAAAACTTAACAATTTTTGACAATTATCAACTATTTTTCAGAATTTTGACAATAATTGTCCATTTTTGAAAGTTTTTGACCATTTTTACAAAAATAAGACAATTTTTCCAAAATTTTTACAATTTTTGACCATTTTTTCAAAAATTTTACAATTTTTCAAATATTTTGACAGTTTTTGAAAATATTTAACAATTATTAACCATTTTTTCAAAATTTTGACAGTTTTGAACAATTATTGACCATATTTCAAAAATTTTAATAATTTTTAACAATGATTGACCATTTTTGACAATCATTGACTAATTTTTAATAATTTTCGACATTTTTCTAAAAGTTTTGACAATTATTGACCATTTTTGACAATTATTAACCATTTTTAACAAAAGTTTTCGACAATTTTTGATAATTGCTGACCATATTTGACAATTTTCTAAAACTTTTGAGTTTTTGACAATTTTTCAAAAATTTTGACTATTTTTCAAAAATTTTGACAATTTTCAACAATTATTGACCATTTTTGACAGTTTTTTTATAATTACTGACCATTTTCTCAAAATTTTGACAATTTTTGACCATTTTGTCAAAAATGTTGACAATTTTCAACAATTTTTATGTCCAGCCTTCAATTATTGACCATTTTTGACAGTTTTTTTATAATTACTGACCATTTTCTCAAAATTTTGACCATTTTTTACCATTTTTCAAAAATTTTGACAATTTTCAACAATTTTTATGTCCAGCCTCCTCTCTTAAAAAGTTTACGAGCCGCCACTGAAACATACATATGAAATATAATTCTAAATTCACATTCTCATGCTAAATTCACAGCATTTCCATTAGCTACACGAGCGACATTTCGGTGAATTTTCGAATTATAATTTGCTGTTTACAGGTGGACACTTTTTCAACTTGTCCCCCATACAAGATGGTTCTCCTTCCTTCTACCCTCCATATAATTTAGGTAGATTTATATATATTTATATAGTCTATTTATAAGTTGGTGCAGATCCAAAAAAATTAAAAGATATTCAGAAAATGTGTTATTAACATATTTTGGGGAAAAAGCAGCAACATTTAATAAAAAATTAATTTTATTTTGGTGTGATCGTAGAAAAAATCTTGTGTGTATTTCGAGCAGAAAGTCCTTTGGTAGTCTCGACAGATTGCCGGCAACTTTCTGTCTCGACTGCCAAAGTACTACTTTCTGCTCTTGATACACAAATAGCTATTATCTTAGCACATGTTCCTAAGAGCACTTGAAGCCATAAACATTTATATTTTACTCTTGTTA
Organism: Lochmaea crataegi; assembly: GCA_947563755.1. Taxonomy (NCBI): domain Eukaryota; kingdom Metazoa; phylum Arthropoda; class Insecta; order Coleoptera; family Chrysomelidae; genus Lochmaea; species Lochmaea crataegi. The sequence goes on along the minus strand of OX387433.1, from coordinate 9,819,599 downwards.
CGGTGACAAGTATTCTAAGATATTTATGGCACAGTTCCTTCAAATTGATCTCCGTCAAGTGAGGAAAATAACTATAATAGCTTATTTATTGGTGCAGGGCTCGCTTCTCAGAAATTTATATTTTATGGTTATTTTAATGTAAAATGTGTAACTGATGCTATAGAATGTTGAATACATTTTTTTTTCGTTCACGTTCTAAAATTATTAAGTTTGATACATATACAAAAAAAAAAGATTCTTACACTCGCTTTACTAAAATATGACAATTTTTTACAGGTAACTGTAAATCCGAGAAGGTTTTTTTTGTCAATAAAGGATTTTGGTTTGTGGTTAGATGTGGGGATGACGCTGTTATCGAATTCTTAGCATTTCCTTTATTGAGGTTAATGTATTGATGTGGTTGTCTCCAGTCCAGGATTATGCTCTCAGGGCTTCTGGATGGATAGCATCTAACTTGTACCTACTGATGAGGCGCAAATACGCCGAAACCGGTCTACAAGTGATGTTGTCCCTTCTAATTGTTGGATTGTTTACAAAAATAATCTATATTGACACTGCTCCATTCACACATGACAGGTTAAATAGATAAAATATAAAGATTTATGTTTTTAAGTGGTCTAAGTTATGGGGACCCACCCTTAATATTTCAAAAATGGTACATATTAGAAAGTAATGCCGAATCACGTCAACTTTTAATTAGAGGGGGACACTTTTTGGCGCTAATGTCATAAACGTCAGATTCACCCCCTCCCACCTGGAGACACCCCTTACATTTTTTATTTAATCGTTGTTTAAAATTGGGTCTTTTTCAACTTTTATTGCCTGAATGTTAACGGTGGTCACTTTGACACACATGATTAAATAGCAGTTTTTTTCTGTTAACGGTGGTCTTTTTACTATTTGTAAATTTTTTATTCTTTGAAGAGTCTTTTTTTCATAACACAATACGAAGGCATACGAAAAATTGAAAGAGAGCCAATTTTAAACAACGATTAAATAACAATGGAAGGCTAGTATCAAAGGCAAATCAAAATGATTGAATAGAGATTTACCAGACCTTTTAAATGAGGTGTGACTTGATATCTAATGCCATTTGAAAAAATGTTAGGGGTGTCTCCAAGAGGAAGGGGGTGAATCTGAAGTTTATGACATTAGCGCCAAAAAGTGTCCCCCTCAAGTTAAAAGTTGACGTGTTTCGGCATTTCTTTCTAATATGTCCCATTTTTGAAATATTAAGGGTGGGTCCTTTTCAAATGAACACAGTGTATAAAATATCGTTTTTCTTAGTATAGTTTGGTTTAGTTGTAGACAACATTTGTGAGATTTGTTTCTTGATAATATTTTCTAAATTGTCACTTTAAGTATTTTTAGTTTAGTCTCAGTTAAATCCTCGTATAGAATAGATCTTTACTCGTGACGTTTTTTTTTTAATAAAGTAACATTAAAGTTTGAAAGACAAAGTCTGTTTGTATTATTATATCCCATTTCCTAATACTAATTACAAACCAGAATGGTTGGTTATATTTTGTAGATGATACCGACCCCGTTTACTTTAGAAGTGTAATTCAATGTCTGTCGGGGCATATAGCCCGAGAAGTAGTTGTTGCTTTTTAGTGAACGGTAAAACTGTTCAATAATTTGTAAGGCGTTGTAATAGTATTAAACTATTATCTTTGACATCTATTCAATGAATAACTTTGAGTCATTTAATAAAAATGAAGAATTACACTTGATAAAATCATAAGAAGCGGATAATGCAATAAACTGAACCTAGGAATTCGATTAATTATAAACATCAATTATTTTTTTTAAATACTTGACTTTGAAATTTTAATTTTGGAACACCCTCTATATATGTTTGATATTTGTAATATATAATGACACTGACCTTAACACCAGTTGTAATAAAAATAATAAACTGCAACTTCTTCTTGACTCCAAAAAAAAGTTTATTTTTCTCTTTATCAAAAATGGAAACCAATACATCCGGTGAATTTAAACACAATCTACAAATGTTATCAAACATTCTCGGAAATACGTAATCTCGCTAAAATATTATATCTTTTACTTCGTATTCTAACACTATACTATTTACTAATGTTAAATATTTATAATAATAAATGTGAATTCAGCTTGTTTCATTATCGCTTATCAGTTGCAAAGCAAGCTTTTTTGAATTTCATAAAAACAAACAAAATAATAAATATATGTGGTCAATGCAACATTTTTAAAATTATTTCATCCACTCACACACAAACTATATTTATAGAAATTGCAACTACTGCATCTTCTATTATTTCCTTGCGTTATAAACGTAATTTTGTTGTATACAGGGTGTACCAATCTTACAATTAAATGCTATAAGTACTTTAAGGTTATTTTTTTTCTTGGGAAGGCAGGAGTTGAAATAATATAAGCAAGTGTAAGACAATTTTGTTTCACCCTGTTATTCTTAAAATAGTTTTCGTTTCAAGTATAATAAATTAAATTATGGGCATATCCTAATATTTAAGAAATGCATTTCTGGACAAAACAACCAATTGCTTGAAACAGATAAATAAAGTATCATAATTTCACGTCGACGATAAGTAGTTTCGAGGCTACGAGAGGGTAAAGGGAATTTTAAGAATGATTCGAGTTTTAGTTCCTAGTAAATAAGTAAATACCTAAAGTGTTCGTTTGCGCCACTTACAGTTTAACTCACAGGCATATACTGTATTGTGGAAAGTTTGCGCCATTTACGGTTTGTCCATTCCTGAAACAGGGTGACTACTCACGTCTCCCATATCTCCTTCCACCCCCTGTATTGTGGAGAGTTTGAGCCACTTGCAGTGTAACCTTATTTTTGCTGTACTGTGGAGAGTTTGCGCCACTTACAGTTTAACTCACAAGCATATACTGTATTGTGGAAAGTTTGCGCCACCTACGGTTTGTCCATTCCTGACACAGAGTGACTTCTCACGTCACCCATATCTCCTTGCAACCCCCTGTATTGTGGAGAGTTTGAGCCACTTGCAGTGTAACCTTATTTTTGCTGTACTGTGGAGAGTTTGCGCCACTTACAGTTTAACTCACAAGCATATACTGTATTGTGGAGAGTTTCCGCCACTTACGGTTTGTCCATTCCTGATACAGGGTGACTTCTCACGTCACCCATATCTCCTTGCACCCTCCTGTATTGTGGAGAGTTTGAGCCACTTGCAGTGTAATCTTATTTTTGCTGTACTGTGGAGAGTTTGCGCCACTTACAGTTTAACTCACAGGTCTATAGTGTATTGTAGAGAGTTTGCGCCACTTACGGTTTGTCCATTCCTGATACAGGGTGACTTGTCACGTCACCCATATCTCCTTGCACCCTCCTGTATTGTGGAGAGTTTGAGCCACTTGCAGTGTAACCTTATTTTTGCTGTACTGTGGAGAGTTTGCGCCACTTACAGTTTAACTCACAAGCATATACTGTATTGTGGAAAGTTTGCGCCACCTACGGTTTGTCCATTCCTGACACAGAGTGACTTCTCACGTCACCCATATCTCCTTGCAACCCCCTGTATTGTGGAGAGTTTGAGCCACTTGCAGTGTAACCTTATTTTTGCTGTACTGTGGAGAGTTTGCGCCACTTACAGTTTAACTCACAAGCATATACTGTATTGTGGAGAGTTTGCGCCACTTTCGGTTTGTCCATTCCTGATACAGTGTGACTTCTCACGTCACCCATATCTCCTTGCAACCCCCTGTATTGTGGAGAGTTTGAGCAACTTGCAGTTTAAACTTATTTTTGCTGTACTATGGAGAGTTTGCGCCACTTACAGTTTAACTCACTTACGGTTTGTCCATTCCTGATACAGAGTGACTTCTCACGTCACCCATATCTCCTTGCACCCTCCTGTATTGTGGAGAGTTTGAGCCACTTGTAGTGTAACCTTATTTTTGTTGTACTGTGGAGAGTTTGCGCCACTTACAGTTTAACTCACAAGCATATACTGTATTGTGGAAAGTTTGCGCCACTTACGGTTTGTCCATTCCTAATACAGCCCAACTAACAATTTAAGTTTTATAATGGCTTTTAGAACGTTTACAGAACGTATTTTATAAAACAGCCCCTGTTCTATAAACACTTTCACAATGTTCTTACAGCTCTTATAAGCATGTTATTGGCGCAGATTATAAAACAAATCGCCTGTTACACATGCTCTATAGATGTTGTTTATTGCTGTAATAAAACAGTTTTTAGAACATTTATAAATGTCTAATGGCTGATTCGGTATAAAAATAATTTAACAGTTAACGGATTTTAACACAGCGGATTTTCATTTTTGTTTTATAAAAACTTTTTATGATGATCTTATAAAACAAAAGGCTTCCATAGCTGATTTATTATGGGTCTATGCAAAGCAAGTTTTCCTAACCTAAAATAGTTGGTGATTGGTATATTTTTTTTTGTTAAACTTGATTCCAAACCATTATGCCAGTAGTTTCCCATACCAACTTTCGTTAAAAAAATTGTTTTTTTTTGGTTTTTAAGAGAGTTCGAGGATCTTGAGGTAGACAATTTGGTATACGTTCATTAAGTAAAGTAAAAAGCTTCTTTTGGGATAAATGGGAAATATTCTTTGATACTGCCCATGACCGAATGTCTTCTCTTAGCTTTGCATTTTCTTCTATCTCGCACAAACTGCTTGCAGAATGATGTTGATCGCTGAGATCAGAATCTAATTCAGCAATCCAACTTTCTATTTCAGCTTCCCGTATGTAGCACTTCTTTTAATTTTTTTCCAGCTACTGTACGACATTTTGTTTGTATGTGTTCGATAAACTGCAAAAAGACTATAGAACATTGACAGTGGATAAGTTGATAACGAAGTGTTCTAATTTTACCCAATTAGGAAAATCAACTATTTATAGAATACTAAATCAAAGTCTGGGAGAAAACCAAAAAAAATTGATGAGGATGAAAAAAATGCATTAAGGCGGTTAGTTCATTCCTTTTATTTTAGAAAGGAAATTCCTACTGTTGATAAAGTTTATGCTTCAATAAAACAAGATGGTGGGTTTCCAAATATGGGAAGAACGAAATTGTGGAAAACTTTAAGAGAAATTAATTTTTCTTAGGAAAAACATAACAGAAAGGCGGTTTTAATAGAAAGTGACGAGATAGTTTGCTGGAGAAGAAAATATTTAAGGCAAATTAGGCAATTTCGAAGTGAGGGCAAAAATATATATTTTCTTGATGAAACTTGGGTAAATGAAGGTCACACTGGCAAGACAAAAATGTGAAAAGTGCCCGACAGGCATTCATGGAAGGTTGGTCGACAGGGATGAAGCCGCCGTCAGGAAAGGGAAAACGTTTGATAATTGTCCATACTGGCAATGAAAAAGGGTTTGTAAAAGGAGGTCTTTTGGTCATTGCGTCAAACTATACTGGCGATTATCACGAGGACATGAATGGCGATACATTTGAAGAATACTTTCAGCAAATGTTAAACCTAATACCTCCTGGTTCAGTAATAGTAATGGACAACGCCAGTTACCATTCCTGAAACCTTGAAAAAGTATCAACCACAGCATGGAGAAAAGCTGATATTTGTAAGTGGCTTACAGAAAAAAACATAAATTTTGACGCAGATATGGTAAAAAAAGAACTACTGTCATTGGTAAATAGCCACAAAGAAAAATTCAATAAGAAAGTTGTCGATGATATGGCTGGAAAACGAAACATAACAATATTAAGACTGACGCCTTACCATTGTGAACTTAATCCAATAGAATTAATATGGGCTCAAATGAAAGGGTATGTAGCGAGGAATAATGCTACCTATAAATCAAAGGATGTGGAGGTGCTTTTTCAAGAATCAGTTAAAAAAATAACTCCAGATAATTGGCATAAATGTGTTCCCCCAATTGCGGCGCCTATGAGAATAGTTTATCCCTTGCCTTCTATTGTTCTCCGTTTTGGGTTCTATTGTATTCCCCGGTCGAACAGGGTGAGGTATATAAAAATAAAGGATTTTTACCTGAGGTACATTAGAAAAATTTTAAAAGAGAAGAAAAAGTGATTGATCACTCAATACAAAATTTATCCAAATTTGCATTTTTATTACTCTCTCTTCTTTATGAATATAGTATAAATTTTACATTTATTTTGTTTATTGTTATATATTATTTTTCAATTATGACATGTATTACTATAGCCCGTTCAGTACAAAAACCGTTGCACGTCATCAAAGTGTCGAAAAAGAGACGTTCGTTAATATCATGTCCTTCGATTGTTGCTGTCAATCCTCTGTCAATCACTATGTTAAGCCTCTCTAAACTCAATAAATATTGAAATTTGTAGGTCGCATTGTATTAAAGAATATAAACATATGTTTAAAGAAAGGTTTCGTAATTAATTTCATATCAAATACAGCTCGTAGGTTAATTAAATATTAAACTCAAACTAACGTCAGTCTTAATAAAAACTTTTTATGTTGGCAAAAATGCGCGCTGTTGCCGCGATTAAAATGGTTTATTTCTGGTTCAGTTGACGTCTTGACATTTTTGGGGTTATGTTATGTTATGTTATGTATTTTTCACAAGCAGTAATGAGTTATCAAAGTTAAAGTCACATCCAAAAAAACGTATAAATGAAACTTAATAATACTGCAATAGTTGATGCATTTACTCCTGTACTATTTACAGCGTTTATGAAGCAAGTAAGTATAAGTTTAATATTATACCCAATCAACTGTATTTATTATATTCTGTTACATTATTCTTAATACTTGGCAATTATACATGGACATTTTTTTTATAGATAATCATGTCACTTTAGGAATGTTACTGCAGTAATTGGAGGAAGAACAATAATTATTAAATGTAGAATGTTCCTGAGTGATTTACTAAAATATGATACACATCCACAAAGAGGACTTATGGAACTTTCAACAAAAATAAACCACTGTATAAATTTGTTTTTATTAATGAATCCTGAATTTTCCAAAATGGTGCTGTAGGCTGTTCATGTCAAAAGGTATGTTACAATGATTATATAAAATTTTAGAATGCAAAATTGTTTTTATTCTAGATATTTTTTGTATTACATGCTGAGAATGAAGATGGTTGTATTGATGGAGCAGAAAGTATATTTTTATATGAATCTCAGTTGAGTTATTATCATGGGAAAATGAATGAAGAACATGTTTTTAAATGGTTTGAAAACCAATTACTATTGAATCTTTCTGAACCTTTAATAAATTATGGACAATATGCTTTTCAATAATATTAGGTTAATGACACAATATAGAATTCAATCAACAAATGTTGAAGCTGAGCTTATTTCTATTACAGCCTAGTAAGTAGATACAAACTATATTTGAACAGTGATATAGCAAATTATATGTTAGAATTCAGAAGACTACACAACTAGTTTAATACATTCAAAATTCTTACTTCAAATTATACCTAATAGACAATAAATGCTGTTTTACTTTTATTTTTACAAAAATAATAATATAGGTTATTTGAATACTGCCCTTTCAATAAATGTTTTTTTCAGAAACAAACCCCCCAACAAAATACATTGTGGATATGATAGAACAGTATACTTACAAAGTATTACCTACCATCTTTTTAAAAATCCTATTGAGTTAATACAAGGTACTGCCAAGCAAGCCGATAGATGCATTCCAGAAGTTGCGGGTTGAAATTGGTTTGTCCGTGAACCTCTCAAATTTGAAAGATTTCTATTTGACAATTATTGTTCTACCTTATTTAAAAATATAGTATTACAAACTTTTCGGTGTAGTAACTAATTTATAAATTTGCACCAATATACTGATAATTATAATATGTATTGATTTCAGTGCTACAATTTAGTCAATCATTCGCGGAGAATAGAATGGATTTGCTCTCCTTTTCTGAGCTGTGGTGGTGCTTGCTGCACAATTTTCTTTTGCTATGATCAATGTTCATATATCTCAGGATGATTTTCCTTATTGTTGAGAATGACCTACACACTAAAGCTTCACATTCCGGCTTTTCTAAAAAAAATTTAAGATTTATCTCACCAAAATATAAAATAAAATTGCCTACCTTTAAAAAGGAGGTAGATCCAGGTTATCAGAACTTTTTTATTTATAATTTGTCTGTAAACCTTACATCAATCTTTCATATTGTAGTGACATTTTAGAAGCCAACATGTACTTAGGTAATTGTAACCTAAAAATTATATTAGATAATATTTTTTCCTTGATACTATTTATACATACATGCATTTTAAATACTAGAATAGTTCCATAACTTCTAACTAATTAAATGTGTTGTATAAACATACAAATAAAAGTGTTAACTATTCCATACATACCTTTTTAGTGCTAAAAATAATTCCATAGTTTTTAAAATAAGAATTTCTTAGTGCTGTACGGTTAACATACAAATTAAAGTTTTATATGTAACTGAAATAAGTCGAAGTTTCTTTGCACGCAATAACCATCAATAACTAAACCTACTAACCTAGAATATTTGATAAACTTCATTTGACATATACTAGATTCTCATATTATTTCAAGGGCTTGGCAACATAGTACAGTTATGACAGATGTGACGTGCAACGGTTTTAATACTGAACGGGCTATAGTTGTCAATATACTTAATTAAAAAAAACTGTAACTAGTTAAAAATCAAAGTTCATTTCATACTTTGAAAATAAAGATAAAACCACAGCCTCTAACAATCCGTACTTCTCAGGTACTATTAGAAAACTATTTCTAGGAAACGACTGCTTTCAACTGACTACCCTTAAGGCTTGTTACCTAAATAAAGTATATTATCGCTTGTTGGTTCAGAACAACATACAAAGGAAATAAAATTTCTAGGGTAGGTACTCGCGGGTAAACTTTTATGTGACTTAATCGCACAGAATTGAAATTCTAAAAAACTGATTTTTTTTCTATTGTAGCAAGTGGTGCATATTTATGGTCCACATCTGGTTTGTTTTCGAATAGAAATTTCATACTTTTTTACTTAGAATTGACCATCAAACCAGGCAAGCTTTTCGGTGTCAGTGGCGTATAGAATAGATACAGATACTCCTGGTAAAATTCGTTAAATATTACCAAATTGAGTGGAATATTTTTATTAAATATTAGTTAAAACCTGGCCACGCTTTCATGTGTGGCTCAGTTGTACATGTCATTAAAATATCTATTATATATTTACTTACATTGATCGGCATCGATAATAATTATTATATTTTTTGTTGAAGGTCAACATACGCGGAAATAAATATACAAAATAATCAGCTCCAACCAAAAGTTCTTCTTGACTGTTACATACATGATACTTCATACTATGAAATTGGATTAATCAAAGTTCCTAAAGTTTATTTCAGAAAGATAGGGTAATAAAACCTCATTAGGTATGCAAAGGGAGCACAGAGTGACCCAACGAATATGTAAGCCACTTTCATAGTTTGGCATTGATTTCATTGTAAAATTCTTTCTTTTTATCAAGTGCAGGTAGTACCACCCGGGTTGGGGTCAATATATGGGATTAGTCTATTGTTATCCATTCACAAACACTGAAAATAGAGTGCCAAAGGCGTGCCGGTAGGATACTCGTAAAAAGGAAAGAATTTTATTTTTAACAGAATAAAAATTAGGCATTATGTACATAGTATTAGGTACACTTATTTTTTATACATTATACAAAAAATACATTATACAGAAATTAAATTATAAAAAATCATCTGAAATTTTAATATTACAAACAATAAGTACTATTTCAAGACCTACGCCTATGGCCGACACCGAAATTGAGCCGAACTGGACGAAATTCCCCATTTTATTACTCTATACCTTTCTGAAATAGACTATAGAAAAGTATCTAATTAAACATAACACGAAGCTTTATTATAATACAACCGAGACTATGGGAGATACAATATCCATATACAGAGTGATTCATTAAAAGAATGTCCAATCTACAAATTTTAGATTCTACAAACTCAAATATTAGGTGGTACAGGGTAAAATATTTTTTGTGATGAAATGAAATTTTGTATACATATAGGGTATGCCAGGAGTTCGTACCAAGAACTTGGGAGATATACAAATGATATTTTAATTACAAGACTAACGTGTGTGTGCCATAAATTATACAGGGTGAGTCATGAGGAATTTTACATACTTCTACTATATGTAGAGACCCTCAGGGAGGAAATCATGTGGCTACTAAAAATTGTAAACTCCTCTTCTTATTTATTAATTTACAGGGTGATTTGAGAAATTGACCATACATTTTAATAGGCTATAGTGTTTACACTAATTTTTTCATGATACAGTACACTACTATCAAGCATTCGACTGGTATTAGCTAAACTTAGAAATTCCAGTAAGTTTTTTTCAAACTACATAAATAGCGACAATGTTGTCGCACTTTTATTAAATTTTTGGCTAACGATCAAATCTTACCAAAAATAGAACAACCATAATGAAGTATCACATAATAAGGTATTAATTTAAACAAATGTTATAAATTTCAAGTATTTTAACTAAAATGATAAACTATATCGAATAACAATAACGACAAACACTAAACAACAAAAAACAGTAACTAATAACAATAACGAACAACAATGTTAAAATAATAACTAAAATTATGTATACTATATATTTATTTTTCCGCAGGAGCAAAGTGCCTCATTATTTATTCAAAAGTACTACAAATATAGGGTGAATCTTTATTTTTTTCTATGTGGAATAAAATGATAAAACAGGTCGGTTTTACCAAAATTAATTCGACACGTCCTGTATCGCCTCAAATACAATAGGTTCGTAAAATACGGCACAATGGTTAAAGATTCAATAATATAATAAGCCGGTGGCCAGTGTCGTGCAGTCAGTTTAAGGGTGTTGCCGAGTGGAGATGGGTCTTGCAGTTAATACCCATTTTCAGTAACGGATTATAGTAGGTATTTTGGCCTCCGTAAAATCGGCTCTTAATAATGTAATAATTACTTACTAATAATATGATACTTGCCTAACTTTCGCACTATTAAATAAACCCGAAAAATGATACCATTCAGGCTTTACCGAGTATTGCATGCGTAGTCTATTAATCAAGTTTCTTCAAGTAGAACAGCATATGGTTTGAAAACACGCAAATTCATTTTCTGCCGTCTTCCATATATTGAGAAGATTGTAAATGAGATATCCATTAATAGTACCCGCATATGTAATAACATAAATTTATAGACACGTAGAACTTCGAAAATGATGAAACAAAAAAAATCCATAAATCGAGAAACGCTACACACCACATGCAAACATATTAAAAAGTTGTTCAAAGACCTATCCTGTGAAACTAATACATGATTAAAGTAAATTCTTGATTACCCGCATATCGTAAATTCAGCGAGATATATAACTATGAAACAAAAAAATCCATAAATCGAGAAACGCTACAAGCGAACATATTAAAAAGTCGTTCAAACACGCATCCTTTAAAACTAATTGAAGAATAAATTTTATTAAACAAGTATCGTCGACTAGTACCTACCCGTATATAATTTTAAAAGCAGAAATTTATAGGAAGATGTACAACTATGAGAATTAATTGGTATATTATTAAAACTCGTTCAAATCGACATGTCAGTTTCCAATTTATAAGTTCTATAAACTGATATCAAATCACCGGACAATAGTTGGGACACATTTGATTTCATCTGTTTTCATAATATTATAAATAAGTTTCTTGGTGAAAAAATCCACCATGTGGTAGGAAGATGGTTAAGTTTCATGTAATATTAATTAGTGAAGATTTTTTTGGACCCTTCTATTTCAAGTATCGATCAATATGTCAAAAAGGTTGAAATATTCGGGGGTTATACCACGAGTGCTTAAAAATTACCGATAATTTCTATGAAAGCTTTCCACGAGTTCGAAGAACGAGTGGAATTAGACAACAAGCTTGAATGGAAATTATCCGGTTAATTTTTTAGCACAAGCGGTATTTAGGGAGAAAATTTCTCGAATAATAATACAAATTACTGTATATCTCCACTATATTCAGATAGATAATGTCGCTGCCTCAGTAATAAAGTGACCTATTCCAAATAATGTAACTTTAGGAAAATAATAAAAAACCATCTTGCAATCGCGATTTGAAAGTTTTAATTGAATTTGTAATTATAGTCTATTTCAGGAAGGTATAGAGTAATAAAATGGGGAATTCCGTCCAGTTTGGCTCAATTTCGGTGTCGGCCATAGGCGTAGGTCTTGAAATAGTATTGTGTGTAATATTAAAATTTCAAGTAATTGCGTAAGAGAATTAGGAAAAGTATGTTTTCTGGCCTGAAGTGTCAATATCGAAATATTGTGTAGGGATTACTTGGGTAGTAGATTATACAGTTACGTTTTGCGTTTAACAGGTACCGTTTAACCTTCTATTAGTGCCTCTGCCTAATTCCAACCCTGTTTCAGATTCGGCTCAACCATGCGCCGCAAGGTGCCTTACCCACAATTTTTAGACCTTTATAAGTATATTTGTTTAGTTTAACGCATCAGTATTTGCTGTTAAGCCGTAAATAGTGTTCACAGTATTATAAGATTAGTAATAAAATGGCGACATTTACACCAACGAAAAGATGTTCCAATAATTCTCCACTATCAGTGAATGAAAAACTTATTATTTTAAATGTACACGATTGCATAAAATACGATTACCCGAAATTTACTGTACAAGAAACTGTCCATCGTTTTTAAATTATTGCGGTGGAGAAAGATAGCAGGCCAAGTGGAGTCTCCCAAGAAAAGTCCAGGCAGACCAGTAAGAGTCCTTGATGAAGACACCAAAAGTGTAATTCGAAGAAAAGTTCACTCTTTTTATTTTAAAAAAGAAATACCCGCCCTAGATAAGATTTAAATGGAGCTTGGCCATGATGACAGTATTCCGTTGATAACTAAGAAACTATTATGGACCACTTCGAGAAATATGGATTTTGCCTGGGAAAAGCATAACCGTAAAGCACTTTTACTGGAAAGCGATGAAATTGTTTGCTGGCGACGAAAATACTTAAGAAGTATAAAGCAGTACAGAACAGAGCAGAAGAAAATCTTTTATCTTGATGAGACGTGGATCAATGAAGGTTATACAGTACCAAAAATGTGGCAAGACAAAAATATAACCAGTGCTCGCCAAGCTTTCATGGAAGGCATGTCAACGGGTATTAAGGTGCCTTCAGGTAAAGGGAAAAACTAATAATCGTCCAAGGTGGAAGCGAAGAGGGATTTTTAAAAGAAGTTTTGCTAACCTTTCAGACGTGCCATACGGGAGATTACCACGAGGACATGGATTCGGATGTTTTTGAAGACTATTTTGGTGAAATGATAAAATATCTTCCGGCTGATTCAGTAGTAGTTATGGATAACATCGTTTTATGAAATACGCCGTGGTAGATATAACAGAAAAACATAGTGTAACTTGTGCTGCGCACACCGCCATATCATTGCGAACTAAATCCTATAGAACTTATATGGGCGCAAGTGAAAGGATTTGTAGCAAGACACAACACGACATTCAAAATGAAAGACGTTAAGCTACTGTTTGATCAAGCCATTAAGGAGGTGACACCAGAGAACTGGCGAAAAGCAGTCCAGCATGTCATTAAAGAAGAGGAGAAAATGTGGGATCTTGACTACTTGAATCGTTAATTAGAACGTCAAGAGGAGATGACAGTTCCTCAGATGACGAAAAATATTATGATTTTTTATAATTTAATTTCTGTATTTTGTTCAATAAAAAATATGTGTACCTAATACTATGTACATAATGCCTAATTTTTATTCTGTTAAAATAAAATTCTTTCCTTTTTACGAGTATCCTACCGGCACGCCTTTGGCACACTATTTTCAGTGTTTGTGAATGGATAACAATAGGCTAAACCCATAATATTGACCCCAACCCGGGTGGTACTACCTGCACTTGATAAAAAGAAAGAATTTTACAATGAAATCAATGCCAAACTATGAAAGTGGCTTAAATATTCGTTGGGTCACTCTGTGCTCCCTTTGCATACCTAATGAAGTTTTACTACTCTATTCCTTTCTGAAATAAACTATAGATAGTTTGAAAAAATGATAGTTTTTATTGCGTTGGTTAAAATTTAAGTAATCATGATTACAGCTGCAATAATTTGAAGCAGCTTGTAACATGTCTATCGACCTGTTTCGATTTTACAGAATAAATCCTTTTAATTACCTCTCGTCGTCACTAGCCACTTCCTATTATAGTTCTGTAATCCCAAAATCTTCAACCCTGACCATAAGACAATTGACGTCTGCCAACGGACGCTTCCATTTTTTCCAATGCCACGAGAAGCACCCCTTTCCGTTATCGACTGTCTACGGAGAAAGACTATCTTTCGTTATCTTTCATATTTTAAGTATCTTATGAATTTTGCTGTGGTAAGTCCAAAATCATAATTTATAATTAATAAGCTTCTTCTAAAGTACTGTCTGATATAATTTTTGTATGCATTCTTTATTTTTTTACAGAGATAGACGAAATTAAATTTAACACGTGGTCATAAACAGTTCTTTTATACTAATATGGTAGTTTTAAACCAAATATTCTTTTATAATTCACTGTTTTACTTTTATACAAACATTTTCAAGCTTTTTCAGTTGCGAAATAACTCTTTTAATTATAAAATAACATTTTTATAATCTGTTAACCTATAAAATAATACTTCGTAACGCCAGTGCCGGTTTCATATATTTCCTAAGCACGATATTTTTTCATATAACTAAATAAATCACTTTTTGCTATGATTAGTTTCTTTCGGATCATTAGTATATTTTTTTAATTTAGCCGATAATTGCTATTTTTATTGTTTTAACATGGGACATATAATGTTGGAAAGCTTTCAGTAAGTTGAACATTTTTTACTTTCAAACAACTGCCTTCCTTTTTTTAACCTGAAAAGCTGACCAACATAATGTGCCATTACATTCAAGTTCCTACATATCCGTGATCCACCTGTACTTCTAGGTAAGCACAGCCCCTAGGCAAGGATATAACCCCAAGCCCTAGGCAAGGATATAACCCTAAGACCTAGGCTATAATATAAGCCCTAGGCAAGGATATAACCCTAAGACCTAGGCTATAATATAAGCCCTAGACAAGGATACAGCCCTAGACCAGGACACATCAGGATCAAGACTATCTACCTATCTTCTTCGAGATCTTCTTAAGACATCGTAGAGGTAAGACCTTCTTCAGGAAACCACTTCATATAAGCTAAGTACCTATAAAAGTACAAATTCCTTACTGTTCATTTCCTGAGGCAGAATAAATTATAAATTTGTTTTTAACTCTATCTTTCATTTTTTTCTAAATCCTCAACTATAAAAGTTGAGGGAGACATCGCCCGGGTGTAAAATTTTAATGTTCCGTTTTTAAGTAATTTTTTAACTTTTATCTAAATTCCACAAGGCGTTTCTACCTTTTCCGCCTTAGTTTTTTTAGTACTTTTTATCGTCAAAAAGGTAGTGGCGCCCTCAACTTTTACAACCTCCCTGTAACACTTGTGCAGCATAAACTTGGGGTCGAATCACCCTTGAGAGGAGTCTCTAGCCGGAGCCCTTCGAGCTGGTGCCCTTTAAGGTTACAGCCATTTACCGTTACAAACTATTAAAAAAGTACAATGTTAATTATTGTAATTAAAAAAATTAGATTTACTTGAGTCGTTATTTGACAAAATGTCACTATCCACGACTAATATGTTATTTGTCTTAATACTAAATAGGTCTGTATTATACCGTTGTATTTTGTGGTTTGAGCTTTTTGAAATAAAACTGACGCATGTATTAAACTGTATAAATAATACACGTTATTTTATTTAACTAAAACTAACAAAATTAACTTAGTAGGTAATATGGATTTGATAAAAATATTGAAATATAATATATAATGCACTTTTATGGTCTCTTTATGGTTTGCAACTTCTTTTTGGAAAACACTTGTTTTTGGGTCATCCGGGTTGAGGGCCGGCAGCCAGGCGCCAGTGAATGGTCAAGGCTGGGAAAGGTTAGAAACTTTGACGGCGTTGTCAGAGTTCCGTTTTTGTCACTAAATTAGAATTTAAGTTGGCGGAAACAACCGTTACTTAATGCGGCTTTAGTACCTTTTATTATTAAATATATTGAGTAAAATTTATAATACGTCATTTTATTTGACATTCGTGGAAATAATTTGTATTTAGAGAAACAAAAAAAAATGAAATGTAGTTTATTATTGAAATGTTTAAACAATTATAACAACACTAAATCTAATAGTTAAACTTTTTTTCCTTCGATTACAAAATAGCTTCATAAAAATCAGCATAAAAAGGGGGAATTAACTGCTTAGACAGTAGTTCCCTCAAGTCCTTTTGTTTGTTGCTGTCTTCCGGTGTAGGCGTTTTTAATGGTTACTTCTGTTAAAAAGGTGACATCTTTTTTCGTTCATTTCTTACGTAAACTTCAAGGAAGTTTGCAGCGAAGTAAGACGTTTTATAGAAAAATGAAAAAGGCTTATTCTTTGTAAATTGTAAGACTTTAATAAGATTCCACAATACTTTTTCGCCGCCTGTATTTTCATTGAAATTATAACCCCATTGCTCCTGAAGATTTTTACAATTAACAAATGCATATTAACAATTATTGACCATTTTTGACAATTATTGACCATTTTTCAAAATGATGACAATTTTTAACCATTTTTGACAGATTTTGACAATAATTGTCCATTTTTAACAGTTTTTAACAATAATTAACAATTTTTAACCATTTTTGATAGTTTTTGACAATTTTTCAAAATTTTAGACCGTTTTTCAAAATTATTGACCATTTTTGATAATTTTTGACAATTATGGACCATTTTTCCAAATTTTTGACCATTTTTGACAATTATTGACCATTTTTGACCATATTTCAAAATTTTTGACAATTATCAACTATTTTCTAAAATTTTGACAATTTTTAACAATAATTGTCCATTTTTTTAACCATTTTTGACAGATTTTGACAAAAATTGTCAATTTTTAACAGTTTTTAACAATAATTGACAATTTTTAACCATTTTTGATAGTTTTTGACCATTTTTGACAATTTTTCAAAATTTTAAACCATTTTTCAAAATTATTGACCATTTTTCAAACCTATTGACCATTTTTGATAATTGTTGACAATTATGTACCATTTTTCCAAATTTTTGACCATTTTTGACAATTATTGACCATATTTCAAAATTTTTGACAATTTTTCAAAAACTTTAACAATTTTTGACAATTATCAACTATTTTCTAAAATTTTGACAATTTTTAACAATAATTGTCCATTTTTTAACCATTTTTGACATATTTTGACAAAAATTGTCCATTTTTAACAGTTTTTAACAATAATTGACAATTTTTAACCATCTTTAACAGTTTTTAACAATAATTGACAATTTTTTATAGTTTTTGACCATTTTTGACATTTTTTCAAAATTTTAGACCATTTTTCAAAATTATTGACCATTTTTGATAATTATTGACAATTATGGACCATTTTTCCAAATTATTGATCATTTTTGACAATTATTGACCATTTTTGACCATATTTCAAAATTTTTGACAATTTTTGACAATAATCAATTATTTTCTAAAATTTTGACAATTTTTAACAATAATTGTCCATTTTTTTAACCATTTTTGACAGATTTTGACAATAATTGTCCATTTTTAACAGTTTTTAACAATAATTGACAATTTTTAACCATTTTTGATAGTTTTTGACCATTTTTGACAATTTTTCAAAATTTTAGACCATTTTTCAAAATTATTGACCATTTTTGATAATTGTTGACAATTATGGACCATTTTTCCAAATTTTTGACCATTTTTGACAATTTTTGACAATTATTGACCATTTTTGACCATTTTTGACCATTTTTGATCATTTTTGACCATTTTTGACAATTTTTCAAAAACTTTAACAATCTTTGACAATTATCAACTATTTTCTAAAATTTTGACAATTTTTAACAATAATTGTCCATTTTTGACAGTTTTTGATAATTTTTGACCATTTTTGATAGTTTTTGACAATTATCGGCCATTTTTGACAATTTTTCAAAATTTTTGACAACTTTTTAAAAATTTTGGCCATTTTTCAAAATTATTGACCATTTTTGATAGTTTTTACAATTATCGACCATTTTTCAAAATTTTAACAATTGATGAAATAAAACAATTTAATTTGTTTAAATCTTCATTTTTTATTTTGAACTAACGTTCAAATTAAAATTAGTGACGCGTTTCGCTACACAGTAGCTTTTTCAAGATACAATGATTGAAGATACAGTGAAAAACTTTTATTTTATATAGTGCCTTAATACGGAATTCTAAGAAATTGACAAAAGTATTATAATATTTTAATATTTTTAAATATGGATAAGTACAAAAAGTGTCTAAATACGGAATTCTAAGAATGTTACAAAGGTATTCCCAGGTACTGTTTTTCAATACCTTTGTAACATTCTTAGAATTCCGTATTTAGACACTTTTTGTACTTATCCCTATTTAAATATATTATAATACTTTTCATTTTTGCCGTGAGAACCTCATAATTTCCAAATAATTGCAAATAACCGACTTTCCAACACAACAACAGACGATTCAAATATGACATTTGTCAATTGCCAGTCTTGTCACTCTGGTCATTTCATGCGCATTTGCAAATCCATAATTAAGACATTCCATGATATGAACAGGTTTCATTAGACAGTGGAAATGTAATTTAAGCTTAGTTATAACATGTAATCTTTGGTTATAATATAATGAAAATGTAACGTTGCGTGAATCCGCCTTAACTCTGAAAAATTATCGTTAACATAATAATCGTTACCGTAACGACAAGTTACAGAATAGGCACCTTTTAGACGTCATAAATGAACGATTCAGCTTAATCAGATTGGTCTGAGGTTAATACCGAACGTTACCAAAGATTACAAATTTTTTTTGTATAGACATATAGGCGTCAAGAAAATGACATCTACCTTGTACTGATGAGGCGCAAATACGCCGAAACCGGTCTACAAGTGATGTTACTCCTTCTAATCACAAACCAGAGTGGTTGGTTCTATCTTAACAGATATACCAAACCTGTTTACTTTAGAAGTGTAATTCAATGTCTGTGGGGGCATATAGCCCGAGAAGTAGTTGTTGCTTCTTAGTGAAGGGTCTGTTCTTTGAAAATTATTTTTCAAATTTTGTAAAGCATTATAACAGCAATGGAGACAGAAGTGTCTCCAACACAGCCAGACACTTCTGGAGCCCAAGATCAAACCACGCCACCAGGAGACGTTATAGCGAATCCTGCGGCAAGCAAAGCTTCGTTCGGGAAACTTTCAGGTGCCCAGCGTAATAAGCTGAAAAAAATGAGGGAACGAAGTATTGACACCAAAAATGTGGTGCTGCCGACTCCCTCAACATCAAAACAGTGTGTAAACCAGCAAACTAAGGGCGTTAAGCGAACTGTGTCAGCCAGGAGCAATCCTGAGGAAAAGAAAGATAAGAGGGCCAAACGTACCACTGGTACCGGTATTAAAACTGGTATTAAATACAGCGTGGCCTTCAAAGGGATCAAGGCAGCTGTGGTCCCAAAAAATTTCCCAGAGACAGTGGTCTCTGAAGATCAGGTGGGGTCTATCAAAGAGAACCTAACTAACATGATCGAGGTGCAGAAGGCGCCTAGGTTTGAAGCCAGTCGATACATGGACGGCTACTACGGGCTAATCTGTGACAATGAGGAGTCCTTCATTATAACGAGGGACTATTTGTCACAGAAAACCAACTGGAAGCTCATCAAGAATGATGAACTTCCAAAGCAGCAACGAGTCTTCGCCCTACTTCCTGAGACTAAGAAAGAGGATCTGAAAGTGGAGTTGAGGAGGCTCGAGAAACAGAATCCAGGGCTGAAGGTTGATCGATGGATGATCCTTGGATCCAAGTCATCCGACAGGGGACTGCATGTGAGTCTCCGGATTGACGAGGAGTCCATGAAAGGACTGGTGCGGGCTCAATGGAGACCGTACTATCTATTCCAGCGGGCCAGCTTTAAAACCCTGGAAAACTCGACCGAGGAGGAAACAGGGACTGATCGAGAACCTGTACCATCAACCTCAAAGGACCTTCAAGGTGCTACAAGTTAACTTGCAGCACAAAAAGACAGCCACCGCTGTCCTACAACAAAGAGTGGTGGCTGAAAACATAGACATCGTTCTAATTCAAGAACCTTGGATAAACCAAGGTAAGATACTGGGGCTTAATATTAGGGGAATGGGACTGATAATGGGAACTGATCGTACTAAAATAAGAACCTGTATTTGCTATAGATCCGAATACAACTTGATGCCGATTATGGAACTATGTACGGGTGACATGGTGGCAGCAAAGATTATACTCGAAAAAGATGGGGTAGTACTAGAGACAATAATAGTGTATCTGTATCTTCCCATCGATTCAGAAGAACTACTACCGGGGACTAACATGGAGAACCTGATGGAATACTCAAGGAGACATAATCTGGATGTCATTGTAGGGGCTGATACCAACGCACACCATAGCAGTTGGGGCAGCAAAGACAACAACACCAGAGTACTATCTATGTACTACTGAACTTGATATTGCGAATGTGGGTAATACGCCTACATTTAGAACATCGAGGGGGGAATCATTGATAGATGTTACTCTTTGCACTTTACGTGTCAGGGAAATGATTCGCAAGTGGCATGTATCGGATGAACCATCTTTATCTGATCATGCCCAAATATACTATGAAATTAACGTAGAAAAATCGGTTATTAGAACATACAGGGATCCTAAGAGCACTGACTGGGTATCTTATAAAGAGGACCTGCTTTCTAAAATCCGTTCACACCTAGGCAGACCAAAAACTGCTGAGGATTTAGACGGAGCAGCCATACGGCTGTAATAGTGTACACTGACCTCTTATCATAACAACTGTCCGATAAAGGAGAGTCGCTCTTCTAGACAAGCCATCTGGTGGAATAAAGAGCTGACATCGCTAATTAAAGAAACAAGAGGCTTTTTCAACAAAGCGAAAAAAACGGGTAACTGGGAAGCGTATAAAGCTAAACTAGGTACATACAATTCAAAAATAAAAGAATCCATGGAGAAGTCCTGGAGATAATTCTGTGAGGACATGCAAGGTGTCGCTGACAGCGTCAGAATCAACAGGATCCTCAAAAGGGATACTTCTAACAAACTTGGTTCTATTCAATTACCGAGCGGAAAGTTTTCAAATACTGAGGCAGAGGCTCTAGAGCATCTCCTCAGTGTGCACTTTCCAGGTTCGGTAAAGATAGAGTCAAACTATGACAACAGGCCGGTTGCCAAAACAAAGGCAACCAAAGAGGACTGGGAACTCACGAATAAGATATTCAGACCCCATCTTATCAGATGGGCTGTAAACTCATTTGACCCCTACAAAACTCCAGGACCGGATGGCATATTCCCCAAGCTTCTGCAAGAGGGACTAGACATCATAATGGGTCCTTTAGTTCTGATACTTCGAAGCAGCCATGCTCTAGGGTATATACCAATTGCATGGAGAGAGTCTAAGGTGGTGTTTATTCCTAAACCAGGAAAAGAAACGTACACCCAGGCTAAATCCTACCGACCAATCAGTCTGACATCATTCATGGTGAAAACCATATGGAAAAAGTCTTACAAATGTATTTACAAGAAGGAGCGCTTAAGAGCATCCCTCTACATAGACTACAATGGGCTTATCAAGCAGGGAAATCAGGTGAAGCTGCCCTGCATAATTTGGTCTCAGGTCTCGAAAGGAGCCTGAATCATAAGGAAGTAGCCCTTGCAGCATTTCTAAACATCGACGGTGCTTTTGACAACACATCGATGTCATCAATTAACAGATCCCTTAAAAACAGAGGGATTAACAGTATCACATGCAAATGGATAGGATCCATGCTTGAGCATAGGAGAATAACAGCACATATGCATGATAAAACATACACCGTTAGGACAACTAAAGGATGTCCTCAAGGTGGAGTACTTTCACCACTTTTGTGGAACCTAGTTGTGGATGACTTGATCTGTAGGTTGAATGATCAAGGCATATGGACGCAGGGTTTTGCGGACGACATAGTGATTGTCACCAATGGGAAATTCCCGGAGGTGGAGGAATGGTGCCTTACAGAGGACCTTTCAGTGAATCCAAAAAAAAAACTAGTTGCTTTTACGAATAGAAGAGTTCTCCCGCAGGGTAGAGTACTGTTGTTCGGAGAAGAACTAGAAATATCCAAAGAAGTCAAATATCTGGGAGTGACCCTTGATTCCAAACTGAATTGGAAGGCACACCTGGAAAAAATTACTACCAGGGCGACTAGGCTTTTCTGGCAATGCAGAAGAGTTATGGGCAAAACCTGGGGAATACGACCTGAGGTGGTTCACTGGCTATACACAACTGTGATAAGGCCAACGATCACCTATGGAACAATAGTCTGGTGGAGGAGGACAGAAGTGACCTCTGCAGTTAATATGTTAACTGCAATCCAAAGACAAGCTCTTCTTGGTATTACCGGGGCAATGAACAGCACGGGGACGGCATCAATGGAAGCCCTTATTGGACTTCCTCCTCTAGAACTTTTTATAAGAGCGGAGGCAATGATGGCAATTCTTAGGCTGAAATCGGGAGACTTATGGTCCCCGAACAATGTTCGAGAAGGACACACTGATACAACTGGGACAATACTAGATGCACCCATATTTCACATGAGTTTTGATAGCATGACACCAGAGAATATATTCACTGAGCGAGTGAATATCATCATCCCATCTAGGGAATAGGTGATACACCCAGGTAATTCTAGAGAAATCATCTGGTTCACCGATGGCTCCAAAACAAACCATGGCACTGGGGCTGGTATAAAAGGACCTAGAAAGAGAATGTTCTTTAGCCTTGGTCGATATACGACTGTGTTTCAAGCAGAGACGATTGCCGCTATAGCCTGTATTGATGAAAACATCAGAAGAGGATATACCGGACAAAAAATTGAAATACTCACTGACATCCAGGCTCTGATTAAGGCTATCAGTAATCCAACAACTAAGTCTAGACTGGTGAAAAACTGCAAAGAATCCCTCAACAGGCTGGCAAGAGACAACAAAGTGTCTCTAATATGGGTGCCGGCACATGAGGGGATTGCAGGTAATGAAATGGCGGACCAGTTAGCTAAAGAAGGCTCTAAAGGAGACTTCATAGGTCCGGAACTGTTTTGTGGAATCACAAAAGATTGCATAAGAGGGGAAATCGGGAACTGGCTAGATAGGGAACACCAATTCAAATGGAGGGTGACACAAGGGCACCTTCATACCAAGAGTTTACTGAACAAGGTAGACAAGGAACTCTCAACCAGGCTACTGAAACTGGGTAAGAGACATTTGAAGACAGTTACCGACCTGGTGACTGGACACTGCACCTTGAGGAAACATCTGTACAAAATGGGAAAAGTTAGTGAACCTATGTGCAGAAAATGTGAACTTGATGATGAAACACCTACCCACGTACTCTGCTTCTGTGAGGACTTACAAGAACTTAGAGGGAAGCACTTTGGAGAGGAATTTATACAACCATCACAACTACTGAAAATCCCTCTAGTCAAACTAGTGGCCTTTATAGAAGACACGAAGCTTCTGGAATGGAAGTAGATAATATGGAAAATGGTAGAAAGATTCAGTTCAAGTGCCTGGGCTGAAGAGCACAACCCAAATATATGAATGAAAATACCCCACAACAAAACGTTTAGTAAGAAATGCAAAACGTGCGCCTTTGGATTTTTTTTTGTATTACACATATTTTACTTGAATCTAAATAAAATTTTCGATGATTTAATAACCCATAAGCCATGTTTTATAACAAAATGCGTAATTTTAATAAAAATAACCCCTTTAATATCACGAAATAAAAAAATCAGTGAAATATTGTGTTTTATTTTAGTTATGAAAGATGAATCGGCTATAGATATTTCAAATATCCATGTATATGTAAAAAAATGATTGTGAATTATTTTTAGGATACAAAATAATAATAGGAATGTAACTGTGTAGATAAAATCATATAAAAGATTAAACAACTTATTATTTTAACCAATTTAAAAAGTTCTCCATTTAATAATAATTCGTTTTCATTGAGACTGGTCTGCAAAGAAAGCAAGTTACCATTTTTGGAATAACACGGAAGATTCGATGAGATTTAAATTTATGTATGTAGTTTCAGAAGAAATGGAATGTTTTAACGATTTATGAATAAGTAGTACCCGCATGTATTTGGATGAATAAGTACCTAGTACCCGCATGTATTTGGATGAATAAGTACCTAGTACCAGCATGTATTTGGAAGAACACACTGGGAACATGTTCTCATTAAAATTAATTGAAATGGTAATGCGGGCATGACAGAACCGATCTTGAAAATAACTTGTTTACATTGCATTATTGTAGATATATAAGAGCTAAAATTCAACTTGAAAGTATAGTTTATTTTATATCGTGAAATGAGAAGTCGTATTAAAGTAAATATATTGAGTGATTACAGAAAAACAAGTAAAAAGATGAATACAATTAAAGAAAGTATACCTATGGTTATTAGAAGAGGACCTTCTGAGACAAAGTATCACATTAAAACAATAGATAATGATTGTTCATCACCAAATTCGATGATAATAATATCAGGAGAGAGTGAGGAATCTATACGGATGTTGTATTAAAAGGTAGAAGCCAATAATAGCTTGCAATATTATAAACGTTGGAGTAAGCATATCGACTAATAATAAATAAATGTTTAATATTTTATATGATTTATATTTCTTGTATATTACATTCCTATGTCAGGCTGTGTTGGATAATAGCATGGGTTATATATTGTTGTATCAATCAACCCCTCTCCTACCAATTCACCAGAGTCATCCTCTTGTACATCACTATTTTTTACGATTTGCTGTTTTAATTCGCGGATATGTTATTATTATTTGCGTCTTTGATACACCAATATACCACATTTGCAACGATACTTGCTAATCTTGGAGCACTGTAGTATAAACAGTCTGAATTAAAAATCAGCTCTGGTGTAGACTCCGTTTCACATAAGAAGAAGCCACTTGAAGTTGCAGTCGACTGCGCGAACTTGTTGGAGATCTGTGGTCAAAACCAGCGCCATATTGTAAAATTTTAACGTTTTCAAATTTTTTAGGTTAACACAAAATTGGAATATTAAAAATGTATTTTTCTACAAACGTCAGTAAAAGTATAATTTTTAACGCATGCCGTCAGTGACTAAAATGCCATTTTATGACACCGGTGTTAAAAGGAAAATACTTTTAGCACTAGTGCTAAAAGTGACATTTTACTTAGTGTTTTGTCATCATGGCAACCATAAACATTCAAATCGACGCCATTTTTAGTCCATTTAGAGCAACCTAAATAACTTATTTTTTGGTTTTTGCTTGCTTGTAGAAAAAATAGTGTGTGCGGCTCATGCGTCAATTTTTCCGTTCGTGAAAAAAAGCACCACTTTATGCACTTTGTTGCATAAATAACTATTATCATAGCTTTATGTATAGTTTAAATAAAACATATTTGTGAATTCTTTGCAGCTTTTCGAGATATTTTCACATACAATAGACACTGGTATCGTTGAAATATTTATACTTTCAATTAACGATTGGCGATGTTCGATGAAATCGGCCAAAAATTAAGGCTCAATTACCTTATTATATTATTAAAAAAACACAAAATAGGAACTTGAAAAAAATTTTATTTATGAAAAATAGTGGTGACATCTTGGTTATATGGTTGACTCAAATAACTATACTGCTTTATACTATGTCATTGCTTCGTACAGTTGCAAACTCAAATAGATACTTATATTTAAATAAATAAATCAAAAATATTCGACAGTAAATGATTGCTTCAAACACAACCTCAAATGTCAATAATAAAATGGCTGTCGGCATGAAAAACGTTGGAAACGCCAATGGCATGAAACGGTCGTTACAAGGTTTCAAGGCCGATTTTGATTCACGCGCAACAGAAAAGGCGAACTTCAAGTGGCTTCTTATGTGAAACGGAGTCTAAGACACTCCCGTGTGGTGGTACCATCGGGCGCGTCCTCAGGTGGCGGATAGGGGAACTCAGCGTCCGGAAGTGCTGCTTGAGCGCTTAAAACCGCAATATGGCAGTTCTGAAGGGTGCGCTGGGTAGTGTGGGCGGTAGGGGTCGGGGCTGGTATGAGCGGTTTAAAACCCGCAAGATTATCAGCTGGACTCTGAAGGCCCCACCGCGGACCAACCCCCCAACCCGGCTGTAGTGTCGTGGCTTTAGGGTTTGCACTGTGGTAAACGATGCCGGAAGGCCCCAAGAGGGACCTCCACGAGACCGATAATCTGGCTGTCTGTGGTCATGTCTCGCGGGCTAGAGAGTCGGGGGTCTTGGCTTAGCCGCCTGGACCAAGAGGAGACAACCTCATCAAAAACCTAAATCCTGTGGTGGGAGGACCGGGCCCATAGGATGCGTGGCCGAACAGAGGATCGGCAGCTACTGGTTCTGACCTTGGGGCACCGGGCGACACCCCATTGTAATTAGCCTTAGTGGACTGAATTTCCCTAGCTGCTCGTGGGACCAGATATGGACACCGCAGAAAAAAAGACAGAAGAGGAGGGGAGGGCTCCGGAGGAAGGGACCTCGGAGGAGACTTTTACAGGGCCCTTCAGATGGAGTCTCCCGAGAGGAGCCCTGAGACCGGGACTCCGGTGGCGCAGGACGAGGTGGAGGGAGCGGTGAGGGCCCAGGCTATGCCGGGAACAACTGCCCCTTCACCTGAGGGGCCGAAAAGGCACCGCAAAGCCGATTGCGGTGCCGAGAAGAGGCGGAGACGCCGGGCTGCAAAGGCTGCGGAAGGGACACCGGAAGGTGGCCCGACTGGCCCTTGCAAGGAAGTGGCGGCAGCGGGACCAAGCCGGGCCATGCATGAGAGTGCTGTTCCCAGCGGGGTCAAGCCTGCTGCCACCAAGGGGGACAAAAAGGCTTCGGGTGGCTGACACGTCGCCAGAGGCCAGACTGGCCCCCAAGAAGGCGAGTACTGCGCCTGGTGGGCATAAGTCCTGTGGGGACGCTGCTAGCAGCGACCTCAAGGTGGCCATCATTTGCGATGGCTACCCGGACAATCAAGATTATTGAGCAGTCGGCCCTCGAACGCCTGAAAAGGGCGACGGTTTGGGTACCGGCGCCGATCGAGTCGACTCCCCAAGAGGTACTCAGAAGAATCCGGGCGGGCAACCCGGCTCTGAGAACCGAAGGGTGGGTGATTCGGGCCTCCCGATGGGACGCTGTCTCTCAGAGACAGAACGTTGTATTGGGGCTCGATCCTCGGTCGGTGGAGGTGCTCGAACGTGAAAAGGGGGAAGTTCGGTATGGGCTCGGGAAGATAAAGTTTATTTTCTCGGGAACTACCGTACCCCCCCGGAGTAAAAAATGGGTAAAGGAGGTACCTCGTACCTCACAAACCATGAAAAAAAATTTCAAATTGAAAAATTGGAAATTTTTCGAGTTATAACGTTTTTTCGGTGAAACACTTTGTTTGGGGGGTGGAAAAAGACATTATTGCGATTTCCGGCCAAAGTTGAGTTCCTAGAATAAAAAGTTGCTTATAAAAGTTGTAGATCTTGTGAAAATCTACAACTTTTTCGTTAGTGACTTTTCCACGTAACTTCAAAATTTGCTCGAAAAACACAAAATACTGCATTTTTTGTTTTTTATTTTTGGTTTCGTTAAAAAAAGCACGATATCATTTCACAACGTGATTAATAAATCACGATATCGCTCATCACTATAGATAACGCCACTTGCCGCTACCACTAAAAATCCCGTATCGCAAGGTATCGATACACTACAAATTTATCGATACTCGGAATGCATCGAAAAGCATAGTATCGATACAAAATATCGAGTATCGGAAGTAAAAGTATCGATACACTGGAATATCGGATAGTATCGCGCATCCCTATTGGAGGCCAGGATTGGAGGGGTTCTGAAAAGTGAAATGGCCTGTTTGGAAACGTGATGATTGGGAATAATGAGTCTATGTGTAACCGTGACATTAAAGAGAATAAATTCCGAGAGTTATATTATTATCGAGTTTTATTTAATTTGATCCTCTTTGAATCTTACAGACACCACATAGCTTTTTAGTTTTAAACGCAAGATTACTTTCGGAGTGAAATGTTTATTACAAACTAAAATTTTGAGATAATATTAAAAATGATTATCCCGAAATCCCCACTTTCTATTTCATCTATAAATATTTTAATCCCATTATATGTAAATATAAAAAGAGCTTTGGCTTAACGACTACCTGCTGTGGGTTTCGATCTTGAATCAACAACGAACGAAATATACAACGAAAGGTCGAAATTGTTTTATTGCTTCTACAACTGCCAGTGTCTCAAGTTCATAGGAAGGATATCGGGACCAGTGCGATTTTAAAAATGTCAACTATGGTCATTTTAATTGTCTTTCGTTTGAAATAATATCGCCCAATAACCTTCAGAATTCAGAACTGGAAATGAAATTTAATAAGTAGGTCAGGATTAAAAAAACAGGTTTTTAGATTGTAAGACTCAAAAAGGATAAAATATAATAAAACTCGATGATAATACAACTATATGAATGTATTCTCTTCAATTTCACGTTTACACATCGACTGCCTATCTTTTACTGCCTATTCCAGGTCATTTTCCTTTCCCGATCCTCTCGACCCTTGGCCATGTGTATACGTTACAGGAGATGAGATAAACAAAACTTGGTTCAACATTCGAGCGACACGTCTGTTAATGGGTCTTGTCTAATAAATAAAGTAAGGTGACATATTAATGGGTCTGGTCCAATAAATATAATACTCTAGAAATATGAAATTTAACAATATGTTCAAGAAACGAGCTTTCTCGTGATGTGTATTTTTTTATCAGTGATCGAATTTTTCATGAAGATTCCTTTCTTTTTAAGTAAACACATAGGTACCTTCATTATATTTGGACTGTAGGACAATTTTTTTTCTCACCCTGTAATTCTTAAAATAGTTTTCGTCTCAAGCATAATAAATTGAAATTATGGGCATACCCTAAAAATTCAGAAATGCATGTCTCGACAAAACAACCAATTGCCTGAAACAGATAAATAAAGTATCGTATTTCACGTCGGCGATAAGTAGTTTTCGAGGCCACGAAAGGGTAGAGGAAATTTTAAGAACGATTCCAGTTTTAGTTTTCTAGTAAATACCTAAAGTGTTCATTTGAGCCAAATAAATCTGTTTTAAATATAGTGTGAAATGTGGTGCATTGTACAACAAAATATTAGCAGTTGAATAGGTGAGTCTATAGTCTAGTCTATAAGCTTAAAATGGTGTTAATTCTACATACTTTTATTAAAATTATGTGGTTTAGCTCATTCGATCCGGAATAATGTCTAGATCATTGTGCCAAATAATTAAATCAGCCCATAAAAAATTCCAAAAGTTATAAACAATTAAACACCTTCAAAAAATAGTGTTTGGTTTGTAGCTTATTGTTCGTAAATTATAAATATTTTCGAAATTTGAAAAAAAGATCCTTAAAGAGAAGGATATTTCCAATAAAAAAGTCTGAACTCCCAGAACTCTATCTCCATTATTTATAATTTTAATTTAACGCTGAAAATAGCCCTCCGCACGACATTGTTAGGTTGCGCGCACGGCCTCGAAAGCGAGTACGTCACTTAAAATTTTTTTTCAAGTACTTAAAGTTAATTGAAAAATCTAAAAAAAATATAGTATAATCTAAACACTTAAAAGAATTGATTCCCGTTGGAATTTTTCATAAAAACAAATTTTTCAATATGCTAGACGATTGTTAATTAACAAAATTTTTTCAAACTTCCTTCTTCGTTCTAAACTAAAGAAATGTTTAAATAATTGCCGTAAAATTATTTCGCTTCATGGAGCTCTTCTTATATACATACAAAACAAGATTGCGTCATCAAAGTTTTAAAAATGTTAATACTTCGTTTATTAATAAGTAATGTAAGTTAGCAAAAAATGGCAAATCAGTCATTTATTGTTGACTTGAAAAAATTATTATAAACATTTTTAAAACTTTGATAAAGCAAAAGAGCTCCACGAAGCGAAATAATTTTACGGCAATTATTTAAACATTTTTTTTTAGTTTAGAACAATGAAGGAAGTTTGAAAAAATTTTGTTAATTAACAATCGTCTAGCATATTGAAAAATTTTTTTTTATGAAAAATTCCAACGGGAATCAATTCTCTAAAGTGTTTAGATTATACTATATATTTTTTAGATTTTTCAATTAACTTTAAGTACTTAAAAAAAAATTTCAAGTGACGTAATCGCTTTCGAGGCCGGGCGCGCAACCTAATAATGGCGCGCGGAAGGCTATTTTCGGCATTAAATTAAAATTGTAAATAATGGAGAGAGAGTTCTGGGGTTTCGGACTTTTTTATTGGAAATATCCTCCTCTTTAAGGATATTTTTTTCAAATTTCGAAAATATTTATAATTTACGAACAATAAGCTACAAACCAAACACTATTTTTTGAAGGTGTTTAATTGTTTATAACTTTTGGAATTTTTTATGGGCTAATTTAATTATTTGGCACAATGATCTAGACATTATTCCGGATCGAATGAGCTAAACCACATAATTTTAATAAAAGTATGTAGAATTAACACCATTTTAAGCTTATAGACTAGAGTATGTAATTTTAATAATTACTGCGTTTAAAGTTCTTTAATATTCAACGTTATTAAGAACATTAATTTGTTGTTGCATTTCCTATTCATCCAGTCCTACTGTATTGTGGAGAGTTTGTACCACTTAGTTTAATGTTTAATTCACAAACCTATACTGTATTGTGGAGAGTTTGCACCACTTACGGTTTGTCCATTCCTGATACAAGGTGACTTCTCGCGTCACCCATATTTCCTTCCACCCCCTGTATTGTGGAGAGCTTGAGCCACTTGCAATGTAACCTTATTTTGCTGTACTGTGGAGAGTTTGTGCCACTTGCAGTGTATGATTATTTTGCTGTACTGTGGAGAGTTTGTGCCACTTACAGTAGTTATAATATTGTTTGTGGAGAGTTTGTGCCACTTGCACTGTATTATTATTTTGCTGTACTGTGAAGAGTTTGTGCCACTTGCAGTGTATTATTATATTGCTGTACTGAGGAGAGTTTGTGCCACTTGCAGTGTATTATCATTTTTCTGTACTGTGGTGAGTTTGTGCCACTTACAGTAGTTATAATATTGTTTGTGGAGAGTTTGTGCCACTTGCAGTGTATTATTATTTTGCTGTACTGTGGAGAGTTTGTGCCACTTGCAGTGTGTTATTATTTTGCTGTACTGTGGAGGATTTGTGCCACTTGCAGTGTATGATTATTTTGCTATACTGTGGAGAGTTTGTGCCACTTACAGTAGTTATAATATTGTTTGTGGAGAGTTTGTGCCACTTGCACTGTATTATTATTTTGCTGTACTGTGAAGAGTTTGTGCCACTTGCAGTGTATTATTATTTTTCTGTACTGTGGTGAGTTTGTGCCACTTACAGTAGTTATAATATTGTTTGTGGAGAGTTTGTGCCACTTGCAGTGTATTATTATTTTGCTGTACTGTGGAGAGTTTGTGCCACTTGCAGTGTATTATTATATTGCTGTACTGTGGAGAGTTTGTGCCACTTGCAGTGTATGATTATTTTTCTGCACTGTGGAGAGTTTGTGCCTCTTACAGTAGTTATAATATTGTTTGTGGGGAGTTTGTGCCACTTGCAGTGTATTATTATATTGCTGTACTGTGGAGAGTTTGTGCCACTTGCAGTGTATGATTATTTTTCTGTACTGTGGAGAGTTTGTGCCACTTACAGTAGTTATAATATTGTTTGTGGAGAGTTTGTGCCACTTGCACTGTATTATTATTTTGCTGTACTGTGAAGAGTTTGTGCCACTTGCAGTGTATTATTATTTTTCTGTACTGTGGTGAGTTTGTGCCACTTACAGTAGTTATAATATTGTTTGTGGAGAGTTTTTGCCACTTGCAGTGTATTATTATTTTGCTGTACTGTGGAGAGTTTGTGCCACTTGCAGTGTATGCTTATATTTCTGTACTGTGGTGAGTTTGTGCCACTTACAGTAGTTATAATATTGTTTGTGGAGAGTTTGTGCCACTTGCAGTGTATTATTATTTTGCTGTACTGTGGAGAGTTTGTGCCACTTGCAGTGCATTATTATATTGCTGTACTGTGGAGAGTTTGTGCCACTTGCAGTGTATGATTATTTTTCTGCACTGTGGAGAGTTTGTGCTTCTTACAGTAGTTATAATATTGTTTGTGGGGAGTTTGTGCCACTTGCAGTGTATTATTATATTGCTGTACTGTGGAGAGTTTGTGCCACTTGCAGTGTATGATTATTTTTCTGTACTGTGGAGAGTTTGTGCCTCTTACAGTAGTTATAATATTGTTTGTGGAGAGTTTGTGCCACATTTTCCTTACATGCACTGGGAAAAGTTTGCGCCCCTTGCACCTTTCCTAATAATCCTAAATATTTACAATTAGTCATTTATTTTTGATCAACCAAAATTAAAGTACTGATATGCATAATCAAAATTGAAATACAGTAGAGGCACCTTGTATATTAATACTTTCATTTATTCTGGGGATTTTAACTACACTGATCTTTATTTCATTAATAATTATTATTTATCGCAAATTGAATACACAGACTGTTTTTCTATCTAATTCCAGGTACGTCATCTCGGTTTTTCAACCTACTCGGACCATGTCCATCTTGACTCTTCAATTAAATCCAGGCATCACGTCCAGTGTCTTGCAAATAGTTATTTTCAACATTTAGATTTGTTTTATTATCAATATTATAAACAATATAATGTAAGTACACAGTAAGTAATTAAAAGTTAAATTCTACTTAAATATATCAATCTTTGCAAATCACTGTTTCTCCTCAAGTTTTTGCGTTGGTTATTTTTTATACAAAAACGCTCTGTTGAATTTACACAATTGGGTAATAAAAAAAACACAAATTTAACAAAAATTCTATTTTCATTCGCATACATTTTTTATTCTAATCACAGATTCGATAATACTGTTAGTACTAGTAGATGCTTCGACATTTCGATCTTTACATTTTAATTTAGAACAACTGTCAGTTCTATCAGAACCAGTTTCAACAGAATTTGTAGGTTTACTTTTAACTATACATACATCATTTTGATGTAGATCATTGGTCGAGAAATTATCACTATTTGGTACTACCGAAGACTGTAATTTAAATGGAGATAATTCATTACCAACAATTTTCTGTTGCTCATCTACTACATCGGTACTTGACTTATGTTGGTTAATTGGACCAGCACTAGGATTATTGGTTTGGGCAGTACTTTGAATTAAAATATTACCATTTGGTGTCGTCGACGTCAAGAAATTATTACTATTTGGTACTACCGAAGACTGCAATTTATATGGAGATAATTCATTACCAACAATTTTCTGTTTCTCATTTACTAGGTCGGTACTTGAGTTACGTTGGTTAATATGACCAGGACTAGGATTATTGGTCTGGGTAGTACTTTGAATTAAAATATTACCATTTGGTGTCGTCGTCGTCGAGAAATTATTACTATTTGGTACTACCGAGGACTGTAATTTAAATGGAGATAATTCATTACCAACAGTCTTCTGTTGCTCATCTACTAGGTCGGTACTTGACTTATGTTGGTTAATAGGAACAGCACTAGGATTATTGGTCTGGGTAGTACTTTGAATTAAAATATTACCATTTGGTGTCGTCGTCGTCGAGAAATTATTACTATTTGGTACTACCGAGGACTGTAATTTAAATGGAGATAATTCATTACCAACAGTCTTCTGTTGCTCATCTACTAGGTGGGTACTTGACTTATGTTGGTTAATAGGAACAGCACTAGGATTATTGGTCTGGGTAGTACTTTGAATTAAAATATTACCATTTGGTGTCGTCGTCGTCGAGAAATTATTACTACTTGGTACTACCGAGGACAGTAATTTATATGGAGATAATTCATTACCAACAATTTTCTGTTTCTCATCTACTAGGTCGGTACTTGAGTTACGTTGGTTAATATGACCAGCACTAAGATTATTGGTCTGGGTAGTACCATTTGGTTTCGTCGTCGTCGAAAAGTGATTAGTATTTGGTACTACCACACTATTATTCAAAGATTGTACTTCTAATTGGAATAATTCATCACTAACAGTTTTCTGTAATGTGGAATTACTATTAAAATCATCTACTAATGTGGTACTTGACTTTTTTTGGTTAATATCGGTACTATGATTAGTGGTATTGGTAGTACTTTGAATAATAGTATTGTGCGATTGTTTACTTAATTTTGTGTTACTTCCAATGTTAGTTTTCTTCAATCCTATCGGTTTCAAGTCGTACCACAAACCATTATTTGTAACAGTACCATTTGGTATTGTTTTGGTATAGCTTATGCTAAATTCACCTTTCCGTATGTAAACGGGTATTTTAAAAGCAAACAAATGAGGTTTGAGTACTTTGAAACGAGCTGAAATCGCTTTATGGTGTTTTACAATTTCTTTACAATCAGGGAACTCGATTTGAGTAAATGCTTCTATCGACATTTTTACTTCTACGTCCGATGAAGAATTTCTACTCGTTAAAAGTTGTTTAAGAAATTCTGTATCGCGCATTGAAAGATCTGCGTTTTCTAAAACAACGTTATCGTCTTTTATTCTTATATTAGGTCTTATTAGAATCGTATTAGAAGTACATTGAACATCTTTTGCTAAGTCAGTTACTTTATCACTATCTTCACTTTTCCTATCGTCATCGTCTTCAGACGACTCGGCATCTGCAGTACTACAGAACAAATCAGAAGAGTGGGAAGGTTGATCCTCATCTTTATCATCACTTTTGTTAAGAATTGGATATAATTGAACGGCCTCGGGGTCCAAATCGATCCTATTTAAATAAATGCGAAGGTCATTGGAAAAAATATCTCTGATCGTACAAATATTTTCATGATTATTTTTGAGTTCCACTAGTTTGAATTTTGCTTTACAAAAATTACAACGAAAATGTTCGCTGATATGTTTATATAAGGTTTCCGAAGAATTTTGGATGGAGCCACAAATTTTACATAAGGGAACATTTTGCTTGGGTTTTAGTTCAAGTGTTTCGAACAAAGTTGGATGAATAGATTCTTTCGAAGTTGATAATTTCATTTTTTTACTTTTACTAGTTTCGCCTTTATCTGTTTGGCGATTTGAAATATTTTTTGAAGACACCACGCTTACGGGACCAACTTTTTTATCTTCTACGTTTTTGATTGCATTTGTTTGCTTTTTGGGCGGTCTTAACGACTTTAAAGCTAACCGAACATCTTTATCCATATTCAATTTGTTATTCGCATAGTAATTTTCTACCGCGTCCAATTCCATACAAACCGAAGGATTTATATCAAAAGATAAGAGGTTAGTTGGTATTTTAACCAGAGGACAAGTCGTGAATAGATCCGAAACGGATTTGTGAACGGTTTTTATTTTTTTAATATCCGATTTTTTATCTTTTTTAGTTTTGGAATGAGGTTTTGCCGATTCAATGTTGCTTGGCTTCGACGCCTCAATTTTTTTCAAGTGTATCGCGTACTGCTCCTGTAAATAAAGACAAAATGAGAATAAATACGATAAGATGGACCAAAACGATGTCGGATACAACATTATACTATACCTTTAAATATTTATCTGCCTTAATTGAAACATTTCTAAATTCGAACATTTTAACTGTAACTTTACGGCAGATTTCGCAGATCTTCTGAGATACAACGTCAGTCTTGAGAATCTGCAACAACATTTTTTTTATTTTAAACGACTTGAGCGTGTAAAGTAGCTAAAGCTAGTTACTAAATCAAGTTACATGCATCGTAAAAAACCGCTTGAGCAAGTCGCGTCCCCCACTCCTGTTTTGCCGAATTAAACCCCACAACTAAATACGTGTAGACAAGTCAATTTCAGTGGCGGCTCGTGGTTAATTTGATAGGTGATGTGTCCAAAATCTTAAAATGTGCAACGCCACTGACAAGCCCCCCGAAGGCCTATACGCCGTAGGCCGAAATTTTTCGAAAAATCACTCCTAATTTCTGCCCAGAAGTCGGTAAGATCGTTAAAAAAGCAAAATTTGTGGAGTTCCTTTCCAAAGCCTCAAAGGCAACAAATTTTTTTGGGTCACGCTTGTTTTATATGAAAATAATGCCCCCTTAAAAAACAACCATATTTTATTCATTTCTATACATTTTAAATATGACAAACTAAAATTTAAATCTTTTTAAAATTTAAGTGAAGCCTTCGATCTTTTGTATTTGCTTATTACGTCAAAACATTCTCATTATTTCGCTTCAAATGCTCTCCTTTAAATCAAAATATAGCGCGGCCTGCCAACCCCTCTACTCATCTCTTTTCTAAGAGTGTAATAATCAGCCGACGTAAGTCGATTCATCGTCGATATTAAACCGGGCTTTTGACCCATCACATGTAAATAATTATTAAAAATTGTCAAAATTTTTGAAAAATTGTCAAAAATGGTCAATAATTGTCAGAACCTGTCAAAAATTGACAGAAATGGTCAATAATTGTTAAAATTTTGGGAAAAATGGTCTAAAATGGTTAAAATTTTTGAAAAATTGTCAAAAATGATCAATAATTGTCAAAACTGCCATTGTTAAAATTTGAAAAAATTGTCAAAAATTGTCAAAATTTTGATAAAATGGTCAATAATTGCCAAATATGTTAAAATTTTTAAAAAATTGTCAAAAATGGTCAATAATTGTCAAAGACGGAAAATAATTGTCAAAATTCCTCAAAAACTGTCAAAAATGGTCAAAAATTGTCAGAATTTTTGAAAAATGGTGAAAAATTCACGACCGCTCACCTTTTTTTTCGTTAACGAACTACAGGGCTCTAAAGACGGGAATTTGGAATGGTTTTTGATTTATAATTCTTATAAGGCATTCTTATATACAGGGTGTCCCAGGACATCGTACCAAAAACTGGGAGATGATCGAGAGACTAAAAATAATAGTACTTCATATACAATTTTTTCCGTGAACGAACTATAGGGCTATAAAGTTGGGAATTTAAAATGGTTTTTTATTTCAAATTCTTATAATGCATTCTTGTATACAGGGTGTCCCAGGACATCGTACCAAAAACTGGGAGATGATGAAAAGACTAGAAATAATCGTACTTCATATACAATTTTTTCCATTAATGAACTATGGGACTCTAATGTTGGGAAACTAAAATTAAATGATAATTAGTCTAAATCTTTATAAAATTTAAGTGAAGCCTTCGATCTTTTGTATTTGCAACAACTTATTACGTCAAAACATTCTCATTATTTCGCTTCAAATGCTCTCCTTTAAATCAAAATATAGCACGGCCTGCCAACCCCTCTACTCATCTCTTTTCTAAGCGTGTAATAATCAGCCGACGTAAGTCGATTCATCGTCGATATTAAACCGGGCTTTTGACCCATCACATGTAAACTTGCGAAGATCGTCTGCGCTCGGCAAATTCCGTTCCCATATAACACCTTGAGGTCAACGGTGGATACCAGCCCGCTTTCCAATTTTGGTATATCTGATTTTAGTTTTAGCCGAGTACTGATTCTTGATGCGGAATAACGTTTACACGGCCAAAAAAATGGTCAATAATTGCCAAATATGTTAAAATTTTTGAAAAATTGTCAAAAATTTTTAAATATGGTCAAAAATTGACAAGAATTTGGAAAAATCGTCAAAAATTATCAAAATTTTGAAAAAATAGTCAATAATTGTCAAAATTTTTGAAAAATGGTGAAATTTTTCGAAAAATTGTCAAAAAGGGTCAAAAATTGCCAAAATTTTGAAAAAATTGTCAATAATTATAAAAAACTGTCAAAATGGTCAATAATTATTAAAAATTGTCAAAAATGGTCAATAATTGTCAGAACCTGTCAAAAATTGACAGAAATGGTCAATAATTGTTGAAATTTTGGGAAAAATGGTCTAAAATGGTTAAATTTTTTGAAAAATTGTCAAAAATGATCAATAATTGTCAAAACTGCCATTGTTAAAATTTGAAAAAATTGTCAAAATTTTGATAAAATGGTCAATAATTGCCAAATATGTTAAAATTTTTGAAAAATTGTCAAAAAGTTTTAAATATGGTCAAAAATTGACAAGAATTTGGAAAAATCGTCAAAAATTGTCAAAATTTTGAAAAAATAGTCAATAATTGTCAAAAATTTTGAAAAATGGTGAAATTTTTCGAAAAATTGTCAAAAAGGGTCAAAAATTGCCAAATTTTTGATAAAATTGTCAATAATTATAAAAAACTGTCAAAATGGTCAATAATTATTAAAAATTGTCAAAATTTTTGAAAAATTGTCAAAAATGGTCAATAATTGTCAGAACCTGTCAAAAATTGACAGAAATGGTCAATAATTGTTAAAATTTTGGGAAAAATGGTCTAAAATGGTTAAAATTTTTGAAAAATTGTCAAAAATGATCAATAATTGTCAAAACTGCCATTGTTAAAATTTGAAAAAATTGTCAAAAATTGTCAAAATTTTGATAAAATGGTCAATAATTGCCAAATATGTTAAAATTTTTAAAAAATTGTCAAAAATGGTCAATAATTGTCAAAGACGGAAAATAATTGTCAAAATTCCTCAAAAACTGTCAAAAATTGTCAAAATTTTTGAAAAATGGTGAAAAATTCACGACCGCTCACCTTTTTTTTCGTTAACGAACTACAGGGCTCTAAAGACGGGAATTTGGAATGGTTTTTGATTTATAATTCTTATAAGGCATTCTTATATACAGGGTGTCCCAGGACATCGTACCAAAAACTGGGAGATGATCGAGAGACTAAAAATAATAGTACTTCATATACAATTTTTTCCGTGAACGAACTATAGGGCTATAAAGTTGGGAATTTAAAATGGTTTTTTATTTCAAATTCTTATAATGCATTCTTGTATACAGGGTGTCCCAGGACATCGTACCAAAAACTGGGAGATGATAAAAAGACTAGAAATAATCGTACTTCATATACAATTTTTTCCATTAATGAACTATGGGACTCTAATGTTGGGAAACTAAAATTAAATGATAATTAGTCTAAATCTTTATAAAATTTAAGTGAAGCCTTCGATCTTTTGTATTTGCAACAACTTATTACGTCAAAACATTCTCATTATTTCGCTTCAAATGCTCTCCTTTAAATCAAAATATAGCACGGCCTGCCAACCCCTCTACTCATCTCTTTTCTAAGCGTGTAATAATCAGCCGACGTAAGTCGATTCATCGTCGATATTAAACCGGGCTTTTGACCCATCACATGTAAACTTGCGAAGATCGTCTGCGCTCGGCAAATTCCGTTCCCATATAACACCTTGAGGTCAACGGTGGATACCAGCCCGCTTTCCAATTTTGGTATATCTGATTTTAGTTTTAGCCGAGTACTGATTCTTGATGCGGAATAACGTTTACACGGCCAAAAAAATGGTCAATAATTGCCAAATATGTTAAAATTTTTGAAAAATTGTCAAAAATTTTTAAATATGGTCAAAAATTGACAAGAATTTG
Organism: Lochmaea crataegi; assembly: GCA_947563755.1. Taxonomy (NCBI): domain Eukaryota; kingdom Metazoa; phylum Arthropoda; class Insecta; order Coleoptera; family Chrysomelidae; genus Lochmaea; species Lochmaea crataegi. Next base: position 9,779,808 of record OX387433.1, on the reverse strand, counting down.
GAAAAATCGTCAAAAATTATCAAAATTTTGAAAAAATAGTCAATAATTGTCAAAATTTTTGAAAAATGGTGAAATTTTTCGAAAAATTGTCAAAAAGGGTCAAAAATTGCCAAAATTTTGAAAAAATTGTCAATAATTATAAAAAACTGTCAAAATGGTCAATAATTATTAAAAATTGTCAAAAATGGTCAATAATTGTCAGAACCTGTCAAAAATTGACAGAAATGGTCAATAATTGTTGAAATTTTGGGAAAAATGGTCTAAAATGGTTAAATTTTTTGAAAAATTGTCAAAAATGATCAATAATTGTCAAAACTGCCATTGTTAAAATTTGAAAAAATTGTCAAAATTTTGATAAAATGGTCAATAATTGCCAAATATGTTAAAATTTTTGAAAAATTGTCAAAAAGTTTTAAATATGGTCAAAAATTGACAAGAATTTGGAAAAATCGTCAAAAATTGTCAAAATTTTGAAAAAATAGTCAATAATTGTCAAAAATTTTGAAATATGGTGAAATTTTTCGAAAAATTGTCAAAAAGGGTCAAAAATTGCCAAATTTTTGATAAAATTGTCAATAATTATAAAAAACTGTCAAAATGGTCAATAATTATTAAAAATTGTCAAAATTTTTGAAAAATTGTCAAAAATGGTCAATAATTGTCAGAACCTGTCAAAAATTGACAGAAATGGTCAATAATTGTTAAAATTTTGGGAAAAATGGTCTAAAATGGTTAAAATTTTTGAAAAATTGTCAAAAATGATCAATAATTGTCAAAACTGCCATTGTTAAAATTTGAAAAAATTGTCAAAAATTGTCAAAATTTTGATAAAATGGTCAATAATTGCCAAATATGTTAAAATTTTTAAAAAATTGTCAAAAATGGTCAATAATTGTCAAAGACGGAAAATAATTGTCAAAATTCCTCAAAAACTGTCAAAAATTGTCAAAATTTTTGAAAAATGGTGAAAAATTCACGACCGCTCACCTTTTTTTTCGTTAACGAACTACAGGGCTCTAAAGACGGGAATTTGGAATGGTTTTTGATTTATAATTCTTATAAGGCATTCTTATATACAGGGTGTCCCAGGACATCGTACCAAAAACTGGGAGATGATCGAGAGACTAAAAATAATAGTACTTCATATACAATTTTTTCCGTGAACGAACTATAGGGCTATAAAGTTGGGAATTTAAAATGGTTTTTTATTTCAAATTCTTATAATGCATTCTTGTATACAGGGTGTCCCAGGACATCGTACCAAAAACTGGGAGATGATAAAAAGACTAGAAATAATCGTACTTCATATACAATTTTTTCCATTAATGAACTATGGGACTCTAAAGTTGGGAAACTAAAATTAAATGATAATTAGTCTAAATCTTCATAAAATTTAAGTGAAGCCTTCGATCTTTTGTATTTGCAACAACTTATTACGTCAAAACATTCTCATTATTTCGCTTCAAATGCTCTCCTTTAAATCAAAATATAGCACGGCCTGCCAACCCCTCTACTCATCTCTTTTCTAAGCGTGTAATAATCAGCCGACGTAAGTCGATACATCGTCGATATTAAACCGGGCTTTTGACCCATCACATGTAAACTTGCGAAGATCGTCAGCGCTCGGCAAATTCCGTTCCCATATAACACCTTGAGGTCAACGGTGGATACCAGCCCGCTTTCCAATTTTGGTATATCTGATTTTAGTTTACGCCGAGTACTGATGCTTGATGCGGAATTCTCTTATGGAGAATTCAATAACAAATGTGCGTTCAAATGTCTCGATGAACTATGTTTTTAATAAAATCTGTTATAAATTGAAAATGAGCAGTCAATATTGTAGAATGCGTCTATTTCAATCAATTCAATCATGAATAATTTGTGATGCCTTTTGGCCCAATATAATAATAAATATTTAAAATTTCCTTGATCTTATTTCAACAAAACGTTCGAACATTTCATTATCATATAAATATACATTAAGAAGGTTATTGTCAAGTTCAAGCGTGAAGCAACACTAAACAATTATATGTTTATTTGGTTTACTCGAACTTGACTGAATTATATAAATATACATTTAGTATTTATCATAGGAGAAGTCGATGTTGAATACTGGAAGAAAGACTATTCTATATAGTTGAATAGTCAGCTAGTAGTAATCAGTAACCATTACGCATAAGTATGCTATACGGCTAGGTACTTATGTATAGCATTAGTTTAGTAAGTAGTTTAATGTATTTAGTAAATAAACCAAACATATCCCAGTGCAAGAAGTAGTTGTTTCATTCTCTTGAGATGATCCTCCATGTGACCTGCAACACCCTTCCACACATATAACCTAACCAAGTATTCATCGACGACACATATATTACAAATTGTCTCATACAGTTTTCAGAATCAATAAACAATCGAAATGGTAGTCTGTCTTTTATCTTTTTTCATAAAGTTTATGATAAATTTACACTTGCTTTTCCAGTGAAAAATGGTATTACCTTGAAAACAAATACTATCCTATCTGCCTACTCTATTTAAAACGGTCAAATGGTTTACAACGGTAGGTACTCATAAATTATCCACTGACGGGGGCAACCGCATTTTATTGTAGCATCTGTACTTGTTGTTGGTCTTGACAGCTACGCTCGAAATCTGAAATTTCAAGGTCATTTGTGGAACGAATAGCCTTAAATGGGGTAATATGTCAGTTGGGCCAAAAAATCAGGTAGTTCCTAATCCTACCATTCAGTTGGGTCTAGAATATGAAATCAAGAGATTAACTTAATAATCATTTAATGCAATGTTAGGTAGGGTAGGTACCTGTTTCAACAAATTGATAACAATAAATATTTCTAGTTTAAGAGTCGGTTTTCATTAATTCAGTCTTTGATTAAGATGGAAATCATTCCCAGTGTATTTAATGTTTAGTGAGAAAGGTTGTAAGTTATTGGTTATATATATAGAATAATTGCCAAATATGTTAAAATTTTTGGAAAATTGTCAAAAAATTTTAAATATGGACAAAAATTGTCAAAAACTGTCAAAAATGGTCAATAATTGTCAAAAATTTTGAAAAATGGTTTAAATTTTTGAAAAATGGTCAATAATTGTCAAAGACCGTCAATAATTGTCAAAACCAATCAAAGATTCGTCAAAATTTTTTAAAAATTGTTAAAATTTTGAAAAATGGTCAAAAATTGTCAAAATTGTGAAAAAATGGTCAATAATTGCCAAATATGTTGAAATTTTTGAAAAATTATCCATAATGGTCAATAATTGTCAAAGACGGTGGTCAATAATTGTCAAAATTCGTCAAAAACTGTCAAAAATGGTCAATAATTGTTAAAATTTTGGAAAAATTGTCCAAAATTGTCAAAATTTTGGAAAAATTGTTAATAATTGCCAAATATGTTAAAATTTTTGAAAAATTGTCAAAATTTTTAAATTTGGAAAAATGATCAAAAATTGTCAAAAACTGTCAAAAATGGTCAATAATTGTCAAAAATTTTGAAAAATGGTTTAAATTTTTGAAAAATGGTCAATAATTGTCAAAGACCGTCAATAATTGTCAAAACCAATCAAAATTCGTCAAAAATTTTTAAAAATTGTTAAAATTTTGAAAAATGGTCAAAAATTGTCAAAATTGTGAAAAATGGTCAATAATTGCCAAATATGTTGAAATTTTTGAAAAATTATCCATAATGGTCAATAATTGTCAAAGACGGTGGTCAATAATTGTCAAAATTCGTCAAAAACTGTCAAAAATGGTCAATAATTGTTAAAATTTTGGAAAATTGTCCAAAATTGTCAAAATTTTGGAAAATGGTCAAAAATTGTCAAAATTGTGAAAAAATGGTCAATAATTGCCAAATATGTTAAAATTTTTGAAAAATTATCAATAATTGTCAAAATTCGACAAAAACTGTACAAAAATGGTCAATAATTGTTAAAATTTTTGAAAAATTGTCAAGAATTTGAAAAAATCGTCAAAAATTGTCAAAAACTGTCAAAATTTTGAAAAAATGGTTAATAATTGCCAAATATTTTCAAAAATTGTCAAAAATTTGGAAAAATGGTCAATAATTGTCAAACTTTTTGAAAAATGGTCAAATTTTTCGAAAAATTGTCAAAAATTGCCAAAATTTAGAAAAAATGGTCCGTAATTATAATAAACTGTCAAAAATGGTCAATAATTATTAAAAATTGTCAAAATTTTTGAAAAAATATTAAAAACGGTCAATAATTGTCAAAAACTGTCAAAAATGGCCAATAATTGACAAAAATTTTGAAAAATGGTTAAAATTTTTGAAAAATGGTCAATAATTGTCAAAACCAATCAAAATTCGTCAAAAATTTTCAAAAATGGTCAAACATGATCAATAATTGTTCAAATTTTGAAAAATGGTGAAAAATTGTCAAAATTGTGAAAAAATGGTCAATAATTGCTAAATATGTTAAAAATTTTGAAAAATTGTCAATATTTGTCAAAATTCGTCAAAAACTGTCAAAAATGGTCAATAATTATTAAAATTTTTGAAAAATGGTCAATAATTGTCGGAAACAATCAAAATTCGTCAAAAATGGTCAAAAATGGTCAAAAATGATCAATAATTGTTAAAATTTTTAAAAATGGTGAAAAATTGTCAAAATTGTGAAAAAATGGTCAATAATTGCTAAATATCTTAAAATTTTTGAAAAATTGTCAATAATTGTCAAAATTCGTCAAAAACTGTCAAAAATGGTCAATAATTGTTAAAATTTTTGAAAAATTGTCAAAAATTTTTAAATAAGTCAAAAATTGTCAAGAATTTGAAAAAATCGTCAAAAATTGTCAAAAACTGTCAAAATTTTGAAAAATGGTCAATAATTGTCAATCTTTTTGAAAAATGGTCAAATTTTTCGAAAAATTGTCAAAAATTGCCAAAATTTTGAAAAAATTGTCCGTAATTATAATAAACTGTTAAAAATGGTCAATAATTATTAAAAATTGTTAAAAATGGTCAATAATTGTCTGAACCTGTCAAAAATGCTCAAAAATTGACAAGAATGGTCAATGATTGTTAAAATTTTGGGGAAAATGGTCTAAAATTGTCAAAATTTTCGAAAAATTGTCAAAAATGATCAATAATTGTCAAAACTGTCAAAATTGGTCAATAATTGTCAAAAATGGTCAATAATTGTTAAAATTGTCAAAAATTGTGAAAATTTTGAAAAAATGGTCAATAATTGCCAAATATGTTAAAATTTTTGAAAAATTGTCAAAAATGGTCAATAATTGTCAGAGACGGACAATAATAGTCAAAATTCGTCAAAAACGGTGAAAAATTCACGAAAAATGGTCATTCTATAGTGCGTCGGCGGCCCGACGACCGCTCACCTTTTTTATTTAATTTAAATTTAATTGTAAAAGTTTCGAAAAAACGTATCTTTTTAGTTTACCGGGATCTATAGACTAATATGTACTTTTGTAACGAACGATTTACTACCCTCCTCGTCCGAGAAAGACGGTAATTAAAAACTTTCTGTTCCTTTGTAAGTGCTACTTTTGAATAACGTTTCGTTTCATCAAATATGTCTTCAGGGGGAATAATGCATCGTCCCCTACGATGAAACCACGAAACTTACTAACAGTTACGGTTGAACAGGATTCTCGAACAAATAATTTACACAATTCAATGACTAAAAGGATAGGGGAATGATTTTTGGTTAGGTATGATATACAGTGTGTCCCAAAAAATTTTATACAAATGGAGAAAAAGTTTGTTTTCATTTCACAAAAAAAATTATTCTTGATAATAAGCTCTGCATGACTTGTAGATCCATAATCAGGTCAAAATTTTTAAAACATTGTATAGAATAGAAGGAAAACAAAAAAAATGATTAAAATATAATATTTACCAAATAATAGATAATTATGATGTCATTACAATACAATTAAGCAAATTTCATTTTAAAAGATCCTACTTGGAAAACTTAATTACTGGTAAGTATTTAACGATTAAAAATACATTTTTAAATATTGCAATAATTATATAATGATTCTTACTATCATTTTAATATTTTAAATTATTTTTAATATAACAGTAACATATATTCGTCAAAATTATTTTCTTTAATTCAAAAAGTATAACATTATTTAAAATATTACTGAAAATTCTGAAACAATAATAAGCATTAATGAGTAGTAGATATTATTAAATAAAAGGGGTTTGAATAAATAAGATTTTCTTTCACCCATAGGGGGTTAGAGATACTTTGCCACTCAGTAGGAGGGAAAATGGCAAATAATTGTTCACATAACTCTTTTACATCATTTATATTGGATGTAATAATTTCAGCTCAACTGAATTAAGATCTGGGTGATATGGAGGTAATCTTAAAATTTTATATCTATATTTTATTGCGATCTCGTCTATTGCTTAACATACATAAATCCATAAATCGTACAGTTCCAGTTTTAGCATGCTATTGTTTATTGGTATATTTCTGGTCTCTAAGCATTCCTTTATCAATTCCTAATTAAAACAGAATACACAAATACAAAACGTAAAATCAAATTTAAATAAAGCGAGTAAATGAAACAAGGCAACAGTGTAAAAATATCGAGCTGCTCACAGCATAACGTCTACCACGCAAATGGCTTTGCTTGACCCCCACTTTCAAATTTGTTACGGCGCATCCTCACCTTATTTCACCTTATTTCTGTTCTACTGTAATTGCAGCCATTTTTAAAATAAATAGTAAACGACGCACACTGGAGCGCACCAGCAAATTGATTTTAGTAACTTGCTTTAGCTACTTTACACCTGTAAATTCACCTTAAGCCTAAGTGATGTTATGACCCATATTTTTAATCCCATTGATGGCAAATGCCGCCCAATGACGTGCATATAATTTTTTTTTTATAAATTCGAATATTGTGAAATAATTTTTTTCATTCAAATTACTATAGTAGATTAAACAAAACTCATAAAATGTGTAATATAATTTTCTGTAAATAATGCTCATTTAGCCAAACAATCTGAATTCGATTATCTAACTTCTTATATTTAAATCCACAATTTAACAAAACCGCGCGCAGTGTTTCCAAACATTGATAATTATATTCAGGAATATCCGAATCAGTTTTAAATTTGATACTATATTGTTAGATTTGTTCTTTTTAGATGTATTCGCCACCCTTGTCAAAAAGCGACTGCCTAGCTTAAACGCGGGGAGGTCATTTCCCCCCTCGCGCCAGCCACCATTGAGCGGTTGAATGATTGTAAGAGCGCCAAATTTGAATATTTTAAACAAGATCTAACAATATTGTCCTTGTAAAACTCGTATACAATAACATTTTTCGTAGCATTGTTAACCTTATTCAGTTTTTGATTCGGTCGTTTTCACCTTAAGGAATCATCCGTAAGAGCTCGTTTCCACTTGTCGGGTGTCGGATCCGTATATTAATCGGATGTCGGCGCCTTTGTTGACACTTTCGGTTAATAATCGGTTGTCGGGCACGATCGAAGCTGGTGCCAATTTTTAGCACTCTACGCGAGGCGACTGTGCACGATGGACGTCGACGAAGTTCTTTCTTTTTCGTCCAAATTGACAAAATCAGGTATTAGTAGGCAGCAAACTTCCCGCCAAGTAGATATTTTCAGTTGCTTTTCTTTATATTAATTTAGAGTTTTGTACCAAAGCGCACACCTCTTTCCTGGACTAACGTGATCAATTCTTCCATTATTACGGATCACCAAACGTGCGTACAATAAAAGATGGGAGAGAGAGAGAGAAAGATGGGAGAGAGAGAAAGCTGGGAGAGAAAGAGAGAGAGATGGCAGAGAGTGAGAGAAATATTGGAGAGAGAGAGAGAGGGAGAGAGATGGGAGGGACAGATTTAGAAGAGAGAGAGAGAGGGATAGAGAGATGAGAAAGAGAGAGAGAGATAGGAAAGAGAGAAAGAGATAGATAGGAAATAGAGAGATGGGAAAAAGAGAGAAAAAGAGAGATATGGGAGAGAGAGGGAAATGGGAGAGATAAAAAGAAAGTGTATTGCGTGTGATTACAATCATTGTTTTAAATTGTCAGAATCTAAGACGGATTGACTATTTTGACCATTTTTCAAAATATTTTCAATTTTTGATCATTTTTGACAATTTTTGACCGTCTTTGACAATTATTGACAATTTTTCAAAAATTTTAACCATTTTTCAAAATTCTTGACAATTATTGACCATTTTTTCAAAATTTTGACAATTATTGACAGTTTTTCCCAAATTTTGACAATTATTGACCATTTTTCCAAATTTTTGACCAAATTTCAAAATTTTTGACAATTTTTCAAAAATTTTAACATATTTGGTAGTTATTAACCATTTTTCAAAATTTTGACAATTTTTGATAGTTTTTGAGAATTATTGACCATTTTTCAGAATTTTGACAATAATTGATCATCTTTCAAAATTTTAACAATTATTGATCATTTTTAACAATTATTGACCATTTTTGAACGTTTTTCAAAAATTTTGACCATTTTTTCAAAATTTTGACAATTGTTGATCATTTTTCAAAATTTTAACAATTATTGACCATTTTTGAGAATTTTTCAAAAATTTTGACAATTATTGACCATTTTTTAATATATTTAACAATTTTTGACCATTTTTCGAAATTTCAACAATTATTGACTATTTTTGACCATTTTTCAAAATATTTTCAATTTTTGATCATTTTTGATAATTTTTGATAGGTTTTGACAATTATTGACCGTCTTTGACAATTATTGACAATTTTTCAAAAATTTTAACCATTTTTCAAAATTCTTGACAATTATTGACCATTTTTTCAAAATTTTGACAATTATTGACAGTTTTTCCCAAATTAGGACAATTATTGACCATTTTTTCAAATTTTTGACCATATTTCAAAATTTTTGACAATTTTTGATAGTTTTTGAGAATTATTGACCATTTTTCAGAATTTTGACAATTATTGATCATTTTTCAAAATTTTAACAATTATTGATCATTTTTAACAATTATTGACCATTTTTGAACGTTTTTGGACAATAATTGTCCATTTTTGACAATTTTTGACAATTTTTCAAGAATATTGACCAATTTTGATAGTTTTTTACAATGATTGACCATTTTTTACAATTATAGACCATTTTTCAAAGTTTTGACAATTTTTAATAGTTTTCGACAATTTTTGACAATTATTGACCATTTTTTCAAAATTTTTGACAAAAATCGTACAAAGATGTTACCGATTGTAAAACTCTCGAAAATAATCGATAATAATCTATAGTAAAGATATAACTATCAATGAATATCGATAGTTATTTCACCGAAATATCACTAAAAAAAACAACTATGGTTAAATCAGTAGATTGCATGTATAAATCAGTAGATCAGTAGATAGAACCTGAAATCAGTAGATCTGCTGATAAACCAGTAGATATCTCATCACTGGCGCTATCGCAGCGACGCACGAGGCACGCACTGACTGATCAAGGGGGAGCGGGGAGAGGGTTGTCGGCCCCGGCATCTGACAAATGTAAATACCGCCATTCTTACTCAAAGGCAAGCGAGATCCGACACAAAATCGGTTTCCGACAAGAGTCAATAGCTTCATATAAAATACTATGCCACTGGAACCTTCGATTTATATACGGATCCGACACCCGACAAATGGGAGCGAACTCCTACAGTGCCTAGTTTAATTACTTTATAAATAATCGTAAACCCGATTTTCGTTAATTCGTGAATTCTCGCGATAACCTCATAATCAGTAATTTCAGAATTTTCTTTTTTTAAACAACGCGTTGACACTGAACATGTAAATCTTTGTTTTGAAATTCCGCCCTAACATCAGTCATTTGTCTGTGGCGCCAAATTATTAGCATCATCTTGAACTGTCGTTTCAAATGGTCTCCAAAATGCCATTCTAATTAATTATTAATAAATTATATTTATAAAACTTACCCTAACGTCTACGAACAAATAAATATTATATTAATAACAATTAACTCACGCCACTTAATCAACTAAACTTACTAAACCAACAAATAGATATTATATTAATAATATATCTCTACAAAACAATTCACACACATGCCTGGTTGAAGTTCCGTGAAGTCGTTAAAAATTTTTTTTACACAGTGGACCGCATTAAAACTTCGTTATATTATGCCAAATACTGGACTGGGTTCATTCCATTCCCATTGCACTTTTGCTACATTGGCAGCTATTCAAAATTTTCTTAAATATAGTAACATACATAAAGTGGTTTTAATTAATTTTTCTTTTTCCATCAATTTTAAGCGATTAATTTTAATGCTTACTAATAAATTTATATTATGTATTTTTTATAAATAAATAAATCTTTCCAAACTAGCTTTCTAAGAACGAAACACGAACTGAGCCTAACAATTCTAGAAAATATATCTGTATAAGATAAAAATTCTGAACATTAAAAAAGCGAAACCATCGGAACTCGAACCCAGGACCTCTCAGTTAGAAAGTCCTTACGTAACTCTCTGCGCTACGGACGGTTCCTACCTATCAATGATCTGTTCGGTTTTATAAGCTACCATTAACCGCGACTGCGTCTTACAAACAGTTTACTGAAGTAAAGTGAGCCTAACAATGTTAGAAAATATATCTGACAACATTGCTTTATTTTGATTTCATTACTAAAGCTCGGATTTATAGGCAACAAAAACTGAAGAAAAAGGCGCTTGTATAGGCAAAGATTTTTATTGAAAAAGGCAGAAATCTTAACATATAGGCAAATGCTTTTAATTCCCCGATTATTAATAATAAGTTATTAAGAATTTATTGCACATAGCATTTGTCCATAGTTTGTTTTCTCAACGTACTCTCCTCCGGTAAGGATCTACTTCTAGAGATAGTTCCGGATATGGTCGGATCCAAGCACTTAACTTAGAAGTCATCTTTCTAAATAAACTCACAAAACGTCTAAAACTTTTCGGTATACGCAACAAAACTAAACTCTGATTCAGTAACCGTCTGTACAACTGATATAAAGGTCAAAACATTAGGGATTTCCCATTTGTTAAGCCTCTTCTTAATCCGCAAATAGTTAGGTAAATTTTCCCCGAAAGACCATTAACAAGCAAACCATTAATATTTTATTACTAGCCCAACATTTTATTACAGGAAGGTTAAGTAATAAAATGAAGTACCGAATATGAATAACATCATAAAAGTTTAATAAAGGCACAAAAAGGCGGAATTTACGAAAAAAGGCAAAATATACAAAAACATCTAGAATAGGCAAAAAAGGCATTTTGCCTATAATCCGAGCTTTAGTCATTACACACTAGCTTTGTTCCAACTGACATTTATGAACCGTTCTAGAATCGTATCGAGTACTGTATAGTGCGCAAACTCGAATTCGGAATGGACACATCAACTTTATCGCCCCTCCCAGAAGGTAGTTTTTGTACCGACACAAAGACGATACTATAATCAGTTGGAACGCGAAAGAAATACAGCACTTGCGCGAACGATACTTAGAACGGTTCTATCGCCAGTTGGAACGAACCTTATAGCTTCTACCCGACACGGTAGACACACGTACATCGTCTGTAGTGATGAGAGATATCGTGATTTTTTAATCACGTTGTGAAATGATATCGTGATTTTTTAATATCAGTTATTTTAAAACGTGACGTGATCACGACATTTGATATATTTCGTTTTGAAAATACGATAGGATCGACAAAATTCGATCTTGTTGACAAATTTTAGTCGATTGAGAGCGATGGAGGTCAGTATTATGTGAATATTTCGAATCATTCATTGAATTCATCGTCGTTTTCGCTGGCTGTGATCATGTCACGCTTTAGATTTGCTTATAGGAACTGTGACCGACTGTGATTTGTTCGTATCAGTGAAATAGTAACAGTTTGTGAAATATCTCTCATCACTAATCGTCTGACATTTATGACATTAATTCTTTGCGCCCATAAAATATTTCTTATACAAATCAACAGTATTCAGTTCTCATGCAATAATTGTAATTAAAAAATATGTGAACAATAAATATAAATGATAAGTCAGCTAAACATGGCGGCCACGTAACACGACTTGTAGTTTGGCAAGTCTATCTAAAGCTACGCGGCATCGGTAAGGGGAGAGGAAACATGGCCGATATCTGTCATAAACGTACCAATGGCGTATGGAACCTATTTTATAAAAGTAAAAATAATAATTATATCTATATAGAAACTGATTTATGCTTTGCTTTAAAGGTAAGGTATTTTTCAAAACAAATAATGTTAAAAATCGTACTTGAATTCAATATGGATACGAAATAATAAGATAACAAGTAAAACTGAAAATACGAAGCTAAATATACTGACAATATAAACGCCACTGGATAATCAATTTCAATCAATTGTCGAAGTCAGGTGGTTACTTAGCAACGGCGGTTTGATAAATATTCACCAATTGAGTTAGTCGGAGGGCGATTTTCGTACGTCGTTGCCGGCTTGAAGAAAACCCATAACATATTTGTAAAAGTGTTCATCTTTTAATATCCAGAAATTGAAAAAATAATGTTAATAGACAAACTCCAATGAAACAAGCACATTAAAGAACTAACGTTTAATCATTATCGACATATTGTTGATAATAAAAAGTCCACTTTCCAATCATTATCACTACAAACTTAGCACTTTAGCTTTTTCATAGTTGAACGTGGCAATATCGAATGTTTTCGACCGCATTCCTTTCACAGCTTCAGTTATGTTTGCCATACTATACTTTAAATAATCTACGTCTTCACTGCTCATTTTAATAATACAAAACAGGTTTTTTTCGTGCCGACATTATTATCGTTAAAATATTATTGGCCTTTAAGCGAACTAAGTACGATATCGGTGGTAGGGAGCAAACGATAAGATGACCTCTTTATCTTCGGGCTTCGTTCGTTTTCTATACGAACAAACTAACAATTAATATTAATTCATTTCACATTGAAATGACCTTCTTACGATGTTTATCAACGTATATGTATGGGAAAATAATAAACTAGCCTTGAAATAAAAATAAAATAAAACCGTCTGCGCCGCGCCGGATGTTTGTGCAACACAGTAAGAATATTCATTATACTTAATGCTTTAAATTCAAACATTCTTCGAATTTTAAAAGGTCAAGGTTATTTATTTTTATATTGTAAAAATTATAAATTACCCGAATGGTACTAGAAGTAGAAGTACGTATACAGGGAAAATCAAGAGTTTTGTAAATGTAATGTACATTACTCTCCCAAGTTTCTGTTAATTTTGAATATACAGATACATGCAAACACAAACGGAACATAGGGATTTAATGTATTGTCCGATTTAAATAGTCCACCAACAAAACATTTCTATAAGCTCACTTCAATGAATATCAAGTATTGATCTGGACAGCTGGATTCAGACCAATGTGAGAAACCCCGCCCATTCTCCTTCCAAAATTTGTTAGTTATGTGCGAACTGCGATTTAGTATTGAATAATTATTTGATGGGGGTAGTAAACGTCGCTACATATTGGAACAATATGCTTACGTTTTATGTTGTTAAAATCGAAAATTAAATGTTTCGAGTTAAGATAATATGTTTTGATTTCTTTTGGCAATAACGGCTTTCCAAATAAAAATAAATTCGTAAATAAAACAAAATAAGATTCTTTAAATTGTACTCTACCTACCGACTGCAGTTTACTGACTGTCTGACGCTAATTAAGGACCGCCCACAGTTTGAGAATACGGAGTGGTGGGAATTGTACGATATGTTATAGGCGTCCAAATAAACGATTGTAATAATCGTGTTTTTAATCTGTTGAAGCTGGATGTTGGCGACTAGTTCAAAAGCAGTTCTGATACAATGCTTTAAATCCCTATGTTCCGTTTCTCATTGCATGTATCTGTATACAGATCGACAGAAACGAGTGAAGCCGCGAGATCGTGAAATTAAATAGACAGAGACAAGCATTGATATTGTTGCTTTTGCTGTGTTGCCAAATCAAGAAATTTATATCTATTTACTTTGTGTGTAGTTGTTCAAACATGTTATGCTAATGATATTTTAACGGTAATCTCCTGAGGTATGCAAGCTATGTATTTAATTGGCATTATAATTAGTTGGAGTCAAACAATTACTGTAAGAAATATGAAGTTGTAAATACGAATATTTGGCAACGTCTAAAAAGGCACTACTTTGTACAATGCTATTAGATCCAAGTAAACACCTAGACGAATCTTACCGAACTGAGCTCTCCACTAGGGATGTTAAAAAATAATCTATTTTTATTTAAATCGATTATTATTTTCTTATAATCCATTTTTAGTAAATTGATTATAAAAATTACGTGTTTAAATCGATTTTCAGAAACGGCTCGTATGATTTACTATTTTTCCAAAAATTTTGACGACTTTTGACAATTATTGACCATTTTTGATCATATTTTGAAAATTTTTAACACTTATTTATAATTTTTGACCATTCTTGACTATTTTTCAAAATTTGGACAACTTTTGACAATTTTTGTCTATATTTCAAAATTTTTAACAATTTTTGATAATTATTGACCAGTTTTGGAAATTTTTCAAAAATTTTGATAATTTTTGATCATTTTTGACAATTTTTCAAAATTTTGACAATCATTGACCACTTTTGACCATATTTCAAAATTTTTAACAATTTTTGACAATTTTTCAAAATTGTTGACCATTTTTCAAAACTTTGACAATCATTAACCATTTTTCGAAAATCATTAACCATTTTTGACAATTATTGACTATTTTTCAAAATTTTGACAACTTTTGACAATTATTGACCATTTTGACTATATTTCAAAATTTTTAACAATTTTTGATAATTATTGACCAGTTTTGGAAATTTTTCAAAAATTTTGATAATTTTTGACAATTTTTCAAAAATTTGACAATCATTGACAATTTTTGACAATTATTGACTATTTTTCAAAATTTTGACCATTTTTAACAATATTTCAAAATGTTTAACAATTTTTGACAATTTTTCAACATTGTTGACCATTTTTCAAAACTTTGACAATCATTAACCATTTTTCGAAAATCATTAACCATTTTTGACAATTATTGACTATTTTTCAAAATTTTGACAACTTTTGACAATTATTGACCATTTTTCAAAAATTTTGACAATTATTGACAATTTTTGACTATATTTCAAAATTTTTAACAATTTTTGATAATTATTGACCAGTTTTGGAAATTTTTCAAAAATTTTGATAATTTTTGATCATTTTTGACTATTTTCCAAAATTTTGACAATCATTGAAACGGCTTTTGCACTGGACATCTTCAAACACACCATCACTGCAGAACAGTATTTCAGAATGTGTCGAAATAAAGATTCCTTTTATACTTATATGTCACCATCATGTATAAATTGCCATTATTACCGGTATTTTTTGACCACCTTCAAATAATACATTGCAATAAAATAAAGTATTTATAATAAGAATGACCCAAAAGTCTTATAGAGTTTTCAGGTAATAATTTATTATTTGTCAACAACAAAATAAATACGACCCTGTCACGGCTAATACTTTTATGGCTTTATTGCATGTCATTATCCCATCTCAGGTCAGGTAATTTTCTTAGATAGTGAAAAGAACTATTCATTTACCCTCTCTATTGTAATATTTCAGAAACAGCATATTATACCTAATAATAATAAATTAATAAAATAAGTATTACCAATTCTGAAAAATATTTATAAATGCAAATGTTAATCTTTTCGACGTCCTAATAGTTAATCTCCTTCCTAGAACGATCATTAATTCTAGGAAGTACCTAATCGGATAAGAAATCATACAATACGCTAAACATGTTTAATGTAAGGATGGAAAGATTTTTTAAGTATCGATTCTCGATTCCGATTTTATTTTCATATTTTTCGATTCTAAGAATCGATTAATCGAGCGCATGAATAGATTTGAGATGTTTAATTAAACTGTTCGTAATGTTATTATATTTCAGCTGCTTTCCACATTGTTGACACTGAACATTAGATCCGTTTATTACTCCAGGCGGCTGTAGAAGCCATTTTAATAAATAATGTTCTTCTTCTTCTTCTTATCGCGCCCTCTCCTGCCGAATGTTGGCGATCCAAATGGTAATTGTAGCTCTGGAAACTGCAGCCCGAAGGATTTCTGCAGACGAACCATCTCTTCGCATACATTTCGAAGGCTTCTATTCTCTTTTCAATCTGTGAATTTAGTGTCCAATTTCACATCCATAGAGAAGGACAGAGAAGACGTAGCATCTGATCATTCGAGTTCTGAGTTCAAAACTAATGTCCAGGTTTGTCTTTTCTCGCTTGCTCAATCCTTGAAAGTATTTCCCTTTTCGGGTCGCACTGGAAATTGATGTTAGCTCCCAGATATTTTATTGAGGTCACTTCTTCGATTGTTTCTCCCTTGACACGCAGGTGTGCATTTATTGGAGTCTTAGAAAAGACCAATAGTTTGGCTTTGGAGACATTGAGATGCAATCCAAACATCTCACTATATTGAACTACGGAATCTGATATTGTTTATTGGGGTTCCATTGATCTTGATTCCGCCCTGGACTCCATCCAGTGCTTCTCTAAATATAGCTTCCGAGTACAGATTAAGCAGGAGTGGAGACAAGACGCAACCGTCTGATCTGCATATCTTCCGAGGTTGATTGTTCCATCTCTACTACCGCTGTTTGATTCCAATAAAGTTCTGATATGAAACGTGAATTCCAGTTGTTCTTAGAATTCCAATCATCTTCCGATGATTAACACAGTCAAACGCCTTATATATATTTTTTCCATCTCGCAAGCTTAGCTTCTACTCCTAGAATTATCTCGTTGTTATCGTCTCTTAAGATTGTTCCGTGATGATTTCTGTGTCTGGTTCTTTCACTTTTTTTTATGAACATTGAAGGTGTCATATTTTTCTTGTAATTGTTTAATTTCTTGGCACTTTGTCGACATCCAGATCTCTTTCGCTTCCCGGCACTTTTTCCTAATGATCCTATTTAAACGTTTCTATTCTGTCGGATTTGCCTTGCATTTCCGTCTATCATTCATGAGGTCTAATATTTCCTGCATCATCCATTCCTGTTTTGTTGTTGGTTGCCGTGAATCCAATGTCTTTTTCCTGGATATTTGTTATTTTAGTTTTTATATCAACATCCTCTTCCCGTACGGATATCTTTACCATTTCTAGTTCTTTTTCGTACCTCCTTCTTTTTCTTGGGGTTATTCAATCGTGCGATGTCTATTTTTTTGACGTTTTTTTCTCTTTAAATTCTCTTGAATCTCTTGAGTCTAAAATCCAACACGATACGACAAATATGTTCACAAGAATAGTTATTTATGAAACAAGTGCGCAAAAGTAATTCACGCATGAGTATCATACAATGTTTTATCTACGACCACATTAAAAATACTTTCACTTAATTATATATTACATAACCTCTCTTTTTAATAATTGTGTTTGAATTATTGCCTACCTCCATCATAAGAAATTCATTATCTGGTGCTCCATTTATAAAATCCAAAATCTGATCCCTTGTGAAAATATTTGATTTTTTTGGTTTATGGCTCTCCGATTGTCGTTTAATGAAGGTAATGAGTTTATGAAATTTACTTATATCAATGTTTAAATTTAAATTTATGGTAGTTTTCAACATTGAATAATGGGACCATAACGTTGATGATTTCCATTGTCATATGCAATAAGAACATTTTCCGTCGAATTTTAAATTTTTTCAGTGTTACACCAATCCAAAAAACAAAGCGGTCGTCGGACAGCCGAGAGAAGATTGCTTCTTATGCACAATAAAATGACCATTTTTGACCATTTTTCAAAAATTGTGACAATTAGTGACCATTTTTGACTATTATTTCAAATTTTAACAATTATTGACCATTTTTGAAAATTATTTACCAATTTTGACAGTTTTAACAATTATTAAACATTTTTGACAATTATTAATCATTTTTGACAATTTTAGACCATTTTTCCAAATTTTAACAATAATTGACCATTTTTGACAGGTTCTGACAATTATTGACCATTTTTGACAATTTTTAATAATTATTGACCATTTTTTCAAAATTTTGACAATTTTTGACGATTTTCCGAAAATTTTGACCATTTTTCCAAATTTTAACAATTATTGACCATTTTTGACAATTATTGATCAATTTTGACAGTTTTGACAATAATTATTGATCATTTTTGACAATTTTTCAAAGATTTTGACCATTTTAGACCATTTTTCCAAATTTTAAAAATTATTGACCATTTTTCCAAATTTTAAAAATTATTGACCATTTTTAACAATTATTGACCAATTTTGACAATAATTATTGATCATTTTTGACAATTTTTCAAATTTTAACAATTATTGACCATTTTTGACAATTATTGACCTATTTTAACAGTTTTGACAATTATTGATCATTTTTGACAATTTTTCCAGATTTCAACAATTATTGGCCATTTTTGACAACATTTTTTCAAATTTTAACAATTATTGACCATTTTTGAGCATTTATGACAGGTTCTGACAATTATTGACCATTTTTGACAATTTTTCAAAAATTTTGAGAATTTTTAACAATTATTGACCATTTTTTATAATTATTTACCATTTAATTTTTCGAAATTTTGACCATTTTTGACAGTTTCTGACAATTATTGACCATTTTTCAAAAGTTTTGACAATTTTCAACAATTATTGACCATTTTTGACAGTTTTTCATAGTTATTGCGCATATTTTCAAAATTTTGACAATTTTCGACCATTTTTCCAAATTTTACCAATTATTGACCATTTTTGAGCATTTATGACAGGTTTTGACAATTTTTCAAAAATTTTGACAATTTTTTACCATTTTTCAAAATTTTAACAATTATTGACCATTTTTGACAGTTTTTTATAATTATTGAACATTTTTTCAAAATTTTGACAATTTTTCCAAATTTCAAGAATTATTGACCATTTTTGACAGTTTTTTTATAATTATTGACCATTTTTTCAAAGTTTTAACAGTTTTTGACCATTTTTAAAATTCTAACAATTATTGACCATTTTTGACAGTTTTTTATAATTATTGACCATTTTTTCAAAATTTTGACAATTTTTCCAAATTTCAACAATTATTGACCATTTTTGACAATTTTTTTTATAATTATTGACCATTTTTTCAAAGTTTTAACAGTTTTTGACCATTTTTCAAAATTTTAACAATTATTGACCATTTTTGACAGTTTCTGATAATTATTGAACAATTTTGACAATTTTTCAAAAATTTTGACCATTTTTCGAAAATTTTGACAATTTTCAACAATTATTGACCAATTTTGACAGTTTTTTTAATAATTATTGACCATTTTTTCAAAGTTTTAACAGTTTTTGACCATTTTTCAAAATTTAAAAATTATTGACCATTTTTGACAGTTTTTTATAATTATAGACCATTTTTTCAAAATTTTGACAATTTTTCCAAATTTCAACAATTATTGACCAATTTTTGACAGTTTTTTTTATTATTATTGACCATTTTTTCAAAGTTTTAACAGTTTTTGACCATTTTTCAAAATTTTAACAATTATTGACCATTTTTGACAGTTTTTATAATTATTGACCATTTTTCCAAAATTTTGACAATTTTTCCAAATTTCAACAATTATTGACCATTTTTGACAGTTTTTTTTATAATTATTGACCATTTTTTCAAAGTTTCAACAGTTTTTGACCATTTTTCAAAATTTTAACAATTATTGACCATTTTTGACAGTTTCTGATAATTATTGACCATTTTTGACAACTTTCAAAAATTTTGACAATTCTTGACTATTTTTGACCATTTTTTTTTTAAATTTAAGAATTTTTAAAAACATTTGACCATTTTTGGCAGATTCTGACAATTATTGACCATTCACGTTTCACACTTTAACTTAATAAATATACAAATAAAAAATAGTGTTATAATGATTATCCCATTTAAAAAGCATTGTTCTTTTTCGCACGCTTTAGACGTATCTATAAAATGTAATTTCACGTATTTATATGAGTTTGTAAATGCTTAATTTTAATGGTGGTCGTAGATAAATATCGTATGTAGGACTTGAAACTAGTCACTTAACCGTAAAATCATCGAATGTTAGGAATCGATTCTTGATCGACTTCGGAAATTAAAAGTCGATTCCCTGAGATGCTTTTTGGCCTAATATAATAATAAAATTAAATAAGAATTAAATTCATTTGAAACTAATTTCAATAAATCATTAAACGTTGGAATAATACATAAATATAAGTAGCGAGGTCGACAGGTACGGAGTCAAGTTCATCACGTAAATAAACATTTAATAGTAAATTGTTAGTAAATAACATGGAACTGAGCTTGAACCGTAGTAATCAATATTCATTCTAATTTAGTTTTAGTCATTATGTTAACCAGTTGAACTATAAGTATGATATAATGATAGATACTTGTATATATTTAGTAATCTTAAGTAGATATAAGGTGTAATTGTGGAGTATGTTAATAAATAGAACTTATCCCAGAAGTAGTAGTTTTATTCAAGTAAGATGACCCTCCGAGTGACCAGCAATATCTCCAATTAAAGAGGCCTATCCACACCTAATCCCCAACATTACATCCCAAAAATCGATTATTTTTCGAGAAAACTCGATTCTCGAGTGACCTCATTCGCCCATTGTTTGTCCTGGCTTTCGGCCCAAAGTGGAATTAGAGGCATAGCATAGTTGGAGCGTTGGTTTGGGATTAGTTTTTGGAATGGGTGATTGTTTTAGTGGAGGGTAGTCATCTTGTTTGTGTTAAGTTTTCGACTTAATGCGTGGTATTGTTGCTGTCGATGATAGTTAGAAGTGGCAAGATTTGGTTTTCCTTTTACTGGTAGGGCTTCACACGAGACGAAAGTGGGCGAGAGTATCAAAAATCTGGTCTCGATCTCGTCAATTCAGAAGAAATTGAGTCTCGGTTTCGTCCCGTTCAATTCTCGGTCTCGTCTTGTTACCGATTGTCTCGTCTCGTCTCGCTTAATTCTAAATATTGATAATAAAATCCATAAATAATTTTGTAAACTATATTTATAACAATCACACTCGTTGACATTTTAATGTAACTGAAGTCCAAAAATCAAAGCAAATGAGTGAAGGTATAATGAAAAATTTTTAATTTATACGGAAATTTAAGAATATTGACAAAGTACTACAAAATGTTTACATGGAAATAAAGTACAAAAAATGCCTAAATACGGAATTCAACGAATATTAACAAAATTATTGATCAAGTTTAGCTGGAAATTCATTCATAACAATTACTCCTGACCTATCTTCTAGGCAAATTAGTTTAATAAGGGAAAATGGTTGATATCTATTTGTTCGTTAAGAAGATTACCAGAACTTTCATTTATTTATCTCAAGAGCTTCTAAAAGATTTAATGTAAACGCTAATCATATTAATGAAACCTTAACCATTCTGCGGAATTTTACGACCCTATTGTATTTGAGGCGATACAGGACGTGTCGATTTAATTTTGGTAAAGAATAGAAAAAAGAAAGACTCACCACTTTAAATTTACAATAAATTATTTTACAGATGGTCACCAGATTTTATATATTGTAAAATGTATTGTTCTCTATATAGACCGTTTATAATTATTCTAATAAAAACTTCATACAAAAAATTTAACGAGACTCTCGGGTTGCGCTGTATGTGGTCTCGGTATCGCCCATATTATTTTCAAAAATGTCTCGTCTAGTCTCGCTTTTTCGAGACGAGACGAGAAAAATCTCGCTCTCGTGTGAAGCCCTAGTTACTGGTTATCCTAGATGGCTACGCCAGTAAATGATGGAGTTTTGTGCGTACCTAAATGTTGGTATGGTCTTTATCATCGAATTCTTAATAGAAAAGATTTATACCGAAAAACTAGCCTCTGCGTTTGTTGAATGGATTATTTGTCTTTTCTTTGATTTGTCTGATTGCATTCCATCTACTGGAACGGTATGAACCGTCACATCGCTGCCTGCTATGCTAGATCAGTACTGATGTATTTCGATCGTCTTCTCCGCTCTCAAACGTTCCTCTCTTCAATATTTTCCAAGTTGTCTGAAACACCCTCAATTTCTTCAAAATTTTAAATTCTTTTGGTGGATTCGTGATGCCGATTGTCATATTCTTCCTCCGAATCCGAATGATCGTTTCCTTCGCAGGAATCATCTGCTAACATTTTTTGACGATCTGAACAAGCATAGGCTCTTTCTGCATATACTCATTTTCAAACGACAAATCATGCTTGAATCTGGACCTCCAATCCTCTTCAGAAAAGTTTTGGAAGAATCAATCACAAAATTCTGCAACCTTATCAAATTTAAACGTTACATTCCTGACAGCACAAATTTTTTCATTGCACCCCAAACTAATTCTATTGGATTCAGTTCGGGATGATAAGGAGTTAATCTTACCACCTGAAAACCATTGGAAATTAAAATGTCATCGATGGCATATAGTTGATATTTTGGTTTACGATCTTTGATTATTGCATATAATTCTGGCTTACAAAAATCATTTCCGAATGCAATATTTCTTTTTTTCAACCAATCTTGCATATCCTTCTTTTTTGTGGACGAAGTTGGTATCTCCTCCATCAAAGTCTTTCCTTGATCCATTTTTGGTAATTTGATCGTGATAATCACCTGTTTTACACTCTGCTTTCCAACCAAGGTAAGCATTAGGAACAAAACCATCTCTGTTTTTCACTTTACACTTGAATGTCATTGTAAATACTGTTCAAACACTAAACCTAATAATTAATTAAACAGAATATTAAAAATGTAAAACTAATTCCTAACTAAACCGAATCTCGAAGTTCTAAATACTAATAAATTAATCTAAAAAGAATCCTGAAAATGTAACTAAGCCACTGCAAATTTGTCGAAGTGCGTTGTCTGAAGCCGGTCCCAGACACTACGCGTATTCGGCGAATAGGCCAATATTTGTCATTCGCACGAATGTTTGCGTGATATCCAACACGGTGCCGTAGTATCAAAGAATACACCACTTAACAAGAAGCGAAGCTTCCAATCATTTTTTGTATGCGCATGTCTGAAAATCGCCATTTTTATAATAAGATACTTGTCATACTTCACTTTGTCGACCAATTAGATCGCCGATATTTGAAAATTTTATCATTTTCTTAGTGTATTTACTAAGTTATCTGTCAACGGCGACCGGCGAGTTGCATCCCAAAAAGTAAAATTTTACCTGAACGAAAAAAGGTGACCGTCGAATAGCTATTAAATTTGACGGGATGCAACTCAGCGGTGAGACGGATGCAAGTCAGCGGTCAAAAATTTGGCCTGCTCAAATGGGATGCAACTCACCGGTCCCGCTGTCAACGACGGTCTCTCAAGGTCATAAATTCTGTATATTCTTTGGTAGTATAGCGAAGGTTTGCCTTAGATTGGACGTGGATTCTCAGTAGCGTGTGGCGTTTTTGTTTTTATGCATCTATTCAAGTTCAGTTTAAAATGGACAGCGATGAAGAGCAGATTGCTGCCGCTGCTAGTTGTTTCTGTTTCTTTGGTCTGGAATCTCTGGATTCCAAATCTCTGGTTCATTTTCGAACAACCCCAAAAACTCCAACGTTAATTCGTCCGTCCACTCCATTTTGTAGAAACGTCGTCACTGCGGCACTGCACAACCACCGCTAAATTGAAACAAAAAACTATCCCCCTTCAACTATGCCGAAGCGTGTGGGAGCATTGCCGAATGCGCACGTAGTTGACTACGGCTTCCTTTGCTTCGTACCAGCGCCGGGAAAATGACGAATATTCGTCAAAGTTAACTTCCCACACGCTACGCGAATAAGTCTGAATACCAAATGTTCGCCGAATACACGCAGTGTCTGGGACCGGCTTGACAAACTTTTACCGACTGAGCTCCGTCAGCGTAACAAAAGTTTGCTGACGCTCATACAATTCTCAACACTCTAGCTGTTCTGGTCGACCTATACCATTTCAATCTCATTGGTATTTGACTTCGAAGATACGCCAGAAAATGAATATTCTAGAGACGAGTTGAAAAAAAATGTAGTGGAGACACCACAAATATATCCATTTTATACATAACAAAGTAGCTTTGAAGGTTAATCAATAAACAATTTTATAACAAAATTATTTTATTTATGAAACAAGTCATTAACAAAAACATTCGAACATTTCAGTACAAAACTATAATATTAATCAGAAACATAAACATTCTATTTTAAATCGCAAATATTTTTAACTCTAATCATCGGTCTGATAGTACCATTATCAGTAAATTGATTATTATTAGAATGAACGTAATTTTGCCCAACAGCCGAATATTGCAAATCGGACAAACTATTCGTACCAATGTTACAATTGGTATTCGGTGTTTTATTTTCGACAACCGTTTTCTGTTGACTATTAAAATTCGAAGATACCACAGTACTGTTAGAAGATTGCCTCGTCTGATTATTGAAATTCAGTTGTACGGCAATACCATTCGGAGATAGTATTTTCTGACTAATAGAATTAGAGGGTGCTGCAATACTTGTCGAAGATTGTCTTTGTTGACTATTAAAATTGAGTGGTACAGCAGTACTTTTGGAAGATTGCATCGATTGACTATTGAAATTCAGTGGTACTGCAGTACTATTTGGAGATTGTCTTTGTTGACTAACAAAATTGGGTGGTAGCGATGTCTGCCTCGGTTGAATATTAAAATTCGTTGTTACCGCAGTACTATTGTAAGATTTACTAGGTTGACTGACAAAATTTGGTAGTACCGCAGTACTATTCGATAATTGTCTAGGGTAACTATTAAAATTCATTGGTACCGCCATACCATTCGGAGATAGTCTTTGTTGACTAATAGAATTGGAGGTTACCACAGTACTATTCGGAGATTGTCTTTGTTGACTAATAAAATTGTGAGGTAGTGCAGTTCTATTCGAAGATTGCCGCCTCGGTTGACTATTAACATTCGTTGGTACCGCAGTACTATTCGAAGATTGCCTCGGTTGATTAACAACATTCGTTGGTACAGCAGTACTATTCAATGTTTGTACGGGTAATTTATTATTAATATCAGTATAATTTGACGAAACTTGGTTCAGTACGTTATAGTCTATAACATAAATATTATTACCATTATTATTCTTTGGAATTGAAGTAACAGTGCTTGGAGTTGAAACATGGTTAGTACCAACTATTACCGGGGTAGCATTTTTGTATCCACTATTATTTGGCACAAATACTTGTTGTTGCTGTTGACCCATACTTATAATTGAAGTTGAAGTACGTGGAATATTATCAACATTTGTTGGTACAGCAGTACTATTCAATGTTTGTACGGGCAATTTATTATTAATAGCAGCGTAATTTGACGAAACTTCGGTCGGTACGTTATAGTCTATACTATAAATATTAGTACCATTATTATTCTTTGGAATGGAAGTAACAGTGCTTGGAGTTGAAACATGGTTAGTACCAACTATTACCGATGTATCATTTTTGTATCCACTATTATTTGGCACAAATACTTGTTGTTGTTGTTGTTGTTGACCCGTACTTATAATTGAAGTTGAAGTACGTGGAATATTATTAGTACCTGTCGGTTGAAGATAAGTGCGAGGTGTATTATTTACCATCATACGAGGATAATAGAAGGTGTGCTGTTGACCAACGCCGGTACTAGTAGTTGGAGTTGAAGCATGAGCGTTATTAGTAATGGTCGCGGTAGTTCCAGTAAACGTATTCGTATTCGTCGAGGAGATAAATCGGTTAAGGATAATCTGAACTGGTTTTTCAGTCGTCGATTTGATCGTTTTTAAACCGATCGGTTTAATATTGGACCACAAATTCATATGTTTTTGAACACTAGATGTCTTTTCGGTTACGTAACTAACGTCGAATATCCCCTTTTGGACTCTAACCGGCACTTTAAACGCAAACAACTGCGGTTTTAGGCCTTTTAACGTGGCAGTACCAGCATCGGGTAATTTGACTATCTTTCCGTTACAAGGCGATTCAGTTTGGGTTTGTTCTTGTATGGATATTTTCAAATCCGCAGTCAAATTCATTTTTAATAATTGTTTAAGCACACCGAAGTCACTCGTCGCCATATCGACGGAATGGAAAACTTTATCGTCTTTAATTTTTATATCGGGTCGTACCAAACCGGTACTAAAATACTGAACGGTCTTTTCGGGAGGTAATTCAAGTGGCGCGTTCTGGTCGTCATCATCCGACAACTCGATTATCTCCGTACACGACGATTCTGTAGTTTCCTCGGTTTTATTAAGAGCCGTATATTTTTTTATGGCTTCCGGGTCGGCATCGATTTTTTCTAACCGCACGTAAACTTCACTTGTTAGCATATGCTTGACCACGCACGTTTTTTCATGTTCTTCTTTGCTCAAAGAGAGTTTAAACTTCTTTTTACAAAATTTGCAGCGGAAATGTTCTTTTATATGCTTCCTTAAAGTGTAGGAATTGTTATGGACGGAGTGGCAGACGTGGCAAATGTGTAGGTTTTCTTTGGGTTTCAATTGAAGTGTATCCATCAGCGTCGGCGGTAACGTTTTGGTGTCAGATCTAGAATCACTCGAAGACAGTCTTCTTTTTTTAATTTTCGATGGTTTGTCGCTTTTTGTAGTTTCGTCTTTTTCGCATATTTTTCGTTTTATTGTATCTTTGGAAATTACTTCGAATTTGCTGTCGATATCCGATAATTTTTTGATATTTATAGGGCTAACTAATTTGTCTGGTAGACTTTCTTTTGGTTTGTTGGATACCGGAGTTTTTTTAGAACCTTTTGATGATTTTAAAACCGCTTCAACGGTTTTTTTCATATCTAAATTGGCGCGGATGAAATAATTTTCTACGGCGTCTAATTCCATCCAAACTGAAGGGTCTACATTGAAAGACAAAATGTTGCTGGGCAATTTTATAGTCGGATTCAACGTGAATATATTAGCGATAGACGGATCCATCGTTCGTTTTTTTTTGTGTGAGTCTAATTTAGTCGGTGCTCGTGTTTTATTCGGTTTCGATGCATCTTTATTTTGCAAAGACGTAGTTGCAACACTATTTTCTGTCGGTGCAACAACATTATCATTTTGAGGATGTTTTACTTGTGGCTTTTTTAAATTTTCAGCAAAACGATCCTGAAATAGAGAAATTTTGAAGAAATAAAAATTGGAAAAAATATATATATAAAAATTCAATAAAATTATACCATACCTTGAGGAATTTGTCGGTTTTTTGAGATCTTTCTCTAAATTCTAACATTTTAATTGTAACTTTTCGGCAGTTTTCGCAGATCTTCCGAGACACAACGTCATTTTTGAGAATCTGTAACCAACAAGAGTACCTATGAATACTTTTTTGACCCTTTAAATGTAGCTTATTTAATGTCAAATACTTGTCTACATAAACGAAACGATAATAGACCATTCCAAAATGACGTCACTGACAGGTCAACCATATTGTTCTGGAGGACACATGTCATATTATAATTAGTTTTTATTGTTTACTGGTAAACAACGGATGATAGTTAGACTTTAATTAGTAATAAGTTCTTAAAATTATCTAAAATGCCATCGTTTTGTAGTGTTGTTAAGTGTGGAGTGCGGGGAGCAAATTATAAGGCATCTTTTTTTCAATTTCCGGCTTTTTTAACCAAGCGAGGTGACTATTTAATTGATCTCTCTGTACAACGGCGCGATGCTTAGATTAGTGCTTTAAAAAGGGGACCCCCTCAGTTAATCACAACTTAAAACTTGGCGTTTGTGTTCTCGACATTCTATCAAAGGTTAGTTTTTTTCTACATCATTGATTTACCAATGGTTGACTGACGTCAGTCTCCGCTACACCGACATGTTAGTCACCAGTGGCACATAAAAAAACGCAGTTGTTGTTGTTTACATCATTCATCATTATATCTGACAACTTGAAATTTCTTCAATTTCTGACACAGTTAATAGTGAGTCAAT
This sequence comes from Lochmaea crataegi, assembly GCA_947563755.1. NCBI lineage: Eukaryota > Metazoa > Arthropoda > Insecta > Coleoptera > Chrysomelidae > Lochmaea > Lochmaea crataegi. The sequence goes on along the minus strand of OX387433.1, from coordinate 9,751,735 downwards.
ACTTTATAATCACATTCTAAATTGATTTCTATTTATTCGTCCATTTCTTCAATAATTCGCTATAACCGCTTCAAATATTTACTTTTTTGAGGTTAAGCTGTCATTCTGTAAACCACCAAATTTATGGTTTGCAATTTTGGTTGATGCAACAGTAATAAATAAACGCGTCATTTCTTCAATCTGAAATCCACCAATGAATATAAAAACGCGGTTGGTGGATCTACCGGTGAATAATAAACATGCCTTTAGTGTACCTATATCAGTCAATTTTTGTTTATGAATAAGTTTCAAAAACTCAGCGCCTTGGAGGAAAACATGCATCCTGACTGGATTCCTACCCAAAATATGGTCTACACCACTCGTGGGAAACCAGACGAGTCTGCAGTTTCAAGATGAGAGATTTGAAAGGAGAAACGGAAAGTTGCAATAGAGGTAGGTATTATATTTAAAAATAAGGATTTGCACCTGAATCTATTGCCCTCCACTTTCGTTGGAATCACATGAATCGTCTGTTGATTGCTTTTTTCGTCGTCTGAGATTTTAATTATCATTTAATTCAATTCAGAGACAGTTTACTGACTGCGCCATGTGTTATTTGTAAAGTTTTTATTATTTAAATAAAGTATATAATTACATTGACATTGTTCTACAAAATATGTCTGTCAACCAACTGACTTACAGCACATGCCAAAACACTTCAACTACAACTGTCCTCCAGAACAATATGGCCGATCTGTCAGTCAGATGGTCTATGGGTAGTTTTAATTTATGTTTTAAAAATACAAATAATCAATCTGTATCGTGTTGTCGTGGAAAACCTTATCGTAAAAATTTACTTTTTCAACAAGTTCATCGGCCATATCAATTTGGAAAGAAGACTCGAAAGTACCAAGTCTTTTGAGTTTGTTAAAAGCACATTATTGCGCAAGTTTTCCACTACACGTAATTAGTTAAAATCGTTCATTGATCTTCTCAATCAAATAGCAAACACAACATTAATATTTTATTTAAAAAAAATAAGTTAAAACTTACCACACAAAACAAAATAAATACAACACTTTATCTGATTTTACGATAATGATGATAATGATTTAGGTAAATCCGAGCATGCGCAGGGAATTTTCCCAAAATATAAGAAAAATTATTTTTGGTGAAGTAAACCTAAGACCACAAAATAAATATTACTGCGCAAAAGCAAAAATACAGTTTTATATCATTAAACACCAAGTTCTTACCTTACTGCGCAAACCACAATTAATTATTGAAAAAATCAACTTCAAGAGTCACACACACTAATGGTTTTTAAAAAAGCAACAATATTCGTCGAGTTCAAAAAACCCTGTTGAATATTAGGAAAAATGCGCAAAAACGAACCTTGACTGACAAAAAATTAAAAACTTTAGACAAAACTTGAAAAATATGCAATTAAGAAAAATTGCGCAAATTTAAAACTTAGTACTGCGCATCGCGCTAAAGTAAGCCCAAGTGGAGTGAAAATTAAGTTCGAGAGGTTATCTTACTGTTGAGTATAAATATGCCAAAGATTTGCGCAAAATGGGTGGTAAAATTGCGCAAATTTAAAACTTAGTATTGCGCAACAATTAATTATTGAAAAAATCAACTTTTAGGGACACACACACTAATGGTTATTAAAAAAGCAACAATATTCGTAGAGTTCAAAAAACCCAGTTGAATATTAGGAAAAATGCGCAAAAACGAACCTTGACCGACAAAAAATTAAAAATTTTACACCAAACTTGGAAATATACAATTAACAAAAACTGCGCAAATTTAAAACTTAGTACTGCGCAAACCAACTATATAGTATTGCACAACGCGCTAAAGTAAGCCCAAGTGGATTTAGAATTAAGGTCGAGAGGTTATTTTACTTTTGAGAATAATTATGCCAAATACTTGCGCAAAATGTGTGGTAAAGTAAGGGAGCGCTTACATTTTGGTCAAAGGTGAACGTTACGTATTATTTAAAATCTAGCCTACAAGGAATTCTAATAGTTTTGCGCAAATTATCGATCATTTTTTATGATACACTGCACGGGACTTTTTAAAAAATGGTTAAAAAATCACACATACAAAGTTGGAGCAACTTCTCGCCGCAACACGTCTCCTTTCAAAGTTGCATGAGCGTTCACACCATGTTCATAGTATTGTAGCAATTTCTTAGGGAAATACCATATTTCAAAATAGTCACCATATTTTACATTATACGATACATTACATTATAAGATAACCATAACCCAACTTTATAGATGATAAATTTAAATTTTCAAAACAGCGATTTATTGCTCAATTTTTCAACAATCCAACAGTTTTTATAGGAAAACAAAGAACCTAATAACACAATAACAGATACATAACCTCGTAACTGTCATTTCAGTTAGTCACACCAACAGAAGTTTTAGGTTAGCTTAAAAAAAAGTCACTAAAAAAGTTACCAAACTGCATCATCAGAACCGGGCTTAATATTAATAATACACTTCCCCTTCCACGTACTGAGCTGTCAAGAGAACCCGCCTACTTCAATTATCAAATATGGCGCCAGATGCGCGTCAAACGAAATTTGGTTCCAAGTTGTGAATTGTGGCATAACGTGATCATGTGTATCATAAATAAACCGGAATATTTCCGATCATTATCAAAAACCGAATGTGATATACTTAATAAATAATGTGCAATAGGTATTTACATATTTACTGACACTGAATGAGTCATCCCAATATGGCTACCGAAAGCTTGCCTAATAATATAATCGATGCTTACCTCAACTCCAGTAGTTATACGTATTATCTCTTCCAAGTTGTCGTTCTGGTTTTCCCGTTTTTCTAAAACACAAAACAGGTCTTTCTCCGATAAGCAAAGTCGACACACATTTTCATTCCACATTATGAAATATGAACTAACAAACGTTTAACATCAACTTCCGATTCACGCGATCACAATCTAAGCCAACTTTCTAATGAAGATTGAGAACAAAATGGTTGCGTTTATAAACAGAGGAAAGAGAGAGAGGGCATCGATACGACTCGCTTATTTTCGGGTTCGGTCGTAGCATGACCCTCGTTACGTTCAACACCTGCTTTCTGTGTTTGTCGTTTGTAATTTCATCGACGACAATATCGATTATCATTTCATTTTACAGCTTTCGATTCGAGTAATCGACTTGACGTTGAAGTCACCTTCAAAAATAACAAATAAAATTCATTAGGATAACGACTGTTGAGTAACTTTGTTTATATATTTAATTGATAAATAGAACGAAAATAAATTGACCTTTAAAATAAAAATAAGGTTATTTTACAAAGTATTGAAATACGAACCGACGATTGTAATGTTGGTTGCATAACATAATAGTATTTTTGGTGGAGCTCGATTACATTATCGATATGAATCGAACAATCAAAATGTCATTCAGTAGTAATAGATTAGACAGATGGTTTGTTTACTAATGAAAATATAAGTAGGTTATATTGAAAATAATAAAGTTAAAGCATCTCTTATAGAATGTCCACTATTTGTCGTCTTTGTTTAAGAAATGAGGAACATATAAAAAAACAAAATGTATTTGATTTATTACTTTGTGATACTTTATATTGGGTGTTTGGTGTGGAGGTAATTAACTAGTTGGGTACTTATAGAATGCTAAAAATAAATTTAGGTTTCAAATGTTCAATCAATAAGGGTAAAATATTAGTTAACTTTCGTTAGAAAATTGTAGGTAGATACCCTGGATGCCTTTTCAAAATGGATCTGTCAGAAATGTTTAAACAATATAAACTTTGTTTTAAAACTAAAGAAATTCTTTCAAATGAATCAGTATTTTTTAAAAGAAAAACACTGTCCATTGGATTTTAATATAGAGGTAATTATTTACTTAATACATTTATAAAAGTACGTTTAATAACTATTTAGTTTCACAATTTGTCCAGGATGCAGAATTAGAAATTGATGTAGGAACTCAGACACAACATATATATAGTAATGACGAAGTGAAGATAAGTCTAGAGACATTGGTAGCACTCAATAACCCAGTTGTAGAAATGCAAAAATTGGAAGAATCAGAAATATACAAAACATATAATAATAATTCTTGTAAGAGAATACAAAGAAGAAAACGTGTAAGGGTAAGTCAAAATTAGAAACTCATATATATATATATATATATATCGGTCCAAGCATTTTGGACTAATTTTGCTAAAAATCCATCATACTATTTATAAAAATGAATCCACCACTAGTTTATTCTTTTTCTGACATTTGTTATTCAAATCCAAATACATAATATCGACGGTGGAAAGGGAAAAGTGCCTAAGCGACTTATACCCAACTTTACAGTAGAGCGATTTTAAGTTTAATTGAAAAGAAAAAAAATTGTAAAAAATTTAAGTACTGCTTATTGTATGGGTCTATATCCAATAGATTTTAAGAGCTGTTTATATATCATTTATTTACTATTGCATAGATTCTCGTTTTTCTTGTTATTTAAGAAGTTTTTGTAATGTTTTAATAAAAATCACAGACTGGAAAAATTTACTAACTGACAAGCGACACTTATTACTAGGACAATTAAAAAGCTATTTATATATATATATATATATATATATTTGTAAATAATCTTGGTGTGGATAATTTGCCTAAATAATAAAAATACTTTTCTATGATCGGGGTAAAGCTGCATAATATTTAATTTTATTAATAAATGGTGTTCATCTGGTACATTAAAACCAAGGTAGAAAAATGCTAAGTCACTTAACAAAAACATCATTTTTAATCCAACTGTTTATTTGAAATCAAACATTCACAAAAAACTTAATTATCTTCATTACCTATTTTATAACTGTAAGCAAATAAACTTGTATCTATAACAAAAGTCTGCCTTTATGTCGTTAAGGAAATATACCTAATTACTTTTTAAATGAAACTAAGTGTTTCTAATTAATTCCACTATTTAATGAAAAAATTATGAAAACTCTAAGATATTGATAATTATTTGGATATTGATATATCATCGTCAGAATGACAAAAGTTACATTTTATGTGATGCCTACTTGATGTTTAATATTTTGGCTAGACCAAATAGTGACCTATCTTGTGATTGATTTGATATAATATATGAATAGAAAAAAGAAGTTTCATTTAAAAAAGTAATATGAGTAGATTCTACAAAGTAAGGGTCCAAACAGTAAATTCAATACCTAATTACCTTCAATATCTGGTAAAACACTAACAGAAATAAATTGGCAAAAAAAATGATTACTCTTTTAACCAATTTTATAACTATAAACAAATAAAGTTGCAGAATAACAAAAGTCAGTCAATTTACTTAATTATCTTCAATATCTGATTCAGGCAGGGCATCTTGAAGCATAGAAGCCTGTGGCAAGTTAATATACTCATGTTGAAGATAAGCTTTACAAAGTTTAACCAAGTCATCATATTTGGGGTTTGAAATGGGCAGACATGATCGGTAGCATGGCATAAGAGACAATTTAGGTTTTGACTGAATTTCAATTACACTCGACTTTGCAGATTTGTTCATTGTATACCTGAGTGAAATAATTAAAGGATTACTTTTTTTTTAAATGTTACAATCCCAATTTTACTAATTTTTCCCATTAAGTTACCCTTAAAATATTTATCAGCTATAGAGTCCCATATATAAAAATCTTCAGAACTACATTTTTCAACTTCGTATGGAAAAGGGTCATTTTTGGCTGTACTGAACACTGTGTACCATTGTGATGGTGCGTATATGATTGTTTATTTTCAAATTGCCATGTATAACCGCGTGCACACTATCGACAGGCATGTATGTGTGAAAAACTGCTGGACATATTTTCATAAGCCACAAATTTAATATTTTTTAAATGCAGAAAGAAAATTACCAAACGACATTTTTGTATTATTGATAACTTATAAAAAATAGATAAATGATAGGTGGCAAATATTTTAAGTAAGGTTAAAAAACTTAAGTGAGAAAAAGGGTGGAGGGTAATTAGAGCCAACTAAAATATTATTTTTTCTTACGACGGGGATAAAAAGACTAAAAGTCAAAATATTTCAAATCAAAAACATGTAAAATTTACTAAGCAGATAATTTGTTTGGATAGAATTTCCTAAATACATATTTAAAAAAAAAAGTTATTTTTCGGTCGCTTGGTCGCCAAAAGCTGGAAATAATCATCAAAATACAATATTCCTAAGCGACAGCAAAATTCACCGCAGGAGCTTGAAACTCAGTTCATTCGACACAGAATTTTTTGGCGATTATAAACGGCTCAAATGTCGCTTAGACACTTTTTCCTTTCCACCGTCGATATGTACTTATTTACTGTGGTATTCCAAGTGACATCAAGGAAAATGATTACTTTTTTTTATAATTAGAAAGAAAATATCATTTTGAATAGTTCCCTGTACAGTATGACACTTCTAACCCTTAACTTGTCCGACGTCGTCTAGCAGACTATGCGATTTAAATATTTGTTTCTTAGTTTTCACTGCGAAACCTCCTACTTCATCTAATCGCTCTACTGTCTGAGCACGTTAGGTGGGTGTAGTTGTGACTTTCACTTGTTAGATATAATAAGAGGTAGTTCAATCGTCATCTCTCAGACAACGTCAGACCATTTGTGTGCATCAGTGTTTGAGAAATATGGCCAGTCCGAGTAAACGGGTACGTTCAGAGGGCCCCCAGTATGAAGAAACTCTTCCAAACTAGATATCTCACTTATGTCCTTCTAAAAAGCGTGGAATGACAAAATACTTATGTCTCAAGTGCCATAAGCCCATTTGTTTACAATGCACAAAACCAATATGCAATAATTGGCTAAAAACTAGTCAACTTTCGCTCATGCTGGAGCTGCTAAATTTTTTTGTTATATTTTGACTTTTTCATAATTTTTTGTTCACTGACTACTTCAAGACCGTAATTAATACTCTGAACCTAGATTTTTTATCTCTACTATTTTTTGTAACTCTCAGTTTACAAGTAATTGTTTTTTTCAAATTTTCCTCTATGGAATTTTATTTTCATTACAATTTTTTTATCATCTTACTTTTCAATGTATATTATATCCATACCCAATAAAATATTTGGTTTATTTACATCTGTTTTTTCCTTGGCTTATAAAAAAAGTAGTCTCCAAGACTAACCCAGACCTTCAACGTAACTAATATGGCTCCGGACCAGTTAAGGGTTAAACTGTTAAACTGTAAAATATTCACCACAGAAGTGGTGCCCCAAATTTTTTGACGGATAATCTTATAAATAGCTAAGTACAATTTATGTTTTGCAAAATTAGTCAAAATATAAGTATATTTATGGAAAACCTAATCTTTAGGTTAATACTAATAAAAGGGCTATGAGAAAAAGTGATAAGAAGAAAAAAGAAAGCACTAATGTAATCAATATGAATTTAAATGCAGATCTTTTTGGACAAATTTCCAAAGAAGTTGCCAAGAAAAATTTTCAAATAAAACCGCATGTTCAAGTAACAAAATCAGAACTTTCAAAAAACAAACAAATTTCAAATAAACTAGAACCAATTTTACAGCACAATTCAGCAAAGTTAATCACCTACTCAAAAAACAGAAGAACAAGATACTTCAAAAACCTTTCAAATTCATATAAAAAGACTTTAAAAAATATATTGCTATACCAAAATCAGATAATGGGTACTCGAAGAAGAAAAAGGTCTAAAATAATTGAAACAGAAAAAGAAGAAGTGGAAAAAGGAACCAGCACAAAAGGTACACAAGTTCCCCAATCGACAGATAAAGAATTATTTATAATTTTAAAAAGCTCATTTACAGATAAACGATCAGAATTAAAATTCATAGAAGCATCAAATGATAAAGTTGAAGTAACAGAAAAAGAAAAAATTGCTCAGTAACATACAAATATCGGATGAAATAAAAACTGTTTTAGCCATTTCTATTTGTTTAAAAGCAAGATAAACTTGCACAATGTTGGTGAATGTTTTGCTAGATTAAAATTTCACTTACCTATATAATCTAGGTAGTTGGTTTAATTTTTAAAAAGGAATTTATTATTATATGTATTGCTGAGATATTTGTTTATTACAGAGGTTATTGTTAGGTTTCAAAAATTGTATGGCTTAAAACTTTGAAAAATATCTTAGTGTCTTTATAAATATGTTTTTATTTCAACAGGTAGGTATACCGGATACCTATCTTTAAACTAATGTTAATTTTGAAACCACCTGTTTATTAACTTATATCTTACGACTGATTTGGTATTAGAATTGTAATATTTAGGTTTAAATTAGATTGGAGTACTTTTTTATATATTTATACAAGTAGAAATTTAGAAAAAGTTCATAGATTTTCCATATAGGTTATTTTTCTATTTTTACCAAAAAAATTACACTTACTTGTTTACCAAAGTAATTGAATTTTTACGATATTGATATATTATTTTTGTAATTGTTCACTCTCACTCAAATTGACTGAAATATATTCTTGAGAATTGAAAACCGTTTTTTTTTTCAAAAACTTTGGTTAAGATCACCATAGAATAAGGTATATTATGGAGGGTACAGTCCTCAGAAGCAAACAAGAGCCCCGGAAAATATGCAAACTAAAACAAAGGTCATCGCCACTAGCCAATCAGGAGCCAATGTTAACGATTGTACATTAGTAATTGTTAACATAATCGAAATAATATGACCGAGTGATTTCATCATTAGCTTTGTTCGCGGGTCACAATCCGAACCAGTTCAGGGACTATTCGCATGCGCATTCTGAAATGTGGCGTTCGCGGTTAATATAATTCTGAATTTGTAGTAATAGTTCGGTGTTCGCGGGTCATATCGGATTGGTTCGTTATCGGTTCGGAATCAGTCCTAGCGGTTCTCTGATTTTGGTAAGGACTGAAAGTTCGGTTCGGCTGCTCATGCGCATATGATCATTATGTCAGTTGTTTTCTTATTTTAGTTACCTATTGTTTCACTTGTTTGCTTTGTTGTGTTTTAACGTTGTAAACAAATATCAAACTCTAATTTAGCTGCCTACTCCAAGTGTAGTATAAGGTAAATTTGAATTATTTCAAGTTCTGAAAGGTGATGTGTGGTTCTAAGACCGTTCGCGGTATAATTAAAATTATTTACTGGTTCGGAACTAGGCATGCGCTCTAGACAATTCAAAGTTAATTCCAGACTGGTTCGGAATCAGTTCGGATTGTGACCCGCGAACATAGCTAATATATAATACATCAATTTTAGTGTCTGTATCAGTGTTGTCAATGTGAGGATAATTATCCGATTTTTAGACAATTTCGCTAACCGAATAGTTTTTCCAGTGTTTTGGTAATTTTGAAAAATTCTGATAATTTGAATTGTAAGTTCGGATAATATTTATTTTTACATCGGCAACACTGGACTGCATTCTATTTGATGTCGGCTGTTATTTTATAATCTGCTTCTATATTTTTATACGTTATTATTTGCTTCATAAATTACAGGACAATCAGTCTTTTGATAATTAACATAGTAAGGTATGTACTATAATTATAATTAATAAACATAACCTAAAACAACACACGATAACCAGTCATTTAATATTCATCAGGCCTAATAATGTTTGTTTTTCTTTCAGTTCAATTTTCCTCAACAAAATGTACTCAAAATCAAGGAAAACAGTCCACAGTGAAGCTCGCAATATTATTAAAAACATTGTTGAATTTTTTGATAGACAGAAAGCTGCTGGTGTGTGGTCATTCCCTTTGGACAAAGCCACAGAATTAGCTGCAGCAGCAGCAGGAAAATCAGTTACCTCCATAAATCGTATCAGAAAGGAGAAATCACTGTTGCAAGAAGGTGTTTTACTGGGGTCTCCCTAAAAGAAACAAAAAAGTGGTGGTACCAACAAAATAGAATTGGATGATTGTGACTTGGGTATTTTGAAAAGAACCGTACATGAATGCTATACGGTTGATAAACAAGTTCCAACAATAAATATTCTGGTAAATAAAATGAAAAATAAAGTAGATTACTCTGGTGGTCCAGTCACTTTAAGAAAGCACTTAAAAAATATTGGATTTCAGTATAAAAAATGCCTTTGATGGAATGTAATGATATTGTAGCTTGGTGGGCTCGTTATTTAAGAAGGTTGAGGGATAATGATGCTCTGGGTCACAACAAGAAGCCAATAACCTATTTGGATGAAACTTATATCCATCCATCATACGGCATTAGTAAATGCTGGCAATCGGAAGATGAATCTGGATCGTATACATCCAACAGAGCTGGTCAACGGTACATAATAGTACACGCTGGTGGACGTTATGGGTTTGAGAAGAATGGACTACTAATTTTCAAGTCAAAAATCAAATCAGGGGATTATCACGATGACATGAACCATACAAATTTTATGAACTGGTTAGAAATACAACTACTTACTTACCTCCTAATGCTATTGTGATTATGGACAATGCCTCTTACCACAGTGTTCAAATTAATAAACCAACAACCCAATCAACTCTGAAGCATATTATTAGAGAATGGCTTGAAGTAAATGGCATCTCAACAACAAATGATATGATTAAAGCAGAACTTCTGGATCTCATCAAACGTTTCAACCATTCTAACACATACTATGTGGATGAGTTGTTGAAAAAACATGGACATACTGTGGTACAGTTGCTGCCATATCACTGTGACCTCAATCCGATTGAGCTAATATGGAGTAGTGTTAAACATAAAGTGGCAATGAAAAATGTTTCTCAAAGTGCTGCTCAAATAGAACAATTAGTTCGAGCAGCCTTTGATGAAGTTGGTTCTTCGGAATGGAACAAACACTGCGACCATGTGTACCATATAGCTGAGGAAATATGGAGGAATTATGGACTATTAGATGATGTGGTGGAAAATATGTGTTTCACTGTCAACACTAGTTCATCAGATGAAAGTGGGAGTGATGAATATGAAAATAAGAGTGATGAATATGAAAGTGAGAGTTATGAATAATAAACTGAATAACATTTTTGTAAATTACAGTGATTTATTTTGTTCATCTTTAATATCTTGTGCTATAAAGTAACACATAAGACATACATATGGTTCATTATTGCATTGCATATTATTTGCATTGGATCACTATCATTAGCGATATTATTACTTATAAAGTGACCATATTTAAAAACTGCCAATGCGGGACAATCCCAGAGAAAAATGTTCCAATGTTGGCGCGAATTTTTTTTATGTTGATGTGGCCTATTACACCGCATATCAATATAAAACTGTTTAGAAAATTAACCTTAAACTGTATAACGGAGTCAAAAGTATTGTTAATATTGCATTGCGCCCTTACCTTCCACCGCGAGATAGAGGTTTGTAGTTCAGAATTAAAGTGGTACTTTTTGCGAGGCCGAGACATTGTTTCCAAAGTACGGTCGTATTAAAATAAGTACATAAGGTCAGTATATGTATGATGAACCATCATTTAGAAAACGCATTATTTTATTTAAAATATATTTGTAAAACCATAAACGTAAATACATATTTTATAAAAAACGGAAAATAAACTTTTATTAAAATTCAAATAAAACTGTATAAAATAAAAAATAAACTCTGTTTAAAATAAATAATAAAACTGTTTATCAACACCAAAATATTATTTATATAAAAAAAATTAACTGTTTAAAATTATAGCAAAATTGTGTTATAATATCGTATAATATTATTATAAATATAAATTTATAAATACTTTTCAGCCGAATGTATTGTTTGAGAAGTTGTGTGTTTCCCACAATGTTTTGATAAAATTCCATTCCATATTACATTTTACAATTAGCATTGCTTTTAATGTCTCAATTGTTAATTGTGTTTTTTCTGTTGTCCACATTTTGTTAATGCGAGACATCAAATAAATTATTTTCAACAATATTGTTGTTTGGAAAGTATTTTACCAAACAGTTTTTTCTACTTTCTCCCATTCTATATTATTATTGTTGAGCATAATCCACGTGAATCCATCAACTGCTTCAAACTGTTTTGAACACTTTTCTAAATACTGTAAACAATTCATATAAAACATTTTAAACTGAGAAGTTATCCAAGTCTTGTTAATAATTTCGTTTTCTACTAAAGTATTCAAATCTCGTCTAACAATTAGTAGTAAAAATCCCGTTTCCCTTTTTTGTAAATTATGTCATATCTGTATCCTGACAACGTTATCGCCCAACGAGTGATTCTAGAAGCAGCAGTTGGAATATTTTTATTTTTTGCAAAAATAAATAGAAGTGGTTGATGATCTGAAATAAGAGTAAATTTGCGCCCATAAAGATATTTATGAAATTTTTTAACTGCAAATATTAAAGCTTTCGCGTTCCAAATTACTGTATCTTTGTTCAGTTGGAGAAAGAGTATTAGAGGCAAATAATACAGGTTTCTCAATACCGTCAATAATATGACTTAATACAGCTCCAACTCCATAACTGCTGGAATCACATATCACAAAAATAGGTAAACTTGGATTATAGAGTCAATAAATCTTTACTAAGCTTAAAGATATCTTCACATTCTTCAGTCCATTCCTTAGAAAAATCATATAAGGCTTTAATTTTGAAGACAGCATTGGAATAAATTTTATGTCATAATTTAATAAACCAAGATAAGATTTTATTTCAGTAAGGTTTGTCGGAGACGGGGCAGATTTTATTGCTCGAATTTTCTCTTCGGTGGGATGAATACCTGAAGAATCAATATAGTGACCTAAAAATTCTACACTATTATTGAAGAATCGGCATTTTTTGTGATTGACTTTGAAAAAGTATTGATCAAGTCTTTTAAAGACTTCAACCACATTTTGACAACATTCATTTGTTTTTCCATAACACAAAATATCATCCAAGTAACATTTCATCTTTTTCAAACCTACTAGAATATTATCCATAACAGTTAAAAGTTAATCTGTTATAAGCGAAGAGTCCCAAGTGTGTATTGATGACTAATAGCTCCTTAGACTTTTCACTTACTTCAAGCTGTTGGTATGCACCCTTTAAGTCAATGACAGAAAAATATTGATTTCCACTTAGGCAAGCATAGATGTCTTCAGGAAGTGGTAAAACACAATGTCTGCATCTAGAGCTGGATATACAGTTTTTTTGAAGTCAACACAAATTCTGATATCAGAACTATTCTTTTTAGGTACAACTACTATTGGACTTGCCCAAATACTAAATTTTCCTTTTTTTAAAATGCCAGAATCACACATTTTTTATTTCTGATTCAACTTTACTTTTCAATGCAAAAGGCATATTATAAGCTCTATGAAATACAGGTTTTGCTCCTTTCCTTCAGATTCAGTTCAACTTTAAACTTCTTGATGCAAGACTGTGTCACATCATTAAAAACATTTTGAAAATCTTCTTTTAAAGACAACACCAATTTCTCAATTTTTAAGCTGACTTCTGACATATCTTTTGATTTAGTAGAAAATTTTTGACATAAATTTGACAATTTTGACTTACTAGACTGACTCGACTGACATGACTCAGGGACAGAATGACATAATTTAGGCAAAGATCCAAACTGACAACCCTGTACTGCAACTTTCTGACTATCCATGCAGTTACTAACTTTTTTTATCAATGACAAATTATGTTTCCATTTTGGGGTTTATCACGTTTAGCCAATTTCGACCAAGCAGTGGTACAAATTTATGACTACTAATGGTAAGTTTATTATTTTGTCTGCGACTTGTACAAAAACATCTGTTTCTCCCAAAATGTAATTGACTCTGAACACTGTACAACTTCAAATCTGGTAGGTATTTTTCAAAATCTCTTATATGCATGACAGTTCTACAAGCTCCACTGTTTATGTCAAATTTATTTTTTTTACTGTCTACCTTTAATGATACCTGAGCTGGTTTTTCTTTCTGACAGTCATTTATGGTTGCTAAGAACCCTAGAACCAAATCATCCTCACTGGTAGATTTATCTTCTAATTCATCGAGTTTGTTAACTTTGTTAACTTTCACACGACTTGTGCATTTAAAACATTCCCAGTTCTTGGCTGGACACTTTTCTGGGTCATGCTTTCGGACACCACACCGATGACAGAGCTTCCCTTTTTGTAATATCTGGCTCTCCTTCATCTTACCACTGACACTTTTTTGCCTCTTAAAGGGAATTTTAGATCTTCTGACATTGTACTGACCGTACTCTCCATATTCATAGATCTTACTTGACCCTCAGCCAATTCCATGGACAAAGCTTCACGTACCGCAATGTCAAATGTTAAATTATCCATTGATAGTAACTTTGTTTTGATTGCTTGTGACCGTATCATCATCAAGCCTTTTAAATCTAATAGATTGTGGCTAACGCTAATGCGCTTTTAAATCCATTTATTAGGGTGGATTACACCCTTTTCACTCCTTATTATTACAATTTCTTGTGTGTCCTGGCTTCAGAAGTTATTTTCTTCCATTCTGCTCTATTTCTGCATTTTTCTCTCCATTCTTTGATTCCCTTCCTTTTTGTATCCTCTTCTATCTGATTCCTCCAACTTTCTCTGGGTCTTGTGACCGGATACCACAGACAAACTTGTCTCTCCAGGCTTCTTGCAAAAATGCACCAAACCTACAGTGCACTGACAGACCTTTGAGCTTTTTGATGTCCTCTCCTGGCTCTTGAATTGCGTTCCAAAATTTATATCTTTCTGCAATTTGTAACCTTTTTGGGCTAGAATGTTCAACTAACTTTGTTCTTAAAACATCATAACTCTTAGAGCTAGGTAAATCTGGAGTCAAGATGTCCTTGAGCGTTGAGTATGCAACTCCCCCAATCAGTGTTAATAGCATGGATACTTTCACAACTGTCAATCAGACATTTATATCTAAAACAACACAACATTGACAAGCTGTCATTTTTCCTTAAATCTTATTCAGTGTTTAGACCAAATACAAAATTTCAGTAGAATGGAATTAGAAGCGCAACTAGACGAAGATTTCTTATTTTATTTGAATTTTACAAACACCTTTTTGCGTCGAATACAAAACGAGGAAATTTTATGGAGAGCTCAGGTACTTTTCATAATTTAAAAAAAACGACTTTTATTTTATCGGTATATAACATTAATAGCTTTGGTTGGAAAAATTAATTGGTGAACCTTGCGAGGGCATCCCGAAAAAAAGATGCCGAAACATTTACCTGTCAAACCTTTTGGTGGGCATGCAAAATGGTGTTCTGGAAAAACCGTTCACCGATCCAGCTCGAGATTCGGATATCATGAATGCTCATGAAGTCTTCGGACCTATTCCAGACACTGTTGAAGTAAGTTTGCGACACGTTTGTTAAACACTTTTTTTTATATAATAAAATTTTGTAGCCACCAGATTGGTTGAACGATACATTTATGGAAGCTTCCAGCCTTCATGCTGGTTCTCACAAAGGAAAAAAAGGAAGAACTTATATGGCTACTAGAACATTACCCAACGGTCAAGGAGCTTTCGCTTATATCGGTATATCTCTTACTAACGAAGAACCCATGTGGTTAGGTGCTGGGGAGAGGTGAATATAATTTCTTCTTCTTTTATTATACAAATCCTTAATAAATTGTCAAAATGAAAAATGACATTTGTTTGGATGAATTTAAAATTTCCTTTAAATAATAATATTATGTTTTCCGAATATGAAGTTCTTTCGACCAACGGTTAGGAGAAAAGTTTACAGAAATGGTCCCTCCGGTAACTGAAATGGAAAAGATTCTAGCCAGACGAAAAGATCCAAGAGAAAGACAGAAAGTTCTAAATTTCTACGATGTTTTAATGCAACATATAGCGGACGAGTTGGATGGTAAGAAAAAGTATCTTAATTTATTTTTGAAATTTATTTAACAACGCTTTGGATTTTAAGGTAAAGATATAGCGGAAAATGAGACTATCGAAGGTCTGCTAGCTCAGCTCATACACGATTTAACGGATAAAGGGCTTTACGAACAGTACGAAGTTATGGAAGAAGGCGATAGAAGAGTAGAGCTTTTGTTAGTATTATTTGATAGAGTTAAAATCCGTAGAGACAAAGTGAGTAAATTTTTCACAAGTAACTGCATCTCTTCACGTATATTTACACACTTCGAATTAAGTACCTCCTTTTTTAGGTTGCTAAACGAGAAGAAATTTTAGATGACATAGAAGAAAAGTTAATTCCACCGAAATCGTTCTTCGACGTTTCGGAACCATCGGCTGAAGATAAATACAAATTGCCTGCGGCTATGTGGGAACAAATAATCGATAGAGCACCGAATAGAAAAATCATGGAAAGATTGCTTAAAGCTTATCCTTTACCGCTAATAAAAAAGTAAATAGATCATTTTTCTTTCAATTATCAGAAAAAAGTTATATTATATCTCAATAAATTTTCTAGATACGTTCAATTCCTTGCCGATTATAAAGAACTTATTGCTCAAAGAATGCAGAGGAGACATGAAAATGTAGTCAGTCAGATGAAGAAAGAATTAAGAAAAGAAGGAGAAAAATTGAAGCAAATGGCGGAGGTAGATTCCATTTCACGTAAGAAGAACCCACTTGAAGTTGCAGTCGTATGCGCGAACTTGTTGTCAAAACCAGCGCCATATTGTAAAATTGACATTAACACCAACAAGTTTTTTAGGAGAAAGATCAAATAAAACACACAACACTCACAGAAAAACTAGCTAAACGTCTCAAAATATTCAAAAATCAAAAATATTCGACAGTAAATAATTGCTTCAAATGTCAATAATAAAATGGCAGTCGGCATGAAAATCGTTTGTAACGCCAATGGCATGAAACGGTCGTTATAAGACGACATAGATAAACAAGACCGATTTTGGTTTCTGCGCAAGTCAGTTGGCAAACTTCACGTGGTCTTCTTATGTGAAACGAAGACTATAACAATCTTTCAATTTTAAAATTTTTTATTTTTAGTACAAATTGTTATATTTTAGGAAGCTGAAAAAGCTTGTGAAAACGCTTCCGCCGTCTTAGCAGCAGTCAAAGAACAATATAAAAAGAAGTTAACGGAAGAGAAGAAACAAGAAAGAGAAGGTAAAGCGGACCTACCGGAACATTCACAAGTATACGAAAAGATGAAGGAAGCGATGTACAACACGCAGAAGAAGGTCGAGGAAGAAGCATTGCGCGGTAAATTTTTGGCGGCTCAAATAAATTCTTTGAACGAGCAAACCGATCATATGATGAGCGTTACGGATGATGTGATAAGAAAAACCGAAGAGAAGAATATGAGGATAATGCGAAATATACAGAAATTGACGGTGGCTGTTGGGCAGTACGAAACTATTATTAATGAAATCAAAACTCGTACCGATAAAGGAGCCCATTCCCAGATCAGATTCAATGTTTAAATTTAATTCAGTTAAAAGATATTAAAGATTTTTTGTTAAATTTTCTTTATATTATTTATTTTTCTTATAATCGTCCATTGAATATTCAAATCGACATAAAAACATTATAAGAATGAAAATATTTAAAAAAAAAACGTCCAGTCATGGGACTGCCGACAGAAGTTTTTACAATTAAATTCTTAACCCCTTATAAATATTGAAGAGAAAAACACAAACTAAAGAATATAGAAGTCTGCCAAGAGCTAATCAGACAAAAACGTATAAACGAAATAATGAGCTTTCAAAACCTATGAGGCCAATAAGACTATCCCCAGAGAAAAGGAAAATATACAGGTAGAACCTATATAACCTAAAAACAGACATATAGATCCGGGGCTGGAAGTTCTAAAAGAAAAATCTATCTCGACCCCGAATCAGGATAGAGAAATTCACAATAGCTGTCTCATTAGACATAACAGATATCCAGCATCACTCGTAACCCAGATTGAACATTATTCACCATCCAGTAAATCTACTAGATTATCTTCAAAACAGGAAACACCAAATAGCTAACAGTATGTTAAGTCAACTAATCGAAGAGCTCAAAACAATCGAATAGCTTTATCTTTGGGCTCGGAGAGCTCAAAAATATCGCAACTAGCGACAAAATCGCATGCGTTTGAAAATTGAATGTAGCGGGAAGTTGCAGAGAAGACCTTTAGGGTCAACTGATTTCCAGATTTTTTTCGTTGATTTAATTGATAATTTCCCGAAAAAATTTGAGAATTTTGGCTGATTTGCTTATATTATGTGAAAATGGTTCATTTTTGAAGTTCTCTTCTTTCTGGTCATTAATTTTCGGTTAATCACATAGATGGCTTTTCGTTAGGGTATTTCGAATTGAATCCAACCTAAAAGTCGTCACTGTATACTGCTCGCAAAAAGTATCCTGAAAAATGAATTAACATTATAAATTTTCTTGAAAATTTTTCGAACGCCTGAAAAATAACATGACTCTACATTTTAATTTTTCTAAAATAATATACATATATTTATATTCACTTCTAGGACGGCCGGTATATATAAATATTCATCGTAGATATGATAAACAACTTTAGTTATTTAACGGCGGGTTACTAAAGCTAAATTTTTGTCGATTTATAGTGGATTTATATTCAGTAGCGAGCTGACTTTCGAATAGGAAACATCGGCGTGCGTTCGAAATTTATTTTCGGTAACGTGTATCGTGTAGTGTAGTGAATAATGTCTCTATGGATTACAATCTGATACATTTACGGTAAGTTTTCATTTTATTTACATACGAACAATTCTTCGCTTCTCGGTCTTTAATGGACCTCGACAATAATACCTCACTTTTCTACCTTGGCGCATAATTACTATTATAATCTTTGTTTTGATAAACTTTTTTTACTTTTGAAGTTTTTTCCTAGATCCAATAGATTTAGAAATTCTGTTTTTTTTCTCCGAATTTATTGGATCTAGGAAAAAACTTCAAGAGTAAAAAAAGTTTTTCAAGACAACTGAGATTTTAAATAATATTTTTATTTCCCTAAACTCAATCTCGAAAAAAATTTTGACATTGAATAAAGTAAGGGTTGATAATTTCACTCCCTTATAATGAAACAGGAATGTTGAGAAAATACCGGTGGTTTCCATCTTTGCTTAAATTTGAGAAATAAAAACTCAATTTGATTCAGGATGATATCTTGGAAGGGGGTGGAATTAGGAAAGACTTATCATAATTTTATACGGGAAATCACCTTCTGAATTTTTTCGCCTGAATTTGGGAACACCCTGTATACATAAATATACTTTTCAAAAGACATAGGTAAGCTATGTCGTTCCTCATATTTTCTTAATACTAACTTAATTTTTACGGTTTCTTTTAATTTTTCCCAAGTTTCTCCTGTATAAAAAATAATAGCAAAGCTGTGTACAGTTCCTTCTAGATCTAAGGTAAGGACTACTTTTTTAAATGAAACTAAGTGTTTCTAATTAATTCCACTATTTGATGATAAAACTATGAAAACTCAAGATATTCATAATGATTTCGATATATCAATATATAGTTTCATTTAAAAAAGTAATATGAGTAGATTCCACAAAGTAAGGGGCCAAACATTAAATTCAACTAAGGTAAGGAGACTATTTATATATATAGTGAATAGTAATGGACCGAGAACTGTACCTTGGGAGACTCCGTATAAAACTAGTTCTTAAGTGACTTATCGTATTATTTATGGACACTTGTTGAAAACGATTTGATAAATAGCTTTTTCCTCTGATTCCATATTTTTGAAGTTTATGGGAAACAGTATCGAAGGCCTTAGAGAGGTCGACAAAAACACTTAAAGCGGGTATTTTTTTAATCAATTTTATTGCTTAGAACATTTTCACTACCTCCAAAGTAGGGTAGGCGATTCTTTCCAAAAAATATCGACTTTTAAATCGATTCGAATCGTAACCTGATGAATCGATTCATAAAAAAATCGAGGTCTAAAAGATCGATTTCTAAAAAATCGATTTTTCCAAGTTTGTATTTACAATGTAAATATAAATCCATTTTATGAAGAATAAGAAAGATACCATAATAAACAATCTCTGGGATCTCTTATCAGTAAAATCAGGGATTTTTTAGTTCAGGAAATTCGATAATAACAATAATTTTTATTACCATATCAAAGAATCAGATCAGATATAAAAGAAGACATTTATTTTCTAAATGTATTTTTTACATTAAAAAGTTAAGAAAATAGATAATATAGCTTATAGTTCCCAAAACCAAACCAGAAAAAATCGAATGTCGATTTTAAAGGGTGAAATATCGATCCTCTGAATCGATTCAGTACAACATATCGATTTAAAAAATCGATATATTTGGCCCGAGGAATCGATTTCAGATCGCCATCCCTACTCCAAAGGTTAACGCTTAAAATTGACTAGTTAGGCAAGTATTACTACTTGTTACTACGTGGTAGGCAACCAAACTTACACTGTTGAATATTTCAATTTTTTATTAGATATTTATAATTAATTAACGTTTTTGTAGAAGTTAATCTTTCCATTTTTGCTATATTCGATAAAATAAAAACTTGGATATGCTCTTATCCTTTATTCAATAATCTAAAAGTATACAATTTTAGGAGTAGTATAAAATTTTGAGTGCATTTCGACTCATCGCCCGACTGAAGATAACATTGTGTAAAATGAAAACGCTACTTTAATCACCTACAAAATGACAAAAAAACAGTAGAAATTGACGGTTTGACCAAAGTTTTTTCTATAATTACCCTTACGAAAGATCCCATATTTATATCGAACAAACCGTAGATGCTGAAAACGGGAATTCTTTGTGTATGGAGCAACACAAACATTATATCATTTTGTAACTTTAAGTCTACATTTTTCCAATCGCTATGGAACAAAGCATTGGGTAATAAAGCTCCCTAAAAATAGATTTTTAATCATATTTGAGTTCAAATTTAACATTAGATATTTTATACTAAACCTGGTAGTGGATATAAGATCCAAGATAACAATCAAACGTTAATTGGCATAAGAAGCACATTACGTATAAACCGCTTATCAAAAGATCTACGAACGTCATTTCTTCCTGAAATGTCAATAGCTTTATGCTTAAAATAACAAACAACGAAGAAAAACGACTCACTCTATTCGTTAATCGAAGTATTCCAAAACAAATTGCAATAATTGCAACAATAAGTTGAGTAATTTCGAATGGATTTAAAATTACATTTAGTTCTTTCATGAACCTAAAAAAACATAAGAGTCCAGTCATGGGACTGCCGACAAAAGTGAAAACACAAATAAATGAATCCCTTTTAAAAATTTTATCGTAAGCCCATCGTAAAAATACACATATATACACAGTATACATATAGCTCATGGAAAGGGTGACGATTATTTATGCAACACTATATACAGTTGATCCGGTGAATCTTTTCCCATGCGTCATCATTCATATACAAACGCAATAAATCAATACATTAAGTAACACGTAGGTCGTAGATTGATGGTTTAATTAGGATGTGGCTAAAATCACGGTGAACGTTATTTATTATTGTATTGAAGCTGGGTAATAGATATTTGTAAATATTTTACAGCCATTTAGCAATATGCTACCTAATCATTTAGTTCGAAAAAACTGTTAGTATTCCAGAGTTTTATGGGGCTATTCTGCAAACTTGCTTTTAAGCAAATTTACTTGCATAAAATTTAGTATTAATAACAACTTCCTCAGTAGAAACTTTGCAAATCAGAATTGCCCTGATAAGGTTATGGCTGTCAACCATTACTATTGGGCCGTCCCACCCATACAGTTCAACAATGAAAAATAAAAATCTTTTGGGTTGTAAAAATAAATAATTAATATTTCAAATATGTATATTTAAGACTCATATATATACAATAGATTTTATTTAATTTTCCTCATAGTCAGAATCAGACCAATATTTATATCTATTGTAATTGGTTGAATGCTAATATCAACTATATTCTGCTCTCGGGCATACCACTTTTGAATAATTTCATGGGTATGCCTAACACATTTTTCCCAAATTTTTTGATTACATTGTCCCAGTGCCTCTTTCCACATATTTATAACAGAACTATCTAAATACCCATCTTTACCAATATATTTATTATAATATGACTTGCAATTTGCCCAAATTAATTCAATAGCGTTGAATTCTCAATGATATGGTATGGCGGTAGTCTCAGCACTTCATGACCATGTTCTCGTAGTAACTCATCAATTATATACACGTTTTCTTTTCTATTCATTTTTGCAATTTGTAGCAATTCAGGTTTCGTAAGTTTTGTTTCAAACTGAATGTTGTTTGTTATCAACCATGTAACAATCTCATTTTTTGTCGAATTAGTAGAAGGTTGCTTTTCTAAAAGAAAACTATGATATGGAGCATTATCCATAACAATAAGAGATGGCTCTTCTAAGTTGGGAATTAATTGAGTACTTATCCATTTCATAAATATTTCATTGTTCATTTCTCAATGGTAATCAGCTACTTTAGATTTTGAACAGAATAATAAACTTGCTTCAGAGACAAATCCTTTGGTAGAACCAGCATGGACAATTATAAAACGTTTACCATCATAACCATCTGGTTTACGTACACTTTTAGTGCTGTTGTCTTGCCAAGATTTTGTTTTATTTCCCTTCGAATAGATCCATGTTTCATCCAAAAATACAAGTTCTCTTGGGTGAGTACTTGAAAGGTTTTCCATATATTTACGCAGAAAATTGGCTCTCAAGGCTGCAATATCTACTGGTCCGCTCCATTAAAGCTCTGCGATTGTCATCTTTGTTATATTTGAATCCCAATGTTTTTAACAAAGTGCTCAGATATGTATTGCCAATAGATACAATTTCTCTTTCCCTCAATTTACAATTTAAGGTAGTCAAAGTAACATGCTTCTCTAAAACAAAAACAAAAATTATAGTACAGATTCAATTTGAACAAATACTATATTTTTAATGATATTATGTTTGTTCATTTCATTAATGTTTTAACCTTGACTGTTCAAAAATAAGGTAAATTCAATAGTTGAATTAAATTGTAATGTAGTCACAAAACTACTAAAATCTATATAAATACCTTCCTAAATTTTTCTTGAATATACCATGATTTGAATACTCATTACAAAATACCTACACCTACATTTTACCAAAAAATTCTAATTAAATAGTTTGATATTTACTCTGTTGACATATCATATAATGTGTTCCGTACTGCCATCTTAGCTCCCTCGGGTAGATCAGTTGTTATAGTTTTAGAACGAGTTCTGCTTTTGCCTGGTCTTGAAAGAATTGGATTATTTTCTTTTCTTTTTTTAGAGCATTGCTCGTCGAGATATTTTCAAAGCAGCAGCTACCCTCTAACATAAAAAAAATTGATTAATAATAAGTATATTGCTAAACAAGCATGCACTTAAATTTACTTAATTACAGTTAACTGTAAATAATTATCATATTAGTAAAGCGTGATATATAGACGTCAAAAAATAATAGTTCAATACCAACCCCGTTTACTTTAGAAGTGTAATTCAATGTCTGTTGGGGCATATAGCTCGAGAAGTAGTTGTTGCTTCTTAGTAGACAGTCTGCTCTTTGGAAATTAATTTTTCTAATTCTGTAAAGTGTTTAATAGTATTGAACTATTATTTTTTGACGTCTATGCACTTAAATATTTATGTTACCTCTTGAACACATGAAAGTGGTTCCAAAGGTCCTCCATTTCTTTTTTCTAACTCAAAATACTCCAACACATTCAGGACCAGCTCCTGTGCTTGCGAATTCAACGTTTTTCCAGGCATATTCTAAAAATAAAAACCATTCATAAATAGTTCTGGTCTTTCGGAAAATGAGGTCAATATTTTCTACATTGGTGGCAGCAAAATATGTTTCATATATTTCAGTTTGATGGAGTTCTATCCAGAATCATAATAAAATGTCAATTTAAGGTTAGTTTTCATTAGGAAGTAAATAAATAAAAAGTAGATAAATAATATTTACTTACCACAATAATTCGAACACTCAGGTATAAGTTAGTCGTTATAACAACTGTTTTTGAAATAAATGTATATGCAAGGGGCAAAAAAATGGATAAAAATGTAAAATAAAAATGTAAACAAAGTCTTTGGTCTGTCAATATACAAATTCGCGGTTAAACCACAGAACTTCTGTTGTGTGGGTTACACCTAATCACCCACATTCATCATATGGCTATCTCTGTCTGTTATATTATGTTGTAATGGAACAAACGGTTTCATTTCTGGGGTTTAGATTCTGTGAGTAGAAAAGAGACGTACTACAAAAAGTAGTATGTGAATAATTTCATACATGGGAAAAGATTCAGCGGACCAACTGTAAGCTTCATTGTTAATTGTGTTGCATAAAAGCGTGACGCATGACCAAAGTATTGTGTGTTGCATAAAAGTGTGACGATGACGAAAAATCCATGTTCACCCAAAAAAAAGTGCTCAACGCGCCTAAAGAAGTTTTCACTTCAAAAATGTTACTTTATGAAAAAATATAAATTTTTACTTTAATAGCATCTGATGGTGTCTCACGCATCTGTATAACAATTCCCTGTTCCAATCGTATTTCTCTTCAAATTTATCTCGGCATATCGGTCTCAGCTTCTTATTAATTTCATGCACTTCTTCTGAATTTAATGCCGAAAAACAGGTTTGCAGAATATAATATTGTTGAGAAATGGTTATAAGAATGGAGTACACCAACATATCCGTGCCGCATACCATAAAATGGCACATATTCAAGGAATATGCCTGTAAAACATTTACAATTTCGTAGGTAGGAGAAGCGGTAATATTATATGGAAAAGATGCAGGGACTCGTGTAGGAAATACAAAATTTTTTTCTTTCATAAATAACGTAGTTAATTCCGCCATTAAACAGTAAGAATTACCTAAAAAGAAAAGTTTCTGCAAATTACTTTTATTTATTTTATTTCCACCTTGTACCAACTTACCCAGTGTAAAAAAACTGCTTAAACCAATATTGTGTATTTTAAAACAATTAATAAAAAATGCACTACCTCCAGTTATAACTTTCTCCGGCCAAAATTTTTCCATAACTTCATCCAATAAATATCGCAATTTTTTGTATGTGCACAACGTGTAGATTAATTTGATACATCCCTAGAATATGGCGCTACATATATATCTACACAGAATTTACTTTTAACAATTAGAGTGGAAGTTGTTAATAATTCAAATTTAAAAAGAAAAGTGTGAACAAATTGTAAATAATAGATGCTTTATATGTTTTAGGACCTGAGAAGGATAGGAACAAAGATGTCGAAGAAAAAAACAAAAGAGACGACCCAAAAAAACGACTAACACGGACTCCTTAGACAGTGATTACGAAGATGTAGTCGAAGAAAACAGTGAATAAAACGATTGGGATGCAAGTAGAAACAGTGAAAGGAGTCGCCTCAATGAATCAAAAAAATGAAGACAATGCAAGACGAAATGGATGGACTATGAATAGCTATGAAAAACTTGGCAGAAAAAATGCAAGAAGAAAAAAGAAGCCGAAGCCGATTAGAAAGCGTCCGCAGAAAGACACAAAGGACAAAGAACGAAGACACCGAAAACGATGAGATGGAAGTGGTGTCCATCAAATACATCCAAAGAAGATGGAAGCCGCCGCCTGAAGGAAAGCCGATGAAGAAATGATGGACGAAGCAATCAGAGAAAAAAATAAGACAACACTCCGACCACCACCCGTCATCCTACGCAGCACCCACCATTGGGGCTCCGTAAGGAAAGACATATACCAGCTAGGAATAAAAACGAGGTTCATTACCATCCGAGAAAGACTCGGAACTTAACAAGGTACCTGAATGAAGAGAGAAAGGAAGAGGAATGGTACAACTATACACCACGCGAAGAAAAAAAGGGAGAATTGTCATCAAAGGATTGACAAACTGCGAAGACATAGAAGAGCTAAAAGAGGAAATAGAAAAGGAAGGAGTCCGAATCGGGAAAATACCACTACCCATCTATATGGTGTGGAATTAGACGTGGAATAAAAGGAGAAGATGAGAAATATCCAACATATACAACAAGTGAGAATAAGATGAGAAAAACAGAAGAAATGTACCGCGCAGTGCTACAACTGCCAGGGATATCACCATGGTCAGACGACGTGCAGAGTAAACACCAAGTGTGTCAAGTGCGGAGAACCACACCGCTCCAACGAGTGCACAAGACCAAGGGACCAACTGCCAGAGAGAACACCCAGCAAATTATAAGGGATGCCCACAGGCCCCAAATAGCAGGACGACAAGGAAACCAGCCCCAAAATGAACGAAGCCAGGAGTCAGCTACATCCAAGCGACATCCAAAAAGACGACGATGCCCACACCGACGAAACAACAGATTCTCGAACAGGTGACAAGACTGTTCGCTCAGCTAATGGCCTAAAGCCACCTGTAGAGAATCTCAAGAAGACCCACCCAGGAGAAGGCCCGACTCATCTTTCTTTGGTAATCCTGCTAATAAATTAGCTGAAGGCGAACTGGAAAACGCAACCACTTCGAGACATGACGGTACGAAATCAATTGTTTCCAAAAAGACTGGTTATTCCCACCACAGCAGTATAAATTTGGAAAAGAAAAGATTAGCTCTAGAAACAGAAAAACGAAGACAAGAATTAGAGCAGGATAGTTTGAAATTGCAGCAGAGTTTACATATTCTTAATTTAGAGGAGGAACTTCAAGAAGCTGAATTGGAAGTGAAAGAAAATGGCGAATGTAGCTATGCCCATCAGTCTGGAAAACGCAGTGTTTCTATAAGAAGCAAGACCAAAGATCTGCGGTTACCAAATGGGTTGATAATATTTCTTTTGCTCAAGATCAAATATCTGAAAGAAATGACAACCCTGATAACGATAAGGAAATACACGAGGAAGCGTCGTCGATAACATCTCGTAAACCACATACAAAAAGGGAACACTCAGCAAGTGAAGACATCAAAATGCTATGCGAAACCATTTCTAGTGTACTCAAATCAGCTCCATCACCATCTACGACATTAAACCACTCTCATTCCGACCAGCTCGAGAAGAAGACCGATAAATGTCAAATAGTAAACATTTCGAAAGCAGACGACAATAACATTTTCACTTTCACAAATATGTCACTTCCATATCAAAATGTCACGATGGCAGATTGGAAAAAATATTCGCATCTAAAGGGTGTTCCGATAAAAGATATAGTTGATGAAAAACCAGTCTTTCTCATTGGCCAGGATAATATCCATCTGATAGTTGCAAGACTGATACGTATTGGACCCGAGCATCTTCCGGTCACGATTAAGTGCAAATTGGGTTGGGCTTTACATGCGCCAAGTCCTACTGGTCATAATAAATCTTTTAAAACTCATTCTCTACACGTATGTGAACGACAAACATCTGAAATAGAAGCTGCAATTAAAGATATTAGTCCAAAAGATGAATCTGCCATATGGAAGCAAAAGGCGTTGCAAACTGAAGAAGCTTTGAATAAACTTAAAAAAGATCTCGAATTAGTAGTGGATGATCATAAGAAATGTCCGAGCACTATTTCTCAGTTAGGCGAAGAAAACAGTAGGTTGAAGAGTAAATTGATAGATTTAGAAAATCAAATGAACAAATTGAAGAATCAGTACGAATGAGCCATGGGGGATTCGTTAAAGAACGTATCTGCGCTGGAAAAATTGAAAGGAAGTGAAAATAAGCTGAAAGGAGTCGTTTCGAAATTAGAAGTAGAAAATACGAAGCTACAAGATGAATTGAGTGTGCTTCATGTAGAATTGGGAAAAATGGATTCACTGTTGAATAAATCCAAAGAAGCAGTTAGTTTGAAGCAGAAAAATGCATCGCTGGAAAGTATGATTATAAAACTTAAAAATGATTTAGATTCCACTTTGAGTGAGAAAGAGAAATTACAAATAACTATTAACCAATTAACTAGTGAAAATTCGAAACAAAAGGAAAGAATAGCTCAGCTAGAAGCTGAAAATGCTAAATTGAAAAAAGAGCTAGATAATTTGGTTGCTAGTGTTAAAAAGGAAATACCAGTTTTCGATGACACGAAGCTAAAAGAAAAACTAGAGCAGCTAGAACGTGAAAATAACAAACTTAGAACGGGGTTAAGCAGTGTACTAGATGAAGCTAAACAAAGCGCAAATGCGAAAGATAAAGAATTAAAGAGTAAACAGCAGTTGGCTAAGTTAGAAAATGAGCACGGTAAACTAAAGAAGGATTTGGAAAAGGCTTTGAAAGATGCTGATGCAGGAAGTACTTTAATTTCTCAGTTGGAGGATGAAAACGCAAAGTTAAAACAAAAAATCAACCAATTAGAAAACGAAATGTCTGGTTTAAAGAAGGATTTAGATAACGCGTTAGAGCAGGCTAAAAAAGAAGTAACGGATAAAGGCGTAGCTCAAGATGGTGATAATAAATTGAAACAAAGACTTGCTCAATTAGAGAAGGACAGGGAGAAGTTGAAAGAATATTTGGAAGAAGCTCTAAAAGATGCTAGCGCTAAAAGTGATACAACTGCAGATTTGCGTAATGAAAATTTGAAGCAAAAAGAGTTAGTGAATTAGATTCGCAAGAGAAGGTAGTTAAAAAACCAGCGATCGATGATGAAATGGATGGTTTAAGAAAGAAACTGAAACAGCTGGAAAAGGAAAATACATCTTTGAAGATAAATCTTGATGGAGCGTATGGAGATGCTAAAAATACAGCTGACGCAAATTCAAAGCTTGTTGATGAAAACGGTAAGCTCAACAAAAAGCTGCAAGGGTTACAAAATGAAATAGATGTTTTAAAGAAAGAGTTGGCGGACTGTGATAAAGAAAAGAAAGTATTGACTGGAAATATTGCTAAGCTGAAAGAGCATGAGGCTAGTTTGAATAAACAGTTAAGTGAGCAAGAAGCTACGAATTCTCGTTTGAAGCAAGCTTTAGATGCATCTGGTGGAGATATAGCAGCGAAAGAAAAGTCGGAAGAAAAAATAGCGTTGAGACAAAGTTTGACGAAAGCGGAAAACCAATTAAAGCGATTGAAGAATAATATTGATGATGCTATGAACGATGTTAAGAAAAAATCGAACGAAATACAAAAATTAAAAGCTGATATAACAAAACTTAAGGTGAAATTAGCGGAATTAGAAAAGTCGAACGCGAAATTAAAAACTGTATTTCTCAAAATGGGAAGTTGAAAAAAGATCAAGGGGATAATTTTGCTTCGATGAAAGATTTGAAAGACCAGCATGATAAGGATGTGAAAAATTTAATGAAGAAAAACGAAGAAAATATTGCATTGCTGAAAAAACAGCATCAGAGCATGATCGATGATTTAAACGCTAAGCATGATAAAGAAATTAAAGCTTTACAAGAAGCTCTTAAAAAATCAGAAGAAGCTTTGGTGGAGATTGCCGGCGAACGGGATAAACTAAAAAAACTGTTGGATGAGCAGAAAAGAAAAAGTTTGGATATAAAAGATAAAGTCGAGCAAGTAGAAAATGTTATTATGAAACAAAGAAGAAAGAACTAGAGGAATAATAAATTCTCTAACAGGGGGAGGGGAGAATGTAAAATTGTTCCACCTTGTATGTTTTAACTTTTACTTACTTGTTGTTGAATTTGAAAAATGTCAGTTTTAAAAATATAGTTGTCAATAAAATTGTGAAAAGACTAAAATTGGATTTATTGGCAAACCTTTGCGACTAAATATCAAAGGGATCCATCGGATGAGATGGGGGGTTGGTTCGTCTCGCATGTGTGTGTGTATAAAAAGAAAAATAGGTGAGAAAGATTAATTCTTACTGCGAGTGGTATATTAAAAATACAAATAGCGTAAGAATATTTGTTAAAATTATCCAAATTTCCATAGATGTACGATACCATACACAACATAGTTAATAAGATCAAAACTCCCTCAAATAGTAATATTAGTAAACTCATCGTATTAAGTTCTTTCTTTGGCCACGTCTGTACTGGTTTTGCATATACATAAGCTCCCCAAAAAATCAATTTTCCATAATCATCCGATTTGATTAGTTTAGTTGCAATTCCTAAAATAAAAAGTCAAATTTAAGGAGAAACTACTATAATTGTTCCAAGTTGTATTCTAGTCACTTGGGACCAAATCAGGGCTGTAGGACGGATCATATCGACGATTAGATTGGTCAAGAAGGCAGGAAATCAAAATCTGATCTATAGAGAAGGAATTTTACAATGCACTAGTATGGGGAAAGCAAACAGCAGAATTAGTGAAATTTAAAATTGAAACTTACTGTAAAATAAACTTTTTTTATGGCTCATTCTGATGTAAATAAGCTGCTGGTACACAATAAACTTCAATAAAGAGTAAAATAAAGAAGCATACGGCAAAGATTTTCGTTTAAATAGGTTTTGTTGTCATACATTTCTTATTAGTCACATTCAATATGTTTCTATAGATAGGTCAATTAAAAAGTTTTTCGACTTTTCAAAGTTACAACATGAATTATTTCTTTGTAGTTTCAAAGTACACGAGTACACCACAAAAGTTGTTTAAAACAATTTTAAATTTAAGAAAGATTTGACATGTCAAATCATACAGACCGATTTCTCTTCTCCCAATAGTTTCAAAACTTTTTGAAAAATTACTTTTAAAAAGACTGTGACCGATAATAATTGAACATATAGTAACTTAATCCCAGATTATCAGTTTGGATTCAGGCAAAAGCACTAAACAATAGACCAGGTGCATAGAATAACAAACATTATTGAACGTGAGAAGATACTAAATAACATAGGGTAAGTTCGGGATAGTTGGACCATGTTTTTTAAAAGCCATTTTTCCAAAACTGTCTAGGATTTGGTAAATTTTTTTATATTACGTCAGCCGTTACACTGATCATACTTGAAGTTAAATTTTTTTCTTTTTTTTACTCGGTGGTCCATCTATCCTGGAGGGATGGGTTAGATGGACCACCTGCTAGGGATAAATGGACCTCTGATATACGTTACCAAATCAGGGAGTAACACAAGACATCACGGTTATAAAAAGTATAAACGATTTAAAAAAGGATACAAAAATTCAGAACAATAATTCACTCTGCAGTCATCTTCTTGTGATAATCTCGCTTCCCACAAAAATCGCATTTATTTTCGAATCTTGTGCAGCTTTCATATGTCCAGCAACAGCATGACACACACTTAATCCAATCTTCTTCTCGTTTTGATTCATTGTAGCTCTCTATACACCATACACAATAATCTTCATCCCAGTAACTATCGTCATCGTCGCTGCAAATTGTATCAATATCAATATCTTCAGATTCTGAAGATGATGTAAGTTTTTTCTTCTTTTGCGTTCCCTTCCTTTCGTTCATCGTTGTTTGCTTCTTATCACTTTCTCCTCCTAACTGCTTTTTCTCACACCCGTTTTTCTTTTCCTCTCTGCCTTTCTCCTTTTCCTCCCAGTCTTTCTCCGTTTCCTCCATGTCTTTCTTCTTTTCTTCCCTTCCTTTCTTTTTTTCTTCCCTTCCTTTCTTTTTTTCCACTTTTATTTTAATTTTTTTCATCTTTTCAAGAGCAATTATGTTTTCCGAAGAACTTATAACTGTTGATACAGTTTGAGCTTTTCTTTTCAGAGTTTCAAGGTTATTGACACAAGGCACGGGATGTATTTTGTCCAATATCTTTGAGGGGGTTACATTTTCAGATATATCCTCGAATTGTTTAGAGGATCCAGACCCAGGAACATCATCATAGCTTCTTGAAGTACCCGGATTACTGTCGTTTCTTGAACTACTAGGACCAGCAATAGTGACATCATTTTTGGAACTACCAGAATTAGCAACATCGGTCATATCATTTTGGGAAACAAGATATGTGTCTGAAGGCCTGTGGATTCTGAAACAGAAGCATAGTCTGGTATCACTACGGGTTCAAAAGGAATGATTCCACAGGTTCTAAAACCACTGATTCCATTATCTACGTTTGACGACTTCCTCCAAGCTATGCTAAGGAGAAAACCAAATTGCAGTCGGGTAATTTTCCTTGAGGGATTATTAGTCATGTAGTTGGAGCAAGCAGAATAGTAGTTCATTTCTAAAGACTTGAAGAAAGCACGGTCTAATGGTGTGGGGAGGAATGCTCATCAAAATTATTTCATTCCTTTCTACGAACTCCAGCATTTCAATGCAGCTAGTGTGCGATGTGTGTCCATCTAGAAGTAGGAGTACCTTTCCTGTTGGTTTTCTTGGAGTGAAATGGGTTTTCAGCCAATCAAAAAATAAATCAGTATTAACGTAGCCAGACTTTGGAGACATTTTTACTGCAGCACCAGGTGGCATACCGTCACAAAACTCCTGTTTTAGATTCTCCCCTTTCATTATGCAAAAAGGCGGCAAGAATGTACCCTCTCCATATACACATGCCAATATTGAAATAGTTTATCCCTTTTCTCCCGAAGTAACGGAAGTCACATTCCTAGAACATTTCAAGGCAACTACTTTTCCAGGTTTGTTGTTCAGAAAACCTAAATAGCGAGTTAACAGTTACTGAAGATATATTAGAAAATTTAGATGAAAATCAATTGAATGTGGAAACATTGATAAAGAACCATAGTGACAACGTTACCAAGTTAATTGATTCCAATAAAATATTTTTATAAATTTAAAGTTGAAGATGGAAAAATATTTTAAAAAATACATTACAACCAAAAACCTTTTGGAAAAGTTGAATTATAATCTAAAAATAGCTGAATCAATAAATTGTTTAAAACACTCTATTAAAATATACTATAAGTTGTTACCTTATTAAAAAGGTCCTGTTAATCTCAGGGTGGGATTCGGAATAAAAAACCGATTCAGATGTAATGTTGGTTTAATATAATAAAATAAAATTGGTTATTATATGAATGTACGCCAAAAACTCCCTGAAGGATTTCCGCTGTACCACAGTATTTATGTGAAGTTAGCTTCCCACAAGTATTTTAGGTTATCAAAAAGGCATGCACAAAATTATAACTATAATGAAAAGTTTTACACTATCCAATCTTACCTTAGGGGTAGTTGGATACAGGATTATATTAAAGAACTACCCTTTGTATGCATACGCTGGTTTACAAACTCTAGTGATTGTGCTATTTGTTATTAAATAAATCTACAAGTTGTCCTCGACAGAGGGTAAAGACACCACGAAAAACTAAAGTTCCTCAGTAGGTATGACAAAATATTCTAGTATAATACTTAGATTTATAACTATGTTTGTTTCCTAGACAAATGTGGTTTCTACTCAAACCCCTGGATTCCTTGTTAAAAGTAAGGTATGAAGGTTACCTGTTTACAATCGGGTGCTGTGGTGTGTCCCTCCAAAAGAACTGGTGGTGGCAGACTATATCCTAGAGGTAGAGGTGTATACAGGTGTATCCGATGTGATGAAGGGGTGCAGATGATGTCGATGCAGGAATGAAATGGAGATATCGATGAATAAAATAAAGCCAAAGAAAGAAATACGAAGCAGAAAGAAGAGAAGAAAGAGACCTAAAAAGGAGCTTGTGTAAGTATTTGGTAATAATAATTAAATGTTGTGAGGGTTGAGTATAGTAAACTGACAAATTAAACTCACCGTAGAAGTTGTGTGGCCTCAAAGTGGTTTCGCCTACGGATGTGGAGACAGGAATTTAAGCTGAGCCAAATTAATATCCACTTATACAAAATGGTAGAGCTCCAACAGGATCACTCTAATAAAATATAAGCTCACTTAAATATATTTTCCAAAAATCAGCAAAATTGCTAAACCATGTGGTCTATCTCGAACCTCACATGGAAGAAAAAAGAAAACCCATCTGACTGAAATAACAAATATATTTATGGAAAAGTAGAGTATTTTGTCATACCTACTGAGGAACTTAGTTTCCTGGTGTCTTTACCCTCTGTTGAGGACAACTTGTAGATTTATTTAATAACAATCACTAGAGTTTGTAAACCAGCGTATGCATACAAAAGGTAGTTCTTTAATATAATTCTGTATCCAACCACCCCTAAGGTAAGATTGGATAGTGTAAAACTTTTCATTATAGTTATAATTTTGTGCATGCCTTTTTGATAACCTAAAATAATTGTGGAAAGCTAACTTCACATAAATAGTGTCGTACAAGTACAACGGAAATCCTTCAGGGAATTTTTGGCGTTACAATTTTATTTTTATTTTATTTTATTATATTAAACCAACATTACATCTGAATCGGTTTTTATTTCGAATCCCACCCTGAGATTAACAGGATCTTTTTAATCAAGGTAACAAAGTTTACAGATCTCTCCAGGTTTATTTAACGGTTTTATTTTGTAGGTTATGTTTCAGTGGCAAGAAAGTTTTGTATGCATGGATTTTATATCATTCTTCGTGGTATTAAATATTGTTTTGGCATTAATTGTTATATGTGAACAGTGAACAATTGATTGGTAAGTAAGTTTTTTAATAGCAACTTTAACATTATCAATAATAATCTATATATTGAAAATGTAACATTGCGTTTAAAATGACATATTGTGATTGTTGTTAAAATGACATAGTATGTCATTTTATAGGACGCACAGTACAATTTCTAGTCTTTTTGGTACAATGATTTATATTAATTGTAATTCGATTTTTTTTACAGATGACCATGGTTAGAAGGTATCTACGTCAGAAAGACTAAAAGACAGTCCTAGGATGAATAATATTTTGATACTGTGTCATTTTGGACACCCCCATTGTCCAAAATGACATAGTTCAACTAATAACATTTTAGGTCTCTGTTCCATTTATTTTCCATTATATTACGTTTTTATTTAGGACATTTAAGGATTATTCATTTTTATTTGCCCTTCTGTGAAAATGTTTTCAAAATAAAGCAATACAAAAAAATTATGACTTTTTTATAAACTAAACAAAATGCTACCAGAACAAAACGTTAACATCCTAACCTCATATTTATCCGACGAGATTGTTTAGAATCAAGCACGAAGAGGACTACTCCGACCTGAAAGAAATAAAAGCGGGTGTGCCGCAGGGTAAGGTCCTTGGACCCATCCTGTATTCTTCTTGCAGTAGATCAAAACCAAGAAAATTCCGTTAGAAAACTGCAGATAGCAACCAATGCAGTAGTAGACTGGACCAAACAATGGAAGATTAAGCTTAATGAGCTTAAATCTATTCAAGTAAACTTTACCAATAAAAGAGTACCAGAACCCTATCTACTATAAATATTAACGGAATAATTGTACCATATTCGATGAATGCCAAATACCTCGGCATGACTCTTGATGCCAAATTCAGGTGGAAACAAACATGTTAAAAAGAAAACAACCGAATTAGGCCTAAAATACAGTCAGCATTACTGGCTGATTGGAAGAAACTCCAAGCTCCAGCTTTAGGGATGTGCTAGCGATTCCAATATCAAGTGGATCCAAACATTCCAGAACAAAGTGTTACGAAACATAGTGAATGCCCTCTTGTATGTTCGTAACTCTGATATTCACAGATTTCTTCGAATACCAACCGTCAAGGAAGTTATTAAAAGGTTAGGTTAGCAAGCATGAAGCCAGGCTCCGGCAGAAGCTCTTCAGCTGCTAAACGACCAACATCATGTCCGAAGACTGAAAAGAACCAAGCCAATCGATCTTGTGTAGTGTTTTTTGTGTTAAGCAGTGTATTCTATATATTAGAAAAATCTGGAAGACATCATTGGATTGACTCTAGATGATAAGTACCTAGTTTTAAGAATAGTTAGATGCAAATTAATGGTTAGTCTTATAAGATTAGTTTTAATTACAGGAAGATAAATTTAAAAAAATTTAAGAAAAAAAAACAGTCTGTAAATATACCTATCATCCAACAGAATTGATTCTGACGATGTTAATACGTTCGCGAAACAACTTTTATGTGAAATAGAGCAGAAAATTAATTAATATTTCGATTGATTTTTACAAATAAAATGTTACAACTATACATAACGAACTAAATATAGACGGTATTACTAAATTAATATCTAATTTCTTATTGGCATTCCAATGATTTATGGACCATTGTTAAAATAAAATGTTTTGCCAACAAGTAATTTTAGTGTAGCATTGTAGATATATTTTTTTTAATAATCGCTTTAACTACTGAGCAGTATTTCAAAACAATTTTTGATGTTTTAAGTTTATGGATTTCCAAAAACATTTTTAACTTCATACATATGCTGAGCATTTCAATGATTACATTATTATCCATATCTTTATTATTATAAATAGGTACAATGTATGGAGCCAAATTTGTGATGCTATTTTTAGTTCAAACGGCATTTCAACCAATTTTTAACATACTTTTAAAAAAGGAGGAGGTTCACAATTCGAAATGTGTATATAATATATATTTTTTTATGTATAACTTCCTGATTTTTATTATTATTTTTTAAGGGCCGCGACAGCTAAGGTCATTCAGTTGCATTTTTTTTCATTCCTTATATATTCTTTGCATTAGATTGGATTCTTTTAGGTAATTTAAAAGTTTAAATAAAATAAAAATAAAGAGAAAACAATTAAATTGGTATGAACATATTGTCAGAATGAAAACAGATAGAATTACAAGAAAGGTGATGGAAGCTGGAAGTACTATTCACAGAAGAAGGGGTAGACCAAGAAGAAAATGGATAGACCAAATAAAGGAGATAGGGAATAAGAAAGGAAAAACTCGACTAGATGAAATAAAAAGATTAGCAAGAGACAGAAAAGAGTAGAAGCATTGGGTACAAGAGGAAACGGAATCCTGAAAAGGTAGAAGGAGAAGAGATGAAGAAGAAAAGTCTATTGAGGGCAGGGTGATCATTTAGCAGTAGGTGTGTCTTTTATTTCAATTGGTAGCCCTTGTCTATTTCGAAGTTGAGTGAAAAGGTCACATGAAAAAATGTGTTAATAAATAAATCGTTTTCTACAATGTTTACAGGTGGGTCTTCGTGAACCTGCTGGCTGATACAAAATAGGTGAGGGTGATATTAGTATGTACTAAACTCATTCTGCAGAGTACAACTTGTTCCCTTTTCTTGATATGTTTTGGGTAATATAACTCGCCCAATGTAAATTGGCACTTGAGATATGCGCGAACAAAAAGTAACAGAACCTGCTTGAATAAAGATAGATATATTGAGCGGACTACTCTCGTACGACCCTCGCACTTTGCTTCAACATAGTCGTAGGTACATGCCGGCTGCTGAGAAATATTTATAATCATATTTAATTCTTTGTTATAATTATTGGTATATTACCTGAATTGTGGGTTCATAAATAATCACTTAACAATAGGGTATTTACAAATATTTATTTATCTTAATGGGAGATTACAAAGTTAGGATCTTATATTTTCAGACGGACTTTAGTTGAATATTTTTAAATAAGATATTAATAATATACAATAAATTACTAAATAAAATGAAAATTCAAAATCCCTAAAAGATAAAGATTGGACACTAGTTCACGTCATTGACCACTTAAAGGTTTATTTTTTAATTTACTCTTAAATTCCATTCTAATAATTATAACTAAACTATAAGCTAAAACCACACCTTCTACAAACTAACTACTGATAATAATTACCTTAACTAAAAACTACTATAATACTACTACGCCACTGGAATTACTGCGATATTAACCGTTTGCGATCAAAACAGAGACTGCGGTCCTCCATTTCAGTGAGTCTCCAGCGATCGGATGTTCTACCGCGCATCTCAGAAGTCCAAGTGCCAACTTACACTGGGCGAGTTATACCATTTAGAAACGAGTCGTTCCGATTTTTCAGTATGCCATCATAGTTATCATATTGGTTTTGCTTTTCTCGGTAGATATTATTTTTACAATTTGAGGTCATCACGGGAATCCCAACATCCGGCGGTTGAGAGGCTGCATTTTTGGCTAATGAATCAGCTAACTCGTTTTTTTTTGAAGGGTGGAACGCTCATGCTAAATGGGTACTGTTGGACTCTGCATAGCACATGACTACACAACCTACCAACCAAAACCACCTCTAATTCTGAGTTCTTTCCTCTACCACTTCCCCGGAATTGTCTACGTGACGTCACATCAGGAAAGTGGTAGTTATTGTATTCATTCGATTGATACTATTACGTCTCTACACACTAGATTGCCATATTAATTCCTCCTCATTTTTAATTATTATTATTTTTTCTATATTAACTGTCCTTGATCTATGCATTTGATTATTTCTTCTCTTTTATTATCAGGTGTTAATACTCTAAGTACCTATTTTGAGGTTAATTTCGGTCCTCTCCTTCTTAAATCTTTTTTTTTGGGGGGGGGGGGGTTGAAAGCTTTTTGACTGGCCATTGTGATTTCTATCACCCGCAAGTGATAGACGCCACAATGTAGTGCGGGGACTCTCCTTAAAAGGTCCTACCCCGTTAAACACTCCACCCCTTGTCTAATACCCCCGGAATCATCATTTCTGATATGATTTCGGGGGCATCAGACAGACTCGCTTCCTCTAATTTGGTCTATATTGCGCTTGACGTTCTCGTTCATCTATCTCTTTCCACTTCATGATCTCTTCGATCATGTGCACCCCGTTTTTCCAGACATCTTTGTCTTCTACCATCCTTTCTATGAGTGTGAGCACTTTCGGCATCTGTTCCGGTGTGAAGTGTTTTCCCTATTCTCCCGCCATCTTTGGCAATGGATTACAATATGCTCCGGGTCGTCTACTTCTCCGCAATATATGCATTTATCGTCCTTGAGTACTTCCTAAAGGATCCATGTCCTGACAGGACTTGCGTAAGCCAATAATTTAATTCTTTGTGCTCACACTTATGACATTTTCTGACATCTGGAATCAGGTGCTTCTTCCCTGATTACTTTTTTTCTTCTTTCGAGCCCTGGTTTATCGTCCAGCTCGAATATTATTTTTCTCTCTTTTGCCAATAGATGGACCGGTATTGTGTCTGATATCACCTGTATGGCTTCCATAGACACTGTTCTATAAGCGGACGCTCCTCTTAATGCCCCTATTCTCTGCACCTGTTGCATATTGTGCTTGTATAATGGAACATCCATTATTGTTGCCCATATTGGTGCTCCGTGTAGAAGGATGGAGTTTATAACTTCCATTAGTAGTTTTGCCTTTATCCACCTTGAACCTCCAATATTCGGCATGATTCGAAGTAGCTTTCCGGCTTTTTCTTCGGCTCTCGTGCTTAAATAAGATTAATTTATAGGTTGTATTATTTAGGATAGAAATTTTCATACTTACAGAAGAATTTGATATCGAGTCCTTACGAATATTCGCAATATAGCGTTCGCAAATCAATTTTTTCTTTATGTAGATTTCTACAGCGGATTCCAGAGAGGAAAACAGCTGATCTTTCATTTGTAACGGAAGCCGCGTTCCGTATTTCTATTCGGTGCGTTGCGAATATTGGTAGTAAGAGTATTTCGCAGTTGAGTTATTGTCGAAAAGACAATTTTTTTTGTATATCGATTTTTGTTGTAATCGCTCGGCATATTAATTGCCAGTTTTATTGTTGATTACGATTATTCTATTAAAGAAAATCAGAGTCCATATCTTTCTTTTTATTCACATATGTAAGAGCTTAATATTTTAAAAAAAGGATTGGAACTCCATCTATGCGCCGTTATCTCTACTGACTCTGAAACACGTCCTTGAGGTGAGCAGTCGAGTCTCTGTCTGAGAAGCCGTGGCATAAATATGATATATTAATTAAAACGAACCACACCACACAAATCAAAAATTATTATTCAAATAATAAAAACACACAAAAAACAAATAATTAAAATTAATACAAAATTATAATATTAAAATCAAAGCAAAAATATATAATAATATATATATTTCTGGTCAAGTTCATATTATTATTTACTATTGAATGTTATATAATTAAATATAGTAAAAATACGTGATGAACTTGACTTTCGGTATCTGTCGACCTCGTGGGTTTTATTTATGCATTCTTTAACGTTCAATGATTTATTATAATAGTTTCAAGGATATTTATTCATATTCATATTTTATTTTATGCCAAAAGGCATCACACCGTAATTATAGCTCCCTTTTAAATTTCATTGGTACTGAACCTCGAACTTAGAAGATACACCAAGAAAACAATCGAAATCAAATAGGAGATGTATTCTGATTGAGGTATTGTTAAGAATTTTATTTTATTTTAGCCCCAAGCTTAAGTTAAAATTTTACATTTATCTATCGTGTGTGTAGCTGAACATTTTCTTGAGATATGGCACTGGAAATTTAAAAAAGAGCTACTGGCCAAAAAGAAAATAGTTGATACACGAAATATGATAATCGCATGCGCGGATGTTCAAGTAAATCACAAGGAAAAGTGTTTCATTCAAAGATCGCTTCTCTCTGTGCAAAGTAACGCGCGAAAATAAATCCCAATACCGGACTGTAAAAAGCATCCTACAACTTGTTGTGTTGAAATTATTTTGCCTGGAAATAGGATGATTCAAATTTAAAGTATAATAAATTGTGTAAAGTAGATTTAAGGTGGTTAAAAATATTAATTAAAATGGACATGGAAAGCGACTGAATTTTTTTCAACAGGTAAGAATATTTCGATTTTATAATCTAAAGAAAATATTATTAATAGTTGACCACATTTGAAGAAAAGAAATTGTATCTACAAAAAATAAGTTACAACAAAGAAACGAAGTCCATTGTTTTATAGATGTAAACAAATTTATTCGTGATTGTATTTTCCATAAAAAATATTTTATTACCTATACATACATCAGTCATCATGATTTCAAGGTAAAAAGTTACTGCCAATTTTATTACAAAACTTAATTATTTTAATAAAGAAAATTTCACACGAAATTTGATTGAAATGTTTCCAACATACTGGTGGTGTAGAACCGAGTTTTACAAAATCCAAAAATCTTATAAATGCACCCGCAACTCTGTTTTCCAAAATAGGCACTGTATCTCGAAAAACATTAATATGATCGCTTTGGACTGATCATACTTTTGGCCAGAGGCTTGGAGACCTCGGCACCTCAGCCTTTAGGCTTTTTGTGCTCTTGATTATACCGTTTATGTGAAGAGGCCAGTAGCCCTTTTCTGACTCAACAGTCTTTTCACTAGGTCCTTCTTGGAGAAATCTTCCCTTGGATACTCCAGTCCTAAGAGTCTATAAGTATCTCCAATGAAACATTGCTTCACATTCGAAGATAATGTGAGAGGCTGTTTTCTCCTCTTCCATGCACAAGTGCCAGATTGGTTCCTCTCTATATATGCCAATTGTATGCATGTGCTTCCTTAGGGTACAATGACCGGTGATCAATCCCGTCACTTTCCTTATCTGGCCCCTGCTGAGGTTTACTATTTCGTTAGTCAAAGACTCCGATAGTTTTTTGACCAGGAGTTTGCGGTGTTCCTGTTTTGGCACGTGTCTTCAATAAGTTCCACCGAGATGTACAACCACGTGCAATCGATTTTGATTTTCCAAATAATGGTTCAGGTCCAGTGAATGCAGTTTCAGACCCTAGCTTTGCTAGGGTGTCTGTC
Organism: Lochmaea crataegi; assembly: GCA_947563755.1. Classification (NCBI taxonomy): domain Eukaryota; kingdom Metazoa; phylum Arthropoda; class Insecta; order Coleoptera; family Chrysomelidae; genus Lochmaea; species Lochmaea crataegi. Next base: position 9,710,228 of record OX387433.1, on the reverse strand, counting down.
TTTTCATTGCCTTCAATACCCTTGTGCCCCGGGACCCACTTATTTATGGTTTACCAGGGTTAAAAGTTTTTGTAGGCAGTCCCAGACCAGTCTAGATCTGATCTGGGGACATGCTAAAGATTTCAGTGCTGCCTGGCTATCTGTGACTATGAGGATATTTTGGCTTCTGTACTCCCTTTCGATGTTCATTTGCAGACACGTGTCGATAGCGTAGATTTCTGCCTGGAATACAGACGCAAACGATGTGCGGATATTGCATCCTGGATCTGGCACAATGTACTCCAGCTCCTGTTCCTATGTCAGTTTTAGATCCATCTGTGTACCACACCAACGTTCCTTCCTGACTGCATGCTTCCAACCCATCCCAGTTTAGCTGGATATGGCTGGATATCTTTTATCTTATAACTCATATTACATTGGATCCAAAGTTGATTACATCAGTAAGAAATTCTTATTAAGAATATGATGACGGATGTTCTTGTTACCAGTTACGACTCATCGTCACTTTTTACTTTGAAAAACTTGTTTTTCTTTTTTGTGTTTCAGAGTAGCAGAAATGACATCAACTCTATTCCATTCTACACCATGAAATCCACCTATTTCTTCGTTATTATTTCCCTACTTTTATCTTGTCGATTTGCACAATCCCATCTAGATACAAATATTACAAACGCTGATATTTTAAACAATTTGAAGACTGATAATGATATTTCCTTGATGGTGAACGATTTGAATTACAATACTACGAATAATATAGAAGGTAAATCTTTGTTTTCATGAGATACGGCGATGTAAAATTAAAATACCCACTTTTTCAGATACCGCTTATAACGTCACATACATTACCTTCGAATCCTACTTAGAATACATCCATCCAAGAATATGGACCTGGGTATTGATTGCTTTCCATTCGATTGTCTTCGTAATTGGTTTATTAGGAAATTGTCTGGTGTGTGTAGCCGTTTACAAAAATCATAGCATGCGTACTGTTACCAACTATTTTATAGCCAATTTGGCATTGGCAGATTTTATGGTGATTTTATTTTGTTTACCGCCATCTGTCATTTGGGATGTGACAAGTACATGGTGGTTTGGGACGCATATGTGCCAGATTGTGCTTTATATGCAGGTATCTATCAAATTTTTAAAATTTTTCTTCTTGGGAAGAAGCTTTCTTTTTAGTACTGTGGGTATTTTTATTAATAAACATATTAGATACTTTAAGCATGTATCTAATATGTTTCCGTAACCGTATTCCTTAACGTATCGATTTACGTTCACCGAAAATTATCCTTTAAAGCAGCACCAATCAACCCATACGTATACGAAACAGATGACAGATCTCTGATTTTGAGATTTCGACGGATAGAATATCTAATTAATTTTACTTAATTATGGATGAAATACTTAACCCCTTCCTTATCGATGAGGATAATGAAGACGACGAAGATTTGAACGATATACTGATGATGGGGCATATTTTATATGATAGGGACTTCCTGGGCCACCGAGCAGCCCTATATGGAAATTTCGACCTTGCCTTATATGATTTCCAAAAAACACCAAACTGCACCAAATGAAATAAACATGTAAAATTTGGTTATTTTAATGACAAAATTGACATTATTGACAACTGACAGGATACGTTTACGGATACGACGGTAGGTACGTAACGATATGCGCAACGTAACGCACCGAAACCACCATATCTATTCTGCGCGTGCGCAGATCGATGCGGATACGGATACGTTTGAAATTTTGAACATGCTTAAAGTGTCTATTTTCTTCCGTTACAGAGTGTTTCCGTAATAGTTTCAGTATTAACATTAACTTTTATATCAATCGATAGATGGTACGCAATTTGCTTTCCTTTAAAATTCAAATCTACAACAAACAGAGCCAAAACAGCCATCTGTATCATTTGGATAATAGCAATGGGATGCGGTAAGAATTTCCATAAATTTCTTCTTCGATTTAAATAAATGTTTTTTTTTTCATATTTCAGAACTTCCCGAACCGCTCTACCTAACGGCCGTACCGTATCACGAAAACTACTTATATTTAACGCAATGCGAGCCGACGTGGTCGATTCAAACAGAGTTAGTATTCGTACTGATTAAAATGATATTTTTCTACATTATTCCACTGCTTTTTATGTCTGTAGCCTATCTGCAAATTATTAGAGTACTTTGGAAATCCGGCAGAGTCCCGCATCTAGCAATGGGTAAGAAACTTACAATAAATATTACACCAAGCAAAAAAAGATTTTAGAACAACAAAATAAAATTGCGTTGATTGATAAGCGATCATAATTGCGCTTCTCGCGTACCAAAAATTCCTAATTAGTATCTTTTGGCATTGTGTTTATCCTTAAATACTTCCACTATGATCCCTAGATGATTTTAAACAGCTTCATTATATCAGATAGGTCTTCTTTAAGACTGTTTAGTATTGTTACTCCTTATGACTTCTTAAACTTTCTTTATTTATACAACTTTAACTTTAACTCACTATCAGAACACAGAACTCAACTCTCTAGTAGGTACTTCAAAATCTAACTAACTAATGTCAATTGTCCCGCCTTTTATACTTTTCATCTGTTCCAGTCAGTTCTCGACTTTTCGATGACATTTCTAGACTTTTCGATGACAGTTCTAAATGATTCCAGATGTATTTCTTCTTCTTTTTCTTTATGGACCTCTACATATCCTCAGTACAGGTCCTACGTAACATTGCTCCCTCCTTTCTAGTTATTCATCCCGAAAAATCTGACTGCTGGGGTCTGGTTGAACTGTAAGCTGCTTCTTCAATGATTTTCCTTGCCCTTCACGATAAAATTAACCAACTGTTACTCCTTCTACTTTCTTAACTTTCTTTATTTCTTCGACTTTAACATTTACAATACAATACTATACACGTCTTACTTTTATATCACAGAACTCAACTTTCTAATACTTCAAAAACTAACTAACTAATGTCAGTTGTCCAGCCTTTAATACTTTTCACCTGTTCCAGACAGTTCTCGACTTTTCGATGACATTTCTAGACTTTTCGATGACAGTTCTAAATGATTCCAGATGTATTTCTTCTTCTTTTTCTTTATGGACCTCTACATATCCTCAGTACAGGTCCTACGTAACATTGCTCCCTCCTTTCTAGTTATTCATCCCGAAAAATCTGACTGCTGGGGTCTGGATGAACTGTAAGCTGCTTCTTCAATGATTTTCCTTGCCCTTCACGATAAAATTAACCAACTGTTACTCCTTCTACTTTCTTAACTTTCTTTATTTCTTCGACTTTAACATTTACAATACAATACTATACACGTCTTACTTTTATATCACAGAACTCAACTTTCTAATACTTCAAAAACTAACTAACTAATGTCAGTTGTCCAGCCTTTAATACTTTTCACCTGTTCCAGACAGTTCTCGACTTTTCGATGACATTTCTAGACTTTTCGATGACAGTTCTAAATGATTCCAGATGTATTTCTTCTTCTTTTTCTTTATGGACCTCTACATATCCTCAGTACAGGTCCTACGTAACATTGCTCCCTCCTTTCTAGTTATTCATCCCGAAAAATCTGACTGCTGGGGTCTGGTTGAACTGTAAGCTGCTTCTTCAATGATTTTCCTTGCCCTTCACGATAAAATTAACCAACTGTTACTCCTTCTACTTTCTTAACTTTCTTTATTTCTTCGACTTTAACATTTACAATACAATACTATACACGTCTTACTTTTATATCACAGAACTCAACTTTCTAATACTTCAAAAACTAACTAACTAATGTCAGTTGTCCAGCCTTTAATACTTTTCACCTGTTCCAGACAGTTCTCGACTTTTCGATGACATTTCTAGACTTTTCGATGACAGTTCTAAATGATTCCAGATGTATTTCTTCTTCTTTTTCTTTATGGACCTCTACATATCCTCAGTACAGGTCCTACGTAACATTGCTCCCTCCTTTCTAGTTATTCATCCCGAAAAATCTGACTGCTGGGGTCTGGTTGAACTGTAAGCTGCTTCTTCAATGATTTTCCTTGCCCTTCACGATAAAATTAACCAACTGATACTCCTTCTACTTTCTTAACTTTCTTTATTTCTTCGACTTTAACATTTACAATACAATACTATACACGTCTTACTTTTATATCACAGAACTCAACTCTCTAATACTTCAAAAACTAACTAACTAATGTCAGTTGTCCAGCCTTTAATACTTTTCACCTGTTCCAGTCAGTTCTCGACTTTTCGATGACATTTCTAGACTTTTCGATGACAGTTCTAAATGATTCCAGATGTATTTCTTCTTCTTTTTCTTTATGGACCTCTACATATCCTCAGTACAGGTCCTACGTAACATTGCTCCCTCCTTTCTAGTTATTCATCCCGAAAAATCTGACTGCTGGGGTCTGGATGAACTGTAAGCTGCTTCTTCAATGATTTTCCTTGTCCTTCACGATAAAATTAGCCAACTGTTACTCCTTCTACTTTCTTAACTTTCTTTATTTCTTCGACTTTAACATTTACAATACAATACTATATAGTCTTACTTTTATATCACAGAACTCAACTCTCTAATACTTCAAAAACTAACTAACTAATGTCAGTTGTCCAGCCTTTAATACTTTTCACCTGTTCCAGTCAGTTCTCGACTTTTCGATGACATTTCTAGACTTTTCGATGACAGTTCTAAATGATTCCAGATGTATTTCTTCTTCTTTTTCTTTATGGACCTCTACATATCCTCAGTACAGGTCCTACGTAACATTGCTCCCTCCTTTCTGGTTATTCGTCCCGAATAATTTGACTGCTGGGGTCTGGTTGAACCCAGCAGGGTGGATCGGGCTCGCAATTAGGGGCTAACCTCTCGACATGGATCACCTTGGATCACACTAGGTCGTTGATTTTCTTGTTGGACTTTGTGAGGGGCTCCAGTATCGCGATCTAGGAGACCTACTGACTTCATTTCTTGATTCCCTATTCGTCGAACGGGCTCTTCTTTTGCAAGTTCTTTGAATGTGTCCGATTCTTCCGCAGTTGAAGCATCTCCTACGTGTTTCGTCGCATAGTTTGGAGTAAATCCAAGATTTATGAGAGAGTAGATTATGTAGTTTTCTCTTCTTTTTTTGGAATCTTATTTCTCTCAATTTGGAACGGAAAGATTTTGATATGCTCTTTGCTAACTCATATTCCTGAGCTGCAATCAGAGTTTCATTCAACGTTTTGAGATGTTCTAACCGGAGAGCTTGCTGCATTTCCACATCTTGTAATCCATCAACGAATGCCTGTGTACCGATTTGCTCTAGGAAATCTTTAGGTGCCTAGGAATAGGCTTAGCTGACTCTGGTCTACCTGCTTCAATTGCTGTTAGCCATACCTTGTCTCTAAAGCCTGTACTAGGGACGCATAATTGAGCGTGTCTTGTGGAAGAAACCGCAAAACGGTTGCTGCCTGCCCACTAAGCGACACTATTAATGAAGCCGCCATCAGTGTCTCAGTCCAACCATTATTGGCTTTGGCCGCAGCTTCAAGTTGGAGTCGATATGTTTCCCATGCCGTTTGGCCATCAAATGTAGATGATTTCAGGGTCTTGTCAGAGTGGCTTTGAGAAACTATACTTTGACTTTGAATGGGGCCAGGTTCGATTATAGAAGAGGACGAAGTCGTGCCTTCAATTTCAATATTAGTTTCAGAAGCTTGGGTAAGAATTCTTCTTTCTAAATTAATTATTATTGTTGTTTTTCTAATTGGTCTACTCTATTATTAAGATGTCCTACCTCTAGCTTTAATGTTTCCTGAATTTGTGTTAGGCCATTAATAATTTCTACATCTGCTTGTCTACGCCTCTCCTCCTTCTGGTTTTCCTTCTCTTATTCTTCCTCCTCTCTACGTCCTTCCTTCTCCTCTTCTTTCTACGTCTCTCCTTCTCCTCTTCTTCCCCTTTTCTACGACTCTCCTTCTCTTCCTCACGTCTTTCCTTCTCCGGTTCTTCCTCCTTTCTACGTCTCTCCTTTCGCTCTCCTTCCTCCTTTCCTTCTCCTCCTCACGTCTTTCCTTCTCTGCTTCCATCATTAAAAACCATGCTGGGGGTCCGGAAGTATCCATGTCTCTGTCGTATACGGTGGTTCTAGTATTTACCATAAGCAGATACAAATAGTTCTTATATCCCACCGTTGTCACCAATGTTACTCCTTACTTCTTAAACTTTCTTTATTTATACAACTTTAACTTTAACAATAACGTCTCACTATCAGAACACAGAACTCAATTCTCTAATACTTCAAAAACTAACTAACTAATGTCAAATTGTCCCGCCTTTTATACTTTTCACCTGTTCCAGACAGTTCTCGACTTTTCAATGACATTTCTAGACTTTTAGATGACAGTACTAGATGATTCTAGATGTATGTCTTCTTCTTTTTTTTATGGACCTCTGCATGTCCTCAGTACAGGTCCGACGTAACAGTATTTAAAATAGATTGTTGATTGTAGATTTTACCGGAAGTAGACTTAGTAGTAGTGGATTTCAATTAACTACGTTTACTTTGAACATGAATACCAGTACCGAATCACAGTTGCGCACTAGAAAAAAAGCTGCAAAAATGTTGGTAGCCGTTGTTACAATGTTCGCTTTTTGTTTTTTTCCGGTATATTTGCTGTCGGTTCTAAGGTAAGAACAACTTTAGTTAAGTGAGGGATGAGATATGAGTTAATTTTTTTTTTTGTAGAGTGACGGTACAATTAAGTAATAGCGATGCAAATATTGCTTTTTCTTTAATTTCCCATTGGTTATGTTATGCCAATAGCGCTATTAATCCTATAATCTACAATTTCATGAGTGGTAAGTATCTATATATAACTCTGCTATAACCGAGCTGGACTATTTGTTTGATTGTTTTTGTTGTTGCAGGAAAGTTCCGTAAAGAATTCCGGAGAGCTTTCGATTCATGTTTGCGTAAAAGAAATGAAAATAGTATTTACTATAGGTCGAGAGGCACTCAATGTAATAGTAATAAGGAATCAGGTTTAAGTTCCAGAACGACGTCGAAAAACGACTGCGAACTACGCAAACTTAACGCAATCAAAAACGAGGAAGTTAAACTTTTCAGGAAAAATACAAGATCGAGCGTATTGCAGATGGATGTTTGAAGCGTGAAATTAATTCGAGTTTTACGTTTTAAACTGTTTTCTTAGTGTATTTTGAAACTATGGAAGAAATAATTTATTAGATCTTGAATTAAAGTATATAATTACGCCGCCACACATATTAATATATAATCTTCCAGCTTAATAATAAGTAATTCGGAATTATATTTTTTGTGGCTTATAATTAATGTATAGAAAAAAAATACCCTTTTTAATATAAAATCACTGCTAGATACATTCTTTCTGTTCTGTATTTTGACGGTAAAATGATAAATCTTTACAGTAAGTTAAATTTTTTTCTAAACTCTTACTTTTTTAACAAATTATATATCAACGAGTTTACATTTAAAATTAAGAGATCAAGACACTTTATTTCTTGATGTGTAACATCTTTCCGCTCGGTTCCCTGCTATTTGTGGCAGTAATTTCGTGAAATGGGACGGAAGTGTGAAACAGGAAGCCAGTGAAGCGCGCGCTATTTGATTTGACCAGTGAGCGCGATCGGTGGTAAATTTCGCTGTCATTATTTAGTTTTATTAATTTTGAGGTTAATTTATGTCACTGTTTATTGGAGAAGATAAATGATGAACTCAAGCTCGAAATGAACAACTAAACAGTGTTATTGACGGTGTTTTCAAGGTTTTTTAAATACTTATTTACGTCTCATATACAGAGCATTTCAATGAAATAATATTGAATAATTGAATAATTCTGAAGGCGTCACTGTTATGAAAAAATGAAAAAACACGTCAAAAATCATATAAAGGGGGACGGCTTTTGCTCATATGTAGACGTTAATGTTAATGCAATAGAATATACCGTTTTGGAAGTATTCAAAAACTAACTAATAACAATGTTAAGCAAACTGTCTTAGTATCAAATTACTAATTTTTTGCAATAACTGTAATAGCTGACACATTAGCAAACCATAGGCGTTGCGTTTCATTTTTAAGAGGTGTTGTACTTTCCACTGCAAAGATGGTATAAATATCGAAAAAAATCTAACATCTACATCTAAATGCCTTTCTAATGATGTGCCGCACATGGTATATTCCCTATTCAAAAATAAGGGGTTGATGAAGTGGAAGGGAGGGGGTTGACAAATGACAGATGCCTGTATCGTAAAAATGTGTCCCCCTTAGAACAAAAATCGACGTGTTTCCTAATTTCCTTAAAATCTAAGCAATACTGCCAAATATCGGGGTGGACCGTTTTTTGTGGACCACGCTGTATATACCCTCCAATCTCCCCCCAAATTGAACAAAAATAAAAAAATTTATTACACCACCATTGGGGGGTTTTCTATGTCTTCAAATTTCTCATTCTCTCCTGATAATAGTATTATTGAATCGCTCGATTTGGGTTTCTATTGTTTTAATATGATACTTTGTTCCAGTAGATCCTCTTCTATAATAACCATTTTGGTATACTTTTTTTGGTTGCACTCATCTTTTCAAATTCTGTTTGTTTACTTGTTTGTTTTTCTGTAATCACTCAATATATTCTCTATATTTTGTCGACTTTTCATTTCATGGTTGAATTTTTCCCCTTATACCTATACTATTCAGTTTGGTGCCAAGAGGAGGAACTAACTGTAAACGCTCTTAAAACCACGATAGTGGTTTTCACCAAGAAGAAAGTACTGAGAGGACTGAAGTCACCAGTTCTTAATAGGGTGGAAATTCCAAATGCCCAAGAGGCAAAATACTTGGGAGTCATATTTGACCACAAGTTGACATGGAATCAACACCTACAGAAAATATTACAAAAAGGTACGATAGCCCTCAATCTGTGCAGAAGAATGTGCGGAAAGAACTGGGAGTTACAACCAAAAATGATCATATGGCTATATACAAGAGTCATCAGACCCATGATAGCATATGGTTCGGTGGTATGGTGGCCAAAGACTCGGCAGGCTGGGGCGATCCAAAAGCTAAGTGGTATCCAAAGGCAAGCTTGCCTGGCTGCCACGGGAGCCATGAGGACAACCCCAACAGCCGCACTAGAAGTCTTGCTTAACCTGCCGCCACTCCATGTCTACATACAAAGTGAAGCCAGGTCAATCACTAATAGACTGACAAGAGGGCAAGCACCCATTAGTAGGCTACACGGTAAGGTGTATAACGAGCTATACAATGAGTTGGAAATCGACCCCATAATGGGAATGCCATCGGACGAGATGATTCCCAAGTATAGCTTCGGAAAAAACTTCAAAACAGTCATAACAGGCAGAGAGGCATGGAAGGAAGGACCTCCAATTAATGCAGAATTGGCCTGCTACACAGATGGCTCAAAAACCGAGGAAGGTGTAGGAGCAGGAGTATATATAGCCAAGCCAAAGATAAGAGTTTCACTGAGCTTGGGTAAGCATATGACGATATTCCAGGCAGAAGTTGCAGCAATACAGCACTGTGCAGGGGAGCGATTAAGGCAAGAGTTTGAGGAAAAGACCATTGCCATATACTCCGACAGCCAGGCGGCTATAAAAGCAATCGGCTCCATGTAGATAAATTCCAAACTTGTTTGGGACTGCTTGGAGACGCTACAAGAGCTGGGCGGTCGTAATAGACTGTCCGTAGCTTGGGTACCAGGCCACTCAGATCACAAGGGCAATGAAGAGGCAGACTCTCTAGCCCGAGAAGGGGCAAGTTGTTCTCCCATTGGCCCAGAACCTTTCTGTGGCATAGCGAAGGCGCTGCAAAAAACAAATAGCAGCACTTGGATAAAAAATCAGTCTCGAGAATGGTGGAACAAGGCGCCAAAAATGAGGCAGGCCAAAGAGTTCATCAAGGAACCCTCGCCAAAATTCACGGAGTATCTACTGAGTCAGAATAGGAAAACAATCAGGATCCTGGTTGGGCTCCTTACAGGGCATTGTAGACTTAACAAACACATGAACAACATCGGATTGGCAGAAACAACCATATGTAGGTTTTGCCAAGAAGATGAGGAAACCCCAGTACACATACTGTGCTACTGCGAAGGCCTGACTAGGCTGAGGTTTTCAACGATAGGGGAGGAAAAACCACAACCCTCCCAATATATGGAGGACCTGAGGTATGCCATCCGTCTAGTAATAAGGACGGGTTTAGACAAGGAACTCTAGAATAACAGGAGGGCATACACAATAGATCTGCAAAGGTCGTAGTGGAGAGTCTCTCAGAAGCACTTAAGCCCCATATTTATCTTATCTTATCTTATACTATTCAGTTCATCTTCAGACAATTTGAACAAGTTTTTAATACATTTGCTTTCGAGATGGATAAGGTTTTGATTTGCGGGTTTCCTGTCATCCTTGCATTACCATTTCAATTAATTTTCATAGTTATGCGAAAGTTACATGTTCCTATGAATTTGCGTTTTTTCCAAATATATGCGGGTAGGTACTAGATACTTCATCAATCGTTAAAACATTTCATTTCTTCTACATACTGAAACAAGATTTACTATATTATTTATAATTATATACACGTTTGTCTCACATAAATTTAGATTTTTATTTCAAATACTTTGAATCTTCTGTTTTTCAATTATTGCAAAAATATCAACTTGATTTTTTAGCAGGCCAGTCTCGCATCAGAATTTTACGTAATCAGTTCAAATACTTTTTCCCATCAAATCATCAATCGTTACAAACATTCCATTTCTTCTGTATAATGAATCAAGATTTGCTACTCATACATTATTTATAATTATACACACGTTTGTCCCACATAAATTTATATTTTTATTTCAATTACTGTAAATCTTCTGTTTTTCAATTACTACAAAAATGTCAACTTACTTTTTTAGCAGACCAGTCTCATTTTACGTAATCAAATACTTTTCAAATACTTTTTCCCATCAAATCATCAATCGTTACACACATTCCATTTCTTCTGTATAATGAAACGTGATTTTTAGCAGCAAGATGTGACTTACATACGATGAATGAAGACGTATCTCATTTATTATTAAATGGAGAACTTTTTAAATTAGTATAAATAATAACTTGTTTAACACGTTAAGCGCCACCATGTTAAAAAAATAATCGCTGGGGGCCACTGTGTAAACTTAGTAAAAATGTATGAAAAAGGCTCTTTTTAACTGTTTTTATATCATTTATGTATTAAATATTATTTTTTTTCATAAAAAAGTTCTTGTATTCAAATGGATACAGGCGGCCCATTTTCATGAATTAACGTTTTTGGCCACTTTTATCGATGTGTTGTTAGAAACAAGAAAAGGAGATGTTCTGCTTGCTATGAAAGACTAAAAAACAGTCATGATTGGAAATATGCCCAAATTAAATCTTCACAAACTATCACCACATATGTGTAGTACTTGTGAAATATTTTATTGTTTGAAATGTTTTTTTATTACCCATAAATCGGAATTAATTCAATAAATATGAGTTATTATAAATTTTATTTGTAAAAGCACTTAGAAAAAATATTGTGTTTTGTATTTCAAATATAATGTATATTTTTTTCAAAAATTATTATTTTATTATCCCCAAAAAAAATTCTCTGGCCAAAACAAAATTTTTGACCAACGGGCCATGCTTTATAAGTCCCCTGTACATTTAAACGAACACGTTGCATCTGTTTGAATTCAGCCAGCCTAAAGTAAAAATAGTCCTTTGTATCCATTTGGATACAGGTGGCCCAAATGATCAAAAGGTTACTTGTATCCCAAAGGATACAAATGGCGCTTAACGTGTTAATCTCATAGGTATATGACATATATCGTGGGAATTCTGCAAAAAACGATTTCGTCATTCGGAGAAAATGCATTTAGAAGTTTGACTCTTTAAAATCAAGCAGAACCACTTTAAAAAACATGTCTTTATAAAATTGTTTTATATGTATAAAGGAAAAAGGATATACCTAAATGAGGTGTTACATTTAATCGTTTTTGCCTGTATAAAAACAAACATCATTTTTGGCAAATATCTCTCGTTATTTAAAAAAATAAAGAGTAAGTAAAAGCTTTTAGAAGGAAAGAAATTAGTATTTGTAACGTAATAATATATTTTTATTACTTCTTAAAAAACCGTTAAAATAGTGCTAAAATTAGGACTTCACCCGAGAGCGAGATTTTTCTCGTCTCGTCTCGTCTCGTTCTCGTCTCGAAAAAGCGAGACGAGACGAGACGAGACTAGGGCTTCACACGAGAGCGAGATTTTTCTCGTCTAGTCTCGTTCTCGTCTCGAAAAAGCGAGACGAGACGAGACATTTTTGAAAATATTATGGGCGATACCGAGACCACATACACTGCAACCCGAGAGTCTCGTTTTTGGTCTCGTTAAATTATTTTGATGAAGATTTGATTCGAAAAATTAGAAAAGGTCTACATAGAGAACAATACATTTTACTATATATCAAATCTGGTGACCATCTCTAAAATATTTTATTGTAAATTTAAAGTGGTGGAATAAAATGATAAAACAGGTCGGTTTTACCAAAATTAAATCGACATTTCCTGTATCGCCTCAAATACAATAGGGTCGTAAAATTCAGCAGAATAGTTAAGGTTTCATTAATATGATAAGCCTTTGAATTAAATATTTTAGAAGCTCTTGAGATAAATAAAAACGAATATTCTGGTAATCTTCTTAACGACCAAATAGATATCAACCATTCTCGCTTATTAAACTCATTTACCTGGAAGATAGATCGGGAAGAATTGTTGTGAATGAATTTCCAGGTGACAATAATTTTGTTAATATTCGTTGAATTCCGTATTTAGTCATTTTTTGTACTTTATTTCCATGTAAACATTTTGTAATACTTTGTCAATATTCTTAAAATTCCGTATCTATGCACTGTATAAATTAAAAAAATTTCATTATACCTTCACTCGTTTGCTTTGATTTTTGGACTCCAGTTACACTAAAATGTCAACGAGTGTGATTGTTATAAATATAGTTTCAAAAAATTATTTATGGATTTTATTATCAATATTTAGAATTAAGCGAGACGAGACGAGACAACCGGTAACAAGACGAGACAACCGGTAACGAGGCGAGACCGAGACTTGAACGAGACTCAATTTCTTCGGAATTGACGAGATCGAGACGAGATTTTTGATACTCTCGCCCACTTTCGTCTCGTGTGAAGCCCTCGCTAAAATTAATTTTCGAGTATTCATATATAGTTGTTTTTACCTGTTGAAAAAATGTTTCATTGAGGTTAATTCAAAAAAACGAATAGAAAAACACTTTTATAAAGTTATTTCTTCAATATAAACAAACAGTAGGTATTTTAAAGCATGTTATTCATCTTCTTCTAAAGATTCAGAGGCATGCTCTTCTGGAACATTGTCTATTGCATCACTACTGGACTGTAATTGTCTATACCAGCCATGGTATTCTTCTGGAATGACTCCCGTATTACAAAGATTAATCAGATCGTTTTTCTTTATATAAGTTTTTGAGCTCTTTAGGGAAATCACTTTTGGGATTTCTTTTTCTTCTAGTACTGCATCTGTTTTCATATTGTCCTGTTGTACCAGAAAAGTCTATGGTCTTTAAATTATCACCTAAGTCGTAATTAAAGTGCATTCTTAGATACCCCTTAACGTACCTCATTTGCTGGAAATGATTCAATGTGTCTACGCGGCACCTCGCAGATTTTTTCCAACGGAGTTTTATTTGGTAGTTCTTGGTGCCCCCTAGGATCAGACTTCAGTTTGTAGACTCCTAGATCGGATCTATTGCTTACTGCATTTGTTATTACCGATGGAGCTATGCAGAGAGTTTTACAAAAGAAGCTTCGACAAATCTGTGTTTTTTCATCATTTTGCATAAAATAATACTCTTTTGTGTTGCTTCGTTGAGTACTCCCCTTTTTCTTTCAACTAACACTCTTTTTGGGGTTTTCACCACTTTATTAGCAAGTATAAAATTTTTTGCATTACGAAATTTAATGACCAAACCAATAGTTTCTACATAACGAAACACGATGTTGTTCAGAAACTTTCACAGTACATTTAAATTTACATCTGGAGCAATCAATAGGTGTCGGAACTTTTGCGGACTCTCCTAACCTTTAGAAATATGTTGGGTTAATTCCTAATAAAATTTGCAGCATTTTCTGTTTGCTGCCATAATTCCTGTCGGGTATTAATTTCTTGAGAGTACACAAGTGTCTTCATATTTCCCCAAAAATAAGGTGGTAAGTAATCAAGGTGGTTAAATTATTAACGACACTCATGTGAAATAAGCAATTAAACAAAATTGGATATTTTAAACATTACCTTTAAATGCAAATATCTCGAAAACTACTCACTCTATCGCATTGAGACAAGAGGATGATATTTACGTAGAAAGTGACGAAGAATCAAAAAAACATGATGAAACGATTATTACGACGGTGGCGTAGATTGTAGGGGAATAAAAGAAAGTATCCATCCCTACCGCACGCCTCTGGTAATAGAGGAAAACTACCTTTTACCACTGTTTAAAGTAACCTAACATGTGTAAACTCTTTGCCAAATATTAACAAAAACTGTCAAAACTATGAGCTAAAATCATTTAGAATATTTAAAATAAAACACCCTATATCTCGGTTAGGCGAGGAATATTTTATTTAAGTGTTTTGGCTTAAATCTTCATATTTCGTGCTAAGATTTCTCCAGTTACTATATGGACAATTATTAATGAAACACCCTGTATACAGATCAACTGCGGTCATTCCTACTTAGCAACTTTGGTCTGTCATTATAGAAAACTTTCTACTCAGCACTTTTGCACTGTCATTTTATATCTACCAATTTTCATTAAAAAAATGATACTTCGTTAGGTACCAAAAATTATTTCAAATAATACCTGAATCAATTTTTTCAAGATTTTATTTAATGTTGCTTATTACCAAGGTGAGATGTCTGATGTTACACATCATATACCTATATGGGAATACTGCAATTACACTCGCTTTTTTTAGGTATCGCTACTAGACTCCTAAATACTAACGATTATGGAAAAATAATTTTTTTGGGTGCCTATTTTTACCTGATTCCCGTTCAAGTATGGCCAGGAATTAGATTGGATTTGAAGAGAAAACTGTACTTAACAATTCAAGGAACTTTATTAATTTTTATTATTTTGGGTATTATTGCGTATATTTACGAAAATTTTGATAATTTCAACAAATATTCTTACGCTATATGTGTTTTAAATGTACCCTTCACGGTAAGATCCATAATTTTTATATTAAACCAGCAAAAAATTACTGGAATTAAATTCCCATTTTTAGGCTTCATTTAAATTGTTCTACATGATATACGCCGGCAAAAAGTTAAAATATCTTTTAGACGAAATCATGTGTAAATTTTGGCCTTACAACGTTATAAACGAAAACGATTCTTACTTTATAACTTGTTTCAAATTTCACAATCTGACATGGCTTTCTGCATTGTTCATGGGTACGCTACATAAACTTTTACTGTGTACTACTAATGAGACCAATCTGTATAATACTTTTTATTTTTAGGAACATTTTACTGCGCTATGATGGTCCTAGCGCCCGTTTTTAACGAAGAGCGAACCTTACCTTTTCCCACGTCATTACCATTCAATTTTACTTCTTCTCCAACTTATGAAATCTTATATTCGATGCACCTTTTTACCTTCCAATTTTTAACACATTTCACAATAGCCGGAAATGATTTACTAATTTTGGCTTTCTTATTGGCCACCTCCCAACAATATTACATTTTACACTCGTGTTTCACTGCATTCGATACGGAAATTATGTCAAAAGTAAACAAAAATCTAAGAAGAATTTGTTCAGATCATTTAGAAGTGAAGTACGATGAAAAAAGGGAATTTTTATATAGATGCGTTAGACAACATCAAATGCTTTTAAGGTATATCATTTACTGAATAATATCAGCTTCTACGGTGATCACTTTTAGTTTTACAAAGGAATTAAATGCAACTTTAAATCCATTGGAATTAAATCAACTAGTTATAAGTATAATTGCTATTTGTTTCGGAATACTACGGATAACAAATATGGCAAGTACTTTAATTCAACAAATAAACAATATCAATGATTAATATATTTGTAGGGGACTACACCTTCGACAGACCTATTCAGTAGTTTCGCTTACATAACTACATATATAATCCAAATATCTATCGATTGCTATATTGGAACATATTTATACTATCAGGTTTGTGCTTTTATTTTGAAATGGGTTTAAATTGAGAGAAACAATTATTTATAGGGAAGTTTACTACCAAACTCTATATTCCATTGTAACTGGGAAAATTTAGAAGACATAAAGTTGAGAAAAGATTTATTGTTCGTTTTATTACAATCACAAAGAATTCCACAATTCAGTGCTTATGGTTTATACAACATGAATATGGAGTCATTTCTGAGAGTTCTTAAAGCAGCATTTTCTTTCTACACAATGATGTCGAAGGTTGGACAATAAATTATATTTAGCAAATATTTCAACTGTGCAAAATACTTATGGAATAAATTTTAAAAAGCAGAAATTTGTTTTACTAAAATCAAGAAAGGTGAAATTATTATAGAAAAATGCCTAATTATATTTATTTACACAACCATAACTAACATTTAGTACAAGTTATTTATATGTTAAAACCCAATTTTCGCATACACTCTTTATGTGCTTCAATAAGGTGCTTGCAGTTTTCCTCGCCGTTTTCAATAATACTAAAAAAGATCCTTGGTAATTGTGGTTAACGATAAATTATTATATAAACAAAATTGAATTATTTACCAAGCATCTCGAACTTTTTTCGTTTCAGGACACGCACAACATGGTTTTAATTTTTTAGGTTCGGTTTGTTCTACAACTGTAGCAGTAGATGCGGCTTCGACTTTTTCATTTAAATTGCCCATATTTATTATCACAATCAAATATTTTCTTTTTAAAATTTAGTTGATCAAATGTTAACCTAAATTATATAATTTCAAAATATTTCTTCTCCTCGGACTTCTTCTTTTTTTATCAAATACCAGAACATAGATAACCTACTGGTTCAGAACTGTACCGAGCTTGCACAATAGTTTCTTAGTGTGGTTCCAAACAGTTCCAAGCAGAGATAAGGGAGGTTCCAAGTATGTATAGTTAAGCAGAACCTAAGAGAACTAAACGAGGAGGCGATAACTAGAGGAGCATATTCCGTCATCTGCGCATGCGACTTTCTCGCTACGAGGGTCGCAACTCGCGGCTCTTACTTTTTTAAGAAGGGGAATGAAAAATAAGCATTCCATATACCCTTCACCTTAAAGAACCTTCAAGGAGAAGGGTGAATGGAATGGTTATTTTTCCTTCCCCTTCTTGAAAAAGTAAGAGCCGCGAACTGCGACCATCGTCGCATGCGCAGATGACTGAATATGCTCCTCTAGTTATCGCCTCCTAACTAAGCGACGTTCCAAACAGTTCGTAGCAGTTCTTCAGAATCCATTTTTATTTTAAATAAATTTTGTAATGGACTGTACATTCAAATTTACCGCCACTTTTTCAAATTAGTTTCTTCTAAACGAAGAGATGGCGATGAAATTTAGGTTGGTTCAGGCCTTAACATTGGAGCAAAGAATACACCAGTGTATTCTTTGATTGGAGTGTCTTATCTATCCGTATATGTGTTATCTATGGTTGTCTCTGGTTCCATAAAGATTAACAACAATAAAAATTTAAATACGATTATTATAATTGTTATGGAATTATTTGAAATAGTGGAATGTTACATTTTGCATAGATAACTAAACAAAATTGTCATCTCATTAAAATCATTCAACAATCAAAGATTCTGGAACTAAGAGTTCGCGTATTCACTCCAATCTGAACTGAGGTAACTTTGTAATTATTAATTTATATAAACGCAAAATGCAAACAATTACTTGCATAAAAAGGAAAGTGTCGTTAGAAAGTCCATCGTAAACAGTTACGAGTAAACGATTGTCTGTACAGGTCAACGTTCAGTTTTTTAGTAAGTTTGCATGATTTATTTATTAATTTATGCATGATATTACAATAGACTTTGATAAAACTTGAAGTTGAGTGACAATGTTGAAATTAATTGCTTCCCAGGTAGGTATATTAGACAAGATATTGCAAACACTTTAAATGGTTAAGAGTAAGTCATTAATTACTAAATTATTTTTTAAGTATCCATTATTTTCCGTCATAAATTAATAATTATATTTCCCTATTATATATTCAAATTAATTATACATTTTACCTTGTAGGTGTTAAGTTTCACATACAATCAACAAAATGAGTGTTGTAGAAAATGAGGTAAGCAAAAGGATCTTATATTGAAAATGTTAATAATAATCAAATTATTTTAGGATGGTAAAAAACGTACCAATAGTCGAGTTTTCTGTGATTATGTGAAAACCGTTTTATTAAAAATATTCCTATTTATGAGATATTACATAGATATTTTAATAGACCGCATATTTGGTTATTTCAATGATTCAAAAAGAGTACCGATTAAAAAATGCACCAATCCGATAATTCTAGAAAGTGCAACATCTCTAGCAAGAAAAATAAGAAAAGGGGAATTGAAATCTGAACAAGTTGTACAAGCATTTATCGATAGGATAAAAGAAGTCAATCCTATTCTAAATGCCCTTGTAGATTCAAGATACGAAGCTGCTTTAGAGGATGCAAGAAAAATTGATAAGGATATACAAAATGGGACCATTTCAGATGCTGATTTTAGAAAGAAACCATTCTTAGGTAAGTGAATTATTATTTATATTGATAGTATTTATTTTATATTTATTTAGGTGTACCTTTTACGACAAAAGAATCTACTGCAGTTGAAGGGTTATCATTTACCCTTGGAATAGTTAAAAGGAAGGGAAGAAAGGCTTTGTTCGATGCTGATTATATAACAAATCTTAAACAAGCAGGAGCAATTTGTTTAGGTAATTAAACTCTTGCTAGATAATTCTATGTCAATTTAATATCTTTTTTCCAAATTTAGGTGTTACAAATGTACCCCAATTGAATCTATGGACGGAAACTCATAATCCCATATATGGAATCACTTGTAATCCATATGATAATACAAGGAACGTAGGTGGTTCTTCAGGTGGGGAAGCCAGTTTGTTAGCTGGAGGTGGTACACCAATAAGTATCGGTAAATACTAAATATTTATAAAACCTTTACTTTATTTAAAATTCGTCCTTCCTGGGATTCTTTTTTTATGAATACATTTTACTTTAGGTACTGATATAGGAGGATCGGTTAGAATTCCTGCCTTTATGTGTGGAGTTTTTGGACATAAACCAAGTTCTGATATAATTTCAACAAAAGGTAAATATTTTAATTAAAAAAATGTTAATTTTTCCATTTAAAACACAACACTTGGTCATGAATTTAAGATTCTTGAAACATATTAGGTGAAATTACTTTTTTCAGGGACCACTTTTAGACTTGGTACTGAAGCACAAACTATCGTTGTCATTGGAATATTAGCCAGGCATTCAGTGGACATAGCACCTTTGCTAAAAGTCCTAGCTGACGTTAACGCTTCTAAATTGAAACTCGATGACAACGTTAATGTTAAAAATATCAAAATTAATTACATAAGGAATCCTAAAGACGTTTTAGTTTCCCCCTTTAGAGAAGATATGAAAAACACCTTCAACCGGTACTGTTTAATTTTAACTTTGTTTCTGTTTCAATCGAGCAACATAATTTATGACCAATCTTTACTAAACACCCAATATAATCAATTTCGTAATTATAATATTTACTCACAGTGTATATTTACGATGTTTGCAGGTATAGGATTTAGAACTGGCGAAGAAAAAACCACGATGGTGAATACCGGACCATTGACAAGGCACGCTGAAGATTTAACTCCAGTTTTAAAAGTATTGGTTGGTCAAAATGTCGATCAGTTGAAATTGGATGAGTCGGTCGATATTAAAAAAATAAATATCTTCTATATTTCGAATCCTAGAGATTGTTTTGTTAGTGTTTTTAGGGAAAACGTTAAGGAAACGTTTTTACGGTAGGAAGTGGTTTTTTTTTCTTCAATAAAACATTAAAATTGCTCTATTTTGGCAAAAATATCAAATATTCGACAGTTAACTTGTTGATACTAGACATCATTATTATGTGAAAAATTGCATTAGACATTAGGGAGGTTGGAGAATTGGTGGTTTTTGGAGTAGATCCTCCAGCATTTTAGAAAGTTGATTTGAAGATCTTTGAGAAGATCAAAGATTTCTTCATTGGAAATGTTTTTGTCGACATTGGAGATGACAAAGAAGAAGTTTGGGGGGTTGTTTTTTGCTGGAAGGTGTTTCCTGGAGGCAGGAGTTTGAGAGAGGAGAGATATGCATACCACTTTGCTGTCTCCTATGGCATTTCGGATTTTTGATTGAAGAGTTTTGTGGCAGATGTTCTTTGGAATTTTGAGAAGGGCAGTGGCGTTAGGATTGGCTTTAAGGTAAGAGATTTGGCCTCTTAGAATTTCGTTTCTGTTCAGAAAGAGGAAAAGCAGAATTTGGATGGGAGGTTTCGGAGATTTAGAGTTTGTAGTGGAGTTGTAGATGATGATGATGGGAAGGAGGTTTAGAAGAAGAAGAAATCTGAACTGAGGCTTCTTCGTTGATTTGGGAAAGTATGGATTCTCCATGGATTGAAGAGGCCTGGGAGGAGCGTGAAGAGTGTGTTTGAGAAGAGGCTGGAGACTAGGCGTAGGACCGAGCTCTCTGGCTTCATTTTGGAGGATGACTAAATTGTCTTGGAACATTTTAAGACTGGCTAACTGATCTGGAAGAAGATTAGAGGGTTCTAGGATGGGTCGTGGAATCGGTGATTCCATCAGAGGGCGTGGTTTGGAGGTTTTTGAGCTGCTGGAGGGTGTCTCAAAAGTTGTTTGGGTGGAAGATTTGGAGGTTGAAATACGGGAAATTCGTCTTCGTTATTGTATTTCTTTTTTCTAGACTTTGTTCTCGTTCTCGTCATGATTAAGAAGGGAAAGGTTTTTTATGCCACTGACTCACTGTATTTATTCGGTTTCACTCCATTACTGTTCTGGAACTGTCCGGGAGTTCTAGGCCATGGGGGATTTTCTTCAATCTCGGTTCGAGAATAATTCTTATGACTTCATATTAACCTACGCAACTAGTTCTGGGTAGTTCCAGATTGTTTTAAGAACAATCCAGAAAACTGGAATATTTTAAATTTTTATTTTATCAAATAATATATCCCCAATAAATAAGTTTTGCTTGATACAAAATATTGAAGCTTTTGATACACAGGTTTTTTTACTGTACTGTACAGAGTTTCTATGAGCTATTCTGTTGGCTATTAGATCAATAGCTTGGTCTTAAGAATGTCCTGATGAGACTTCTCCAATGAAAAGATCTCTTACACTTTATTTGAGGTCAATTGGCCAGCTACGATTCAGTCTTCTGTTGTTTGGTTCTTGGGTTAGAGGGTGTAGTAGTAGATTAGGATGGGTATCTACCTTTAGGTAGTGGTTATGGCTTCTTTCTTGTACTGTTGGGATACTGAGGTCTTGATGGATGAATTTGTTTGTGACGTACCATGGTGCATCAACTAGTGTTCGAAGGATTTTAGATTTTCCTCGTTGCATGAGAGCGATACTAGATCCCCATAATTCTATTCCGTAGGTCCAGATGGGTATGATGACTGCCTTATATATAAAGACACTTTATTTTGTAGTAAGACTGGCGATCTTCTTCCAAGTAGCCAGTGTAGTTCTCGGAACTTTAGGTTGATCTGCTTTCGTTTCTTGGCTAAGTGTTCCTTCCAATTCAATTTTGAGCCTAGGTGTAAATCCAAGTATTTGACACAAGAATAAGTTACAGGTATCACTATGTTATTAATCGGCTTTTTCTTAGTGTAAATGTTACGTGCTGGGATTTGTTTTCGATTATTTTTATTTTCCGTTGGTCGAACCATTCTTCGATTTGGAATAAGTGGTCTTGGAGATTGGCAGAAGCCATTATTGGATTGTCACAGTGACATCAGCAAATGTGTCTATCATAGTATATAGTCTGAGGTTGAGATGTCAGACGTATATATCAGGTACAGCACTGGCCCTAGGACACTACCTTGTGGAACTCCAGCTCTAATGGGTTGGAATTCAGAAGTCTCATCACTAACTTTTGTTCTGAAGGTTCGGTTTGTTAGATATGACAGGAGTAGAGTGAAATATGAATTTTGTTGACAGTGTTCGATTTTATTTAATAGACCTACATCGACTTTATCGAAAGCTTGGCTCACGTCCAGGAAGGCTACAGAGCAGTATTTTTTTTCCTCTATACTTATGTTAATACACAGGCATGAGAAAATTACATTGTAATTTATAACTTCCTTGTAAATCGATATTCTTTACATCCTCGTATTTTTTGGTCGTTGTACATACAATAACTTTTTCAACGCAATTTTATGTACCTGTAGTTGTTTGTTATAAAAACTGGCGATACGTTTTTTGGTAGTAAGAATGTCTCCAAGATGTTCATTCTTATTTTTTCATTTTATTTCGCTTGAAGAGTGAGAGAGAACCTGTAAATTTTTCTGATTTGTGTAGTTAGAGCTTTATGGGGGTTTGGTAAAGGTTTTTGTTTGGTCATTCAAATATCCAACCATCCGAAAAATTTCCAATTTTGTTGCAAATGTTCAAAAACTAAGTTTACAATTCTTTTTTTATGATTTTTTGTATATTTCTAGTGCGGTAAATCATTTTTCTGAAATATCGGCTACTAAGCCGGAAGAATTACATTTAGAAGGTACCAAATTCGGTGGAAAGTTATGGAAATATTGGATGGCACAAGAATCCGGTGTTAATTTTATGAAAGACATAACTGATCGTACAGGAGAGGTACCTTTCAAATTATTCTTTACAATTAAATCTAAATTACTTTAAAAAATTACACTTTCAGGCTCATCCTATAATAGACGCCATCAAATATTTTACCGTTGGTAGTGACTATACCTTATCAACCATATTTAACTTTTTAAACAAATTATTACCTTGCCCCAAAGATAAATGGGCCATAGAAGAGACTGAAAAATTGAAAAAGCAGCTACTGGTAATAAACTAAATTTTATTTTACGATGGTAAGTCGATAAGTTCTTCTATAGTTCAACTATTTTTAGGATAAACTAGGAAACAACGGCGTTCTTCTATATCCTTCGGCACCGTTTACGGCGGGATATCATCATACTTCCTACTTGAGACCGTGGAATTTCAATTTATTCGTTCTTTGGAACGTACTGAAATTTCCAGTAACGCAAGTACCGTTAGGTCTCAGTAACGGACTACCGGTTGGCATTCAAGTTGTAGCCGCACCTTATCAAGATCATTTGTGCATAGCCGTAGCCAAAGAATTAGAAAAAGCTTTCGGCGGATACGTATTACCATTCGCGACTGCTTAAATTGTATTTTTTTAGGAAAAAATAAACGAAATATTAAAATTTTTGATTTTATGCTTTCCTCCTCCAACTTCCATGTCAAATTTCCCTGCTATAGAATAATAAATAGATTTTTTTAATGGGAATAAATAAAATTTTTCAACGTTAAAATTTCAATACTAAACGCGTACATTGAAAATTTTCAAAAGGGGTCCTCTTGTTTTTTTTTTGACACAATTAAATAAAACTGATTAGAAACAGAAACCTTATTTACATTTATTTTTGTTTATACAATCAGACATAATTTAAAGCACAAATAAAATACCACTATTCATCATCTGATATGCGACATGAAGTATTTAAAGACTCCACTATGGAATTTAATTTGTTCGTTGTATTAGACCTGATAGCAGACAACATATTTTCCATTTTCTTTTGCTTCTTCCTCTTGGTTTTGTCTTTCTTTTTCTTGTAATCAGCTTTTGTAACAGATTCATCTAGATATTTCCTCTTTTTTACATTGACGAATTTTTCTTCATCTTCACACATCTCGTTTTGAAGGTTTTGTAAAAATAATACCGTCGAAGTGTTCTGTTTGGCTTCTAGCTTCCTTTTCTTTTTTAATTTCTTTCGTTCGGCTTTCGAAAGATCATTTATATTAAACTGTCCTACTTCAAAGCTCTTGTGATTGTCAGAATAGTTATTGTTGTTGTTCTTGATGTCTTGTTCGATACCTTTTTTAAAATAAGAAACTTACTTCAAATAAACGCATAGAAATTTAAAATAAAAAGAAAAATATCTAAAGATTACCACCTACCTTCATCTGAACCGCTTGCAACTGCTTCTATTTGAAGATCATTACTATCGTCTTTAATTGAACCTCCTTCACTTTCAAAACTAGTATCAAGATCTACGTTATAAATTGGTGCTACTGTAACAGTTTCACTGAAAGTCACATTTTTTCGTTTTTTCTTCTTTTTAAGTCCATTTGACGAAGTGCTTTCCATACTGTCTTCTACAATTGGTATATACTTGTCTTTGCTTTCTTCTTTTTGTTTTTTTAATTTTTTCAGTTTCTTTTCTGTAGAAACTTTCTCAGGATCACTATCAGACAGAGTAACTTTTCTCATTTTTTTCAACAGTAACTTTTCCTGTTTTTCTATCCTAGATAACTTTCCCCCTATAAAACAGTTTATATAACAATTTAATTAAAAACTAGATTAAGATAAAGCAAAAAATCATTCTAAAAGCAAAGCATTACTTACTGTCATGATATTACTATTTTGATAGGATTCATGACATTGTCAGTTATGTTACACAGTTGTCAATAATTTTATGTTAGTTGTTCTCTGTAGAATAAATTGTAGTGAATTACGACGGATTACCTTTAAAATACATTAAGAAGTACCGTTTAACAATTAATGAAACAAAATCAAGATTTTCCCTCAAATCGATTTGCATTCTTAGGTATTTAATATGCAACAAAACTATGAAGCCGGACCCAGAACGACTTAAGCCTCTCCTGAATTTACCAGTACCTGATACTACACCTTCTCTTCGAAGAATTCTAGGAATGTTTGCACACTACTCTAAATGGGTTCCTAAATTTTCCGAAAAAATTCCTCCGCTAGCACACAGCACAAGTTTTCCATTGTCTGAGAAAGCAATTTCGGCATTTAGACAGCTCAAACAAGACATATCCACTCTTCGATTTCTTCGATTGATGACGACGCTGTGTTAACTGATGCCTCGGAGTTTGCAATAGCTGCTCAATTATCCCAATCAGGAAGACCAGTCCCATCTTTCTCAAGAACCTTGTCCTCTCAGGAACAAAAGCATTCGTCAGTTGAAAAAGAAGCGTACGCAACAGTAGAAGCACTGAAAAAGTGGCGACATTTTTTAATTGGCAGACATTTTCAGCTCATTACGGATAAGAAGTCAGTGGCATTTATGTTTAACAACAAGTCTTTGTCAAAAATCAAAAATGAGAAAATTCAACGTTGGCGTTTGGAATTGTCATGCTACAAGTATGATATCGTTTACAGGCCAGGAAGTCAAAACACGGTAGCTGATGCATTTTCCCGTATTACTTCTGCAACTATGTCATCGGCTGATCAAAAGAAATTATTTGATTAACATTTTTCTTTGTGTCACCTTGGTATTACCCGGTTTTTCCATTGGATACGCTGCAAAAATCTGCCTTATTCTGTGGAAGACGTTCGTCAAATTACCTCCTCATGTCCTGTTTGTGCTGAAATTAAACCAAAATTTCACAAAAATGAAGGAACGTTAATCAAAGCCACCTCACCATTTGAACGTCTCAATTTGGATTTTAAAGGTCCTTTGCCTTCATCTTCAAGAAATAAGTACTTACTAACCGTTGTTGATGAATTTTCCAGATTCCCATTCCCATGTTCCGACATATCATCCTCTACAGTTATCCAATGTTTGCGTCAAATATTTTCTATATTTGGCACTCCGGCATATGTTCATTCTGACCAAGGTACCTCTTTTATGTCTCGTGAACTTGAGTCATTTTTAGAGTCTCACGGAATTGCTTCAAGTCGCACAACTCCCTATAATCCTCAGGGTCAGTGCGAACGATTTAATGGAATTATATGGCAAACCATCCAGTTGGCTTTAAAATCTCAAAATTTGAAAATCAACCAGTGGGAGCAGGTCCTAGTGGATTCTCTTCACTCTACTAGATCTCTTTTATGCACTGCTATCAACTTGACCCCACACGAACGCATGTTTAACATGTGAGGCGCTCAACTTATGAATCATCGATTCCTACATGGCTAGCTGCACCAGGACCAGTGCTATTAAAGAGATTCGTCCGTTTGAATAAATACGAACCTTTAGTTGATGAAGTCCAACTCCTAGAAGCCAACTCGGAATACGCCCATATCTGATTGGAAAATGGAGAAGAAAAGAGAGTTTCCACTAGGCATTTAGCTCATCGAGGAGACACATCATTAACTTATTGCGATGAAAATTCTGTCAGACAAAATCAAGACCAAAGCATTCAAGAAAGTCAAGACCAAAGCATTCAAGAAAATCAAGACCATCTCATTCAAGACCAACACAGTCAAGGCGCAGTACTGAATATCGATAGGCCAGTTAGGTCACGAAGGCGTCCTCAATATTTAGAAGACTTCCTCGAGAAATAAGAAGGCGGGAAGAATGTCATGATATTACCATTTTGATAGGATTCATGACATTGTCAGTTATGTTACAAAGTTGTCAATAATTTTATGTTAGTTGTTCTCTGTAGAATAAAGCCTTATTTTAAAGGTAATCCTTCGTAATTCACTACACTTACCTAATTTTAAACCGTGACGAGCTCCTTTGTGAGCTGTTCTTCCACCACAAGCAGCAAATAGTTCTTCGTCAGTCATAGATTGAAAACTAGTTTTTTTATTTTCAGAAAAACTTGGAACGTCATAGTGCTCTACTTTATCCCCTGATAATTTGGTAGTTTTCAAGAACGATCCATATTCCAAGCTACTATTTCGCTTAAACTCTCTAACGGAATATGCTTTTGTTGTAATTTCTACAGACTCGGAAGTCTTAAGTTTCATTTTTATTTCGTTGTTGTCAAGTTCAATGTTTATGTTGTCAGCTGCATTATTGAACACTTTTTCCCACCAGTTATTTGTAAATTGTTCACCAACATTGTGACCTATGCCTGTGTTATCAAATTTAAGTTTTGGTTTAAGTGCTACCGATATTCCGTCTTCATTTTTCCCCAAACCTTTGCCTTAAAAATTAAGTGGATTATTTTGAATGGAAACTAATATTTAATAACTTACCTTCAGACCAGCCGTATTTTTCTAACTGTTTACGAGCGAAATCCATTGCAGATATATTTTGTTTAATTTTTCAACATGCCGTTTTTTGCATTTTTAAGTTATCAATGTCAATTGTCAATTAAATGCAAATGGAGTCGAGAGTGTTGCCAACACCAAAATGTGAAATTATACGATACTGAAAAAATCGAGCCCTAAGAATCGATTCATTGAAAATATTTGAAGGTCATAGCTGAACTGCCAACCGTTTTCTGATTATTTTTATAAAATTAACTAGTTATGAATTTACAAATCCCGATTTCCATGGGAAAATAATATTACACTTTATAACGCAAATTTATTATAAAAATACACTGAAACTAAACCCAAAGCAATACAAATACAAATAAGTGTCACATATAGATGCAGGCGATTCTGAACCCAATTTGATATAGTTTTAAGTTCAAGATCGTCTGTTGTGTACCCCTTATGCGTACATGCGCGGTGTTCGATTCATCGATTCAGTCATTCACCCATCGAATATCGCGGCTATTATTCGAAATCGATTATAATTTCCTCATATTATGAAAAAAATGGAAATGCCATTTATATGGTATATGTGAAAGATAAATGAATAATGCAAAAATATACTATTATATACGGATTTTTATTAGAGTTAGAAAATTATACGCACTCTATATAGTCCAAAGATACGAAAATCGTATAATTATACGCCAATTGGCAAAAGTATGTTCAGAGTGTCCGGTTGTGTTCCGTACATTTCACGGGCACTATTTGAAGATATTTCTAGTTGATCATAAGTTAAAATAGAAGCTTATACAGTCTCTTAACTCGCACCTTTTATTTAAATAAGAACTAAATTTACCATTTATTTTAAATATTTTAATTTACAGTGGTTGTGTTCCAAGGCCAAACATGTCAAAACCTAACGTCAGCTCTGCTTCTTTTTTTGTGTAACTTTAAAAAGATTGAGTAATTTGTGCCGATTCATAAGCTTGATATTCCTTTCGCCAACTACGGCATTTTAATCGAGAAAACCATCCTCTATATTAAACTAATCTTACATTACAGCCTTTTTAAAGAAATTGCTGGCCTTTGTTGAATAATAATTGCGCATGCGTTTCGGACATTTTCACTGCAACTTTCCGACTTGAAAAATATAGAAATGTTTCTAATTTTCAATAGTAATAATTATTTTCAATTGGTCAAATTATTTCCGGAAATTTTTGAAATCTTTAATTATGCACCTGTCAACTTTTCCATCAATTAATCTGACCAATAGCGTTAGAGTTCGTGATTCGTATTTCATTGTTATATGAACTTACCTTTACTTCTAAAATTATCTGCCGACCTTCTTAGCGCCGTTCGGCAATTAACTCCGAAATGGAGAGTGAAACGAGTGGAGCACAAGCAGATTTCTCGTAGAAAGAAACTGTCAAACGAGGGACATCTATCAAACGTCAAATTCAAACAAATGTCATTCGGTGTAATATTTTTGTGGTTATTTTTATTAAATACATAAGAATTTCATTTTTTGGCCTGTAATCGAAATGCGCAATTGGAGCAACTCTTTTCACACCACTCCACAGTAAACGAACGATTTAAATACTTCTCCTTTTACTCGTTCTGTAATAACCGAACGGTTTAAAGAAGGGAGGAGTGCTCGGAGTAGCATTGCCGAACGGACCTTTTAAAATTATTGTGATAATGTCAATTGTCAAAAAAATCTTGGAAATTTGCAACAAACAGGCTCAAATGTAAAATTGGATTTTAATTTTGCATGCAATTTATATTGCCTGCAATGGAGTTGCTGCCAAAAAGACTGTAATGTAAGATTTGTTTAAAACTTTAAAATGGTTGAAATTATAACATTTATGTAGACAGTCCTTTGATTAATTATGATTATTTATGCTGTTTGCCATTAATTAACAGTACTGGGAATTAAACTTCTAACACAATGTTTTAAAAATGTTTATTTTGGTCTTAATTATAATTATAAATTGAGTAGTTCTAATCCTCATAAACCCAAGCTTTGGAAGTAGATGTCCATGAAACTAATTCTTTCTCGTTAAACCACAAATTAATTTCTTTGTTAGCTGAATCTACGGAATCTGATCCATGGCAGATATTACGACCAACTTGAATACAGAGATCTCCTCTGATGGTGCCAGGGGCGCTATCAGCTGGGTTGGTATTACCAAGAAGCACACGGCCAGTTTTTACTGCACCCAAACCTTCCCAAACCATGGGTACGACTGGACCAGATTTCATATACTTAATTAGACCAGGGAAAAATGGTTTGCTAGACAAATCTGCATAATGTTTCTGGAGAAGATCTTCTGAAGGCTATAACAAAATAAATTTATTGAGTACATTTAATAAGTAAAAGTTCGAAAATATTTTATAAAGAGTTCTGGCAGTTTGCCATTTTTTTCATTATAATTTACAACCCTATTAAGTAATTTAAAAACTGTCACAATCAACATAATTTAATTATTAAAAGGATTATTGCATAAATGGTTAAATCTTGTTATCATGAATACAAAAAATTCTAATAAATCAATATACTTAGTAGAAGTAAAATAAATGATGACCTTGCCACGCCACGCCGACTTATTCAAGTTGAAAAACAATAATTACTATTTACTTACCGACAAAAATTTCAGAGCTACTAAACGGAAGCCTTTTTGTTCAAATTTTTTAATAATTTTTCCAACAAGCCCTCTTTGGACGCCATCAGGCTTAATCATAATAAAAGTTCTTTCGGAATTGGCAGCCATTGCTCTAACAAAATAATAAAAAATATACAGAAGAACACCGATCATACAACCAAGAGAATCGGATGGAAAGTGGAAGGTGGAAGATAAAAATGTGGAGGTGGAGGTTTTTGTTCTTGAAAAACACGCGACCGGCTAAACACGAACGAACTTCAGAGTTCAAGAAAGCAGCTGACTACAGAACAAAATATCTTCAAGGGCTTAGGATTTGTAGTTCTGTGATTGTACTCATAAGTGGTTACATATAAAACCAAAGAATACACCAACAAATGGTGTATTCTTTGCCAAAACTATTATGGTGCAGATTCCACGATATTCCTCTGATATTCGCGCATCTTTTATACGGGAAAAGAACAATGAAAGATAAATTAATTATGCTATTCTCGAACACTTTCATCAACAACTAAACAAGATTACATTTCCGAACGCTCCCGATGACAGATGACAATTGTGTCAAAAAAATTATTGTTTTGTGATTTGTGTAAAGTGTAGATTCGACGCCATCCATTTTGTAGTTGAAATTTTTCACATTTTTAAACAATATTTTATCAAATAAATAACCACCTATTATTTTTATAGTTCAAAATGGGAGAAGAGAAAGGTACGGTATTTAAAATTAGTTTCAATTAGTAAACATGCTCTATAGTTTTCGCTATTAGTTTCTATCCTTAACTTAATTGGCTTTAACAATGTAATACATTGCTTGCTACCGGTAGTAAACTTTGGTGAGAGTTTATTTAAGATTTTTTTTTTTAGATGGTAAAGAACGAGATCGTAGCAGGGAAAGAAATGATCGAAGAAAACGTTCTCGTTCCAGAGAACATAGACGCCGGTCCCGCTCAAGGAGTAAAGAACGTATTAGGAGAAGGAGTCGATCCTCTTCGAGAGGCAGACATGGCGGCACAGGTTTTTCCAGAAGACGAAAGCCTTCCCTATATTGGGATGTCCCACCACCAGGTTTCGAACACATTACACCTCTTCAGTACAAAGCTATGCAAGCAGCCGGTCAAATTCCAGCTAATATAGTTGCAGATACACCTCAAGCTGCGGTTCCTGTAGTGGGATCGACAATTACAAGACAGGCGAGACGTTTGTATGTTGGTAACATTCCATTTGGAGTAACTGAAGAAGAAATGATGGAATATTTCAACCAACAAATGCACTTGAGCGGCTTGGCTCAAGCTGCAGGAAATCCTGTATTGGCATGTCAAATAAATCTTGATAAGAACTTTGCATTTTTGGAGTTTAGGTCAATTGATGAAACAACACAAGCTATGGCTTTTGATGGTATTAACTTTAAAGGTAAAATAAACTATATAATCTAAAATTGTTACAATATAATTTATTTCTATTTATAGGTCAAAGTTTAAAAATAAGAAGACCTCACGACTACCAACCGATGCCAGGTATGTCTGAAAATTCAATCAGCGTACCTGCTGGTGTTATTAGCACAGTTGTACCGGATTCCCCTCATAAGATATTTATAGGAGGTCTTCCTAATTATCTTAATGAAGATCAGGTAAGTTGTGTTTTTTGTATGAGAGTTGTTTGAATGGAAGCAAATGTTATGAAAGATTTTGTTATATTTTCCCCCCATAATATATGGACACCAACCAACAGTCAGAGTTCTTTAAGTGGTAATTTTTTTCTCTAAGGTTCCATTTTTTACAGCCTTTACAGATTACAAGGTTCTACAGAATTGTTCAGCTTTAAAAACATTTTCAGCCTCTCTTACAGATTGTTTTTTTAGTGTCGGAAGCCTCAAGTAAACATTTTTTTAAACACTTTTGTTTGACTTGACAATAATTTTATTATGATATTTGTGAATTGGAAGACTGGGATGGCATATGAACTACTTTAGGTAAAGTTTTGAGATTATTTTGGGAAAAACTATTGTGGATTTGATTTTTAACAGTTGCAATGTTATTTTTTTTGGGGTTCGTAAAAACTAAATATCCAAATATTATTGTTTAGTATCAGACTTGAGGTGTTTAAAAAAATTGTTGCTACTTTTTACAGGTTTACAGGTTTTCACAGGAAAAAGAAAAGTTTGTTTTTCAGGACACTAAGAAATAAAAAAAAGTCAATTTTCAGCATTTCCTCTTTCAGTTTTTTTTTATTTCAGCTCGAGGATAAATCAAATTGGATTTTTTTAAACTTTTCAGGAATTTCAGCTTATTCAGATCAAATACAATGAACAAAAATCTATAGAGCGCTTCTAACGTCTCTTATATTTTTGACCAACTTAACTAACATAAAAAGATCAAATATCTTCGAAAAAAATATTCCACCTTACAACTTACTAGTAGTTCCTTAAAATAAATATAATGGTGTTAGATCTGGAAACGTAGGAGGTCACTCACTACTCTATCATCCAAATATTCTAATTTTCTTTACGATTCCCATTGTTATATCGTTAGTTATTGAATAAAAAATTCCTTTTTTTTTGGTTTTTAAATATAAGAGATTTTCGTCACGCACTATAGTTATATTGGATAGTTGTAGCATTCTTTATAGCAAAAAAAAGTCTGTAATATCTGATATATCTGCTTTTTTTTTGCCCTGTAGCTAGGGTTATCAACTCGATGCGTTTGAGTGTTTCTGCAAACAAATAAACCTGAACACCCTGTGGAAAAATCAAGGCAAGTCAAGTAATGTCAACGCTTGATAGCGATTTAATGTCATTTGGCTTAATTCTGACTGACTTGGAGGCTGTTTAAATAAATAATTGTGATCGGTGATACTATATTATCGTTTTCTTCATAATGTTATATATACAGGGTGGCCAGATGATAAGTTGTAAACTATTTAGGAGAACAAAATTGACTTTTAGCTAAGATCCTATGATTATTTTTCTGTAGATGTTGAATATCTATTATAGAAAGACTTGGGGGGTGAATACAAAGTGTTGTCCAAAAAGTTTCTTATTAACAACTTTGGTTTTCATCTCTCCACCCTGTATACTTTATGCGTCGACCTTGAATATTTAAAATATTCGAAATTATAAAAAATTTAATTGTTTTTGATAAAATGAAGGTGAAACATAGAAAGAAAAAAGTCATTGTCGTGATCTTGATGATGGTTTGTTTTTTATGATCATTTTTGGGGTTGATTAGTTTGGTATTTTTTCAAAAAATCATAACCTATCACCGTTATTATTGTATTACACAGCCACGAAAAGTAAGTTACTATATAAATTATTTAATTTTTTAAATTTTTGTACGCCCAAAATCAAAATGTTCCAATGTTAACAATGAATGAAAATCATTTTTTCCCCAAGTAAATTGAAACTTTTTAATTTTGGGTTGATGGTATTTGGGAAATTGATAAAATTCATTGAAAAGTTTCAATTGTGTAGGTCAAGGAATTGCTGATGTCGTTTGGGCAATTGAGGGCTTTCAACCTCGTCAAAGACACCGCTTTCGGCTTAAGCAAAGGCTACGCTTTCGCCGAATACATCGACATTACAATGACAGATCAGGTAAGTCATTTTGCTTGAAAAAGTTTTTTTAATTCACTATGGGAGATAAAATGTCTAACAGGGCCCGTATTCTTAAGGGACTAGTGAGAATCTCACCATGAGGTTGGCGTATTACTGGTTGCGTGATACGAGAGAGATTCAATCTCTAATGGTTCGGACCTAAACCGGTGAGATGCCAAGAAGCGTGCGTATTGGATAAGGCCGGCGTAATTAACTGTTTTTAAATTTTTATTACTTCATTTTGCATCAGAGTTTCTAGTACTTCTTCCATTATTTTTCTTAGTTTTATTTTATTCACTGAGTTGTATTGCTTCAAATTTTAGTTTGGAGTTTACCAGGCAGGTTGCCAAAAAATTGTGGCAATAAGTTGCTGAGCAATTAAACTCGGTGATTGGAGGGGTTAAAAAAGACTGTTTGAAGTGGCGGAAGGTTTACCCGCCGATAAAAAATCTCTTGTGCAATTTTGTAACATTTCAATATATTCTAGACCTGGCAAGATTATAAAAAAAAATATATATATTATCAAAAACCCAATTACCATAGTGTATGGTGTAGGGTATACTTTTACAATTATACTTGTTTCAACTACATAGTATTATGCTTAAGACATATATCCATTTTTTCATCGATGCTTTGGTCCAGATAGAATTTTATTCATGTACAAATTTAGCCCATTGTTTTTTATCTTTTGCCATTGTTTTTGCCTCTGTCCATGTTTTTCCTTTTTCTTGTAGTATGCCTACCATAACACCATCCCATGTTTGTTTTGGTCTTCCCTTTTTCGTTCTTTTTTGTATTTTTGATTGCCATACTTTTTTAACTGGTCTTGTATCGTTCATTCTTTGTAAATGTCCCCACCAGCTTAATTGTCTCTTTTCAATAAACTTGAGTGTTGATTCTATGTCAAGGTCTTCTCTTATTTTCGTATTTCTTAGTTTGTCTTTCTTTGTGACTCCTTTAACTCGCCTAAGATACTTCATCTCAACTGCTTGTATTCGACTCTTTTGTCTCTTTGTTAATACCCAAGATTCACATCCGAATGTTAATATTGGCCGGTAAATTGTTTTAAATACATTTAACTTCGTTTTCTTGGAAATCTCTTTTTTATTTATAAATGTCGAATTCATCGTGTGATAAAGATTCATCGTTTTTTGTACTCTATTGGTAATTTCGACTTCCTGCGTTCCATTTTCTTCTATTTCTACTCCCAAGTATTTATATCTTCTAACTTGCTCAATTTTTATTCCATCTAATTGTATATTCAAATGTTTTTGTTGCGGTCCTATAACCATAACTTTGGTTTTGCTTTGATTAACTGTCATTCCAAATTCTTCAGATACCGTGCTCCATATTTCCATATTCTTTTGTAAATCCTTCTCTTTCCCTGCCATAATTATTAAATCATCTGCAAAAGCTGCTTCTGATATATCCACTCTTCCTAAATGTCTGTATCCAACGTGTAGTTTTGCCATTTTGATTGACGATTTTTTAATTATTTCATCAATAAAAATTGTAAATAATAATGGACTTAGTCCCCCTCCTTGCCTTAATCCTTCTTGTGTTGAAAATGATTCTGATGCTTTATTTTTGTATATTACACAATTTCTATTATTTTTGTAAATGCTTTTGATTATGTCTATTATTTTGTAGTTTACCCCCCTTCCTTCTAGTACTTTCCATAACTTCTCCCTTGGTACTTTGTCAAAAGCTTTTTCCATATCTATAAATCCCATATATACCTCTTTTTCTTGTTGTGAGAACTTATCAATTATCTGTTTCACCGTAAATATGTGGTCTTGTATGCTTCGCCCTCTTCTAAATCCACTTTGCGATTCTTCGAGAGTATTTTCTATCAGTGGTCTTAGCTTACTGTCTATAATATTCTCGTAGACTTTCATAGCTGTACTAAGTAGATTTATTCCTCTATAATTATTGCAGTCTTGTCTATCCCCCTTTTTATATATTGGAACTATTAAGGCTGTCTTCCAATCTTCTGGAATCTGTTCTTCACTCAAAGCAGTGTTGTATATTTTCGATAATATTTTTGTTCCTGTTTCCCCTAAATTCTTGAACATTTCTGATGTTAATTTATCAATTCCTGGAGATTTTCCATTTTTCAATTCATCTATTATTTCCTGTAATTCTTTTAGTGTTACAATGTCTTTATTTTCTATTATTGCATCCTTTTTTTTGTTAATGTCCTGAACTTTGTCTGCTCCTAGTAATTCCTCAAAATACTCTTTCCATCTATCAATTACTTCGTTTTCATTTCTTAGTATATCTCCTTTTTTTATTTTTTATCCAGGTTATTTCTTGTGTTTTTTCCTTTCTTAATGACTTCAATGTTTTGTAAAACAGTTTTTGATTTGATTTACTATTGCTTTCCATTTTTTCGCCAAATTCTTTCCACTGATTTCTTTTAGCTACTGCTACCATCTCTTTTACATTTTTCCTCTTCTCTTTGTACATTTCATAGTTTTCCGTTGTTTTGTTATTTATATACATTTTCCACGCTTCTTTTTTTTAATTTTACTTTTATTTTAATTTCGTCCGTCCACCAAGCTGTTTGTTTTTTCTTATTAGTTTTTTTGCTACAACCACATATTTCTTTAGCGGTTTCCAATACGGTTTTTTTGAAATAATCCCACATTTCTTCTAAATTACCATTTTTCATTATATCACAATTATTTAAGAACTTTCCTGATAATGCTATTTTGTATTTTTCTGCCATATCTTTGTTTTGTAGTTTGTATGATCTGACCGATTCATATTCTATTGTTTTTTCTAATTTTTGTCTATTATGGTTTGTAATTTCTACTTGTTCTCTTATTTTTGTTACAAGTAAATAGTGGTCACTTCCTATTTCCGGTCCTCTTCTAACTTTGGTATCCAATACTTCCTTTCTATTTCTCTTTTCCACTAATATATAATCTATTATTGACCTTTCATTTCTGCTTTCCATCACACTTGTATATTTATGTATGTCTTTATGTTGGAAAAATGTATTAGTTACAATAAAATTGTGTAATATGCAAAAATCCAGCAGCCGTTCTCCATTATTATTCCTAAATGTTTCACCATGTTTTCCTATTACTGCTCTATAAATGTCATCTTTTGTTCCCACTCTGCTATTCAAATCTCCAAGTATAATTATTTTTCCTTTTGCATTTTCTGTAGCCATAGTTAGATCTTCCCAAAACCTATCTTTATTTCCTACTGTATCGTCTTCATTTGGTCCATATACAATTATTATAGTTTTTGTGTTCATATTTTTATCTTTCATTTCCATCATCAATAATCTTTCCGACCATCCCCTCCATCCAGTAATTTGTTCTTCTAAGTTTCTATGTATTATGCATGCAACTCCTGCTGCTGCTCTTTTCTCATTTTCAATACCACTATATATGAGTATATGGCCATTATCCATTTTCACTATCCCCTGTCCTTTTTTTTTGTCTCTGTTATAGCTAGTATTCTCAAGTTTGTATTTTCAAACTCTTCTTCTAATTCTTTTTCTTTTCCTAAAATACTTCTTACATTCCATGTTCCAATTCTCCACATTTCCGTTGCTGATTTTACTTTATTCATATCCAATTCCGTTGCTGTGTCTTTTTCTCTGTTACCATGAATATCTGTTTCTTTATTTAGTTTTTTGAATGTATTTTTTCCAGTATTCTCATTCTATTTGTTTCTTTATCCCATCTCCATTCTTGCCCATTTACCGTTACCTTATTGTATCCCGTTTTTACGTCTTTTCCCTTTTGACTTTCTAATTTTGCAAACATCCTTATCTCTTTTTGTTTTTCTCTTTCCTTCTTGGTCATATCATTATTTATAAAAACTCTTTCTTCTTTCCTCTCCTTTAATTTAGCTTTATTTGCCATAATTTTTTCTTTATCAGCTTCTTTTTGACATTCCACTATACACATTTTCTTCCCTATCTTGTTAACTGCTTTAGGATCGATATTTATTTTTAGTTGTTGACTCAAAAAGTTTCTGACATTTTCTACCAATTTCGACGGCTCATTAGTATCAAGTTTTAATCCATTTATCATCACATTATTCTTTCTTCTTTCTTTATCTATAATTTCCATTGTTGTTTTAATCTCTTCCATTTCTGTTTTCATTTCTGCATTTTCTTTTTTAATTGCTTGGTTTTCTTTTCTTAATACTTCGTTTTCAACTTTCAACTTTAATATTTCCTCATTAAACAGAGCCTGTTGATCTTTGGTTTCTTTGATCTCGTTTTTAATCAGTTGTAGCCAAAGAGGGGTAAAACAGAAAAGGAATGATAGGTACTGGCGGTGGAGCCTCTCACCTAGTGGGAACAGCAAATTTTTAATAAACAAGAAAAGTATGGTCAAGTTTGTTTAGCGACGTTGCCAGTTGGGCGGCTGAATTTTCCTCTTTATTCTTACACATCAACTACTTTAAAAAATATACAAAAACATAACTTGCATGCTTGAATCATGATATATGTAATAACGGTAAAACTGGTATTAAGTAATTGAGAACAATTTGCGTAGAAGTCTGACAACAATGCAGATCTCACTATTTATTCTTTTTAAAAATACGACAAATATGGAACTCTCATGTTTTAGGCAACCCTGCAATACACCAATCTCATGGTGAGATTCTCACTAGTCCCTAAGAATATGGGCCCTGGTGTTAATTTATTTGTGATTTCACTTCTGTCGGTTAAGACATATGTCAAAATATTGGTATAGAGTGTCCCAAATTAATATGTTGAAAATTTTCATTTTAACAGGCAATAGCAGGTCTAAACGGTATGCAACTAGGAGATAAGCGTTTGATCGTGCAAAGGGCAAGTGTTGGAGCTAAAAATACTACAGTACTACCGGCGGTGCAAATACAAGTTCCAGGTCTTAGTTTGGTGGGTGCTTCCGGTCCCGCTACTGAAGTTTTGTGTCTTCTTAATATGGTTAGTGTGTGGGTCTGTCTAACGAAAGAATTGCCGTTAATTTTTCTTCTTTTTTTTTATTTGTTTTAAATTAGGTTACGCCTGATGAACTTAAAGACGAAGAGGAATACGAAGATATTCTTGAAGATATTAAGGAGGAGTGTAATAAATACGGGGTGGTTAGAAGTATCGAAATACCTAGACCGATTGAAGGTGTTGAAGTACCTGGTTGTGGAAAAGTACGTTACGGAATTGGTTTTTATTTTTGTTTTTTATACCAAAAATGTTTTGTTTCTTTCAGGTTTTCGTTGAATTTAATTCTGTGTTGGATTGTCAAAAGGCGCAGCAAACGCTTACCGGTAGGAAGTTTAGCAATCGCGTGGTGGTTACGTCCTACTTCGATCCGGATAAATATCACAGAAGGGAATTTTAGTTTGTGTATTTTTTTTGTATTTAATTATTAGAATGTAATGTTTATTGAAGTAATGATTTGTTTAGATCTTCATTGAGTAAATATATGTATTGAAAATTGTTATTTTTTAACCCTAGTATCCCCAATAATCTAATACCCCCCAAAATACAGCAATTTAAGAAAAAAGAGCAAATTAATTGAACGTTTTTGGGCTGAGTGCGGTCAAATTTAGTTTAAATTGAAAAAAATTCAAGATTCTAATCTATAGATTATTTTCCTTGAGCCGGCTTTGACAGTTAAAAATACCGCACAAATTCAGTTTTGTTTTTTGAATACATATTGATTGCACCTCGTATCATAACTCGTTAATATTATATCAACACTGGCCTTGAGCCGGCCCTGACAGTTGAAAATACTGCGCAAATATATTATTTTTAGCACCGTCAAATTTTTATTTGTTATGAATTCATTGCAAGATAAAAAGAAATCGTTATCAACAACTATGAACAGGAATTTCTATAACGAATTCGTATAATATACAGGGTGGCCGGACGAAAACGAAACAGAGCCATTATCAGGAACTGCGTCAACGTTTAAAAAAAACGCAGAGACCCGTCGATTTTTGATCAAAGGGGGACACTTTTTTCCGGTATTTTTAACTTCGCTACTTTCACCCCCTAGCAGGGGTAGGCATCTCCTCGAAATATTTAAATGACAGGGGTCGAGTAAGGTATCATTTTAGAGCCCTTTTAATTCTCTTTACAACAAGCCGAAATAAAAATAGAAGAGTCCAAAAAGCAAGTAATCTTTATTATTCTATGAATAAAAACAACTAAATTAAAGGTCTTTAAATCTGTTTACAGACCAGTGTTAACGCATGGCTGTGAATCTTGGATACTTAATAGAACACAAAAGAGTAAAATAAAGCGGCTGAAATGAAGTATCTAAGACGAATATAAGAGGACTAACAAAAAAAGATATAATAAGAGAACTAGAAATACAGCCAATTTTTTGTAGTATTTGAGGAAAGTCAATAACTGGGATGGTGGGGACATTTGCAGCATATATGGAGGAGACTAGATTAACTAAAAGAATCTGGGAAGCGAAAATTCACAAGAATAAAAAGAGAGGTAGACCCAGGAAGACTTGGGATGAGACAATAGGGGAAATATTACAGAGGAAAGGATTAGCTTGGATAGAAGCTAAAAAGCTGGCCACTGACAGAAAGGAGTGGAAAAAATTTATGAAAGAGTAGAAATATCACTCTACACCACTGGTAGAAGAGTTATTTGATTATATATATATATACAACAATCTATATTTTAAAATTCGGCGTAATACTTTTTGAAATTTAAATTATTCACTTGTTTAGTTTTCAATAAGAGTTTTTAAAATTGGAATTTTTTTCATTTTTGCTAAAATGACACATGAGTCGTTGAGTACGTCAATGCTTTAAATGTTGATTTTCTTGCTTTGCATTGTTTTTTTAATCGAAGGGAAGTTTTGTTTAATTGTATTTTTGAAAATTCAATACCATTCATCCATTGCGGATAGGATAGATATATCATTTCGCTTTATTTTATGAACAATAAGTGTGCAAATTGTAACAGCTCAGCTATTTAATGAAAAATATCAAAATAAACATGTCAGTAGGTTCTAGAATTAGTGAAAAATTTTCAAGAGACTGGAAATGTATATAGCTACAGTAGAAACGGTGAAGCTTTTCCATCACGTGACTGTTACGTCAGCAATATTGTTCATATGAATTAAATCAAAACTTGTGTCAACTCAATAGGAATAATCGTTATGACTAATATTCCAAAGGTCGGCGTTTTACGAATTGGTAATTAAACAAGAAATTTAACTTTTTTAATTGTATTTATTTTATTTATACGGTTAACATCGACATATTTATTAAAACTATCGATATACTGGGCGAATAAGTTACAAAATCCAAAATTAATATTAACCATGCTGGCTTATTAGTGGAGAGCTGATTTTTTGTAGGATATCTTGTATTTTATATAAGTACATACAATTTATGAAGTTCATGAAACTGACGTAATGTTTAGTCTACTGACAGGGTGTCCTCTAAAACTTTTAAAATAACACTTTCTAAACTGATTATATTAGAACAATTTTTTTTGGATGGGCTATAGATTGTAAATAGAATAAGATTCCCACACAGCTTGAAGGTGGACGTTTCGATAAATATATTACCATCATCAGGGCAACACATCAAATGGAAACCCTCATATTAAAAGTAAAAAACAGAAATATCCGCAAAAGACATCAAAAATAAAATGTAAACACATATAGGTACTAGAAACGAAAAAACACATCAAATATGACAAATCTTGCTTTATAGTTCATCCATTTCGGAATCTGAGCTGTCTTCAACAGTATTTATTATCACTGATTCAATATGTATGTTCACCAAATTTCGTTCTCGAGTAAACCAGTCTTCGATTATTTTTTCGGTATGCCTAACACAATTATTTGTACTACAATTGCTTCTTTCTACATACTCAAGACCCTTTCATCATCGTATCCGTCTCTGCCAATATGCTTATTATAATATGTTTTGCAGTGGGCCCAAATAAGCTCAATGGCATTAAATTCGCAATGGTAGGGCGGTAGCCTTAAGACTTCATGACCATGTTTTCGGAACAATTCATCAACAACATATACATTTTCTTTCCGGTTCAATTTAGCAATTTGTAATAGTTCAGGTCTTGAGAGGTTTTCATTAAAGTCAATATTGTTGGCTTTTAACCAAGTGATAATTTCATCTTTTTTTGACGAAGTGGAAGGTTGCTTTTCTGCTAGTATACTATAATAAGGCGCATTGTCCATTACCACTAACGACGGTTCTTCTAAATTCGGAATTAACTGTGTCGTAACCCACTTTGTAAATATTTCACCGTTCATTTCACCGTGGTAATCTGACGACGATGATTTAGAGGAAAACACTAAGCTGGCATCTTCCACAAATCCTTTGGATGAACCAGCGTGAACAATAATAAAACGTTTACCGTCATAACCTCCTGGTTTACGTACACTTTCAACATTACTGTCCTGCCAAGAACTTAATTTAGTTCCTTTTGCATATATCCATGTTTCATCTAAAAATATAATTTGTCTTGAAAAAACACTATCACTATTTTCTCTATATTTTCGAAGGAAGCATGCTCTTTGGCTAGCAATATTTGTTCGTTCTATTAATGCTCTTCTGTTATCTTCCTTTTTATATTTAAATCCCAAATGTTTCAATAATACCAATAATAAAGAGGTATTTCCAACAGAAAGAATTTCCTTATTTTTTAGTTCATCATTTATGGTTTTAACAGTAACATGTTTCCCTGAAAAAATAAGAAAATTTAAATTATCATTATCTCAAACAAAAAAAAGATTTTTTTATATTTACTTCATACTAAACTTGAACACAAATTTTTGATATTCAGATTTTTTTATTATTTGTACCAAATAATGTATAGAACAACTCCGTATGTGACATCAAAAAATTTAAATTAGAAAACTAAATTGTGAAACACAATCTACACTCAGAACATTCAAATTGGTAAACATTTATGGACAGTACTCAACTTAGAAATCAGCACATGTAGAAACACATTCAAATTAAAAATATGCACAACTTTCTGTATTCTAAAGCTTTCATTACTCATAACTTCTATAATCGAACTTACGTTAAATTACCTACTAGTTTTCTAAGATTTTCATATACCACACTAAGCTGCTGGTGAAAAATCTCACTGTATGATAATACTACATGCACTATGATGTGTAATCTTAATTATTAAGGTACTATGATTTCACTTCTCTTTTATTTAAAGTCTAAGCTGACTGTAATGTGAGGCTTAAGAACTCCCATGTTCTTGTATTATTGTTTCACATGTTTGTTTACTTACTTTGTTCATACATATTATATAAGGTATTCCGTACTGCCATTTTGGTTCCCTCGGGTAAATCCTCTGTTTTTAGTTTTAATCGAGGTGTTTGACTGAGTGACGTTGGGAAAGTTGGAATATTTTCCTTACTTTTTTTAAGGGAACATACCGTTTTCACAGATATTTTCAATGCAGTTGCCACTCTCTGAAATATAATATTAAATAGAAATGTCCTTAAATAGATGTTAACTTTAGTATAATACCTCCTGAACAGATGAAATAGGTTGAAAGGGTCCGCCGTTGTTTTTTTCCATCTCAAAATATTCAATCAAGTTCATAACAAACTCCTGTGCTCGTGAATTAAGCCACTTTCCAGGCATTTTCTGAAAATAACTGTTGGTTAATTTACCGTTACAAGTGCAATCAGACACTTGATTCATACAAATTTGAAAATTCTGCAGAGATTTACATATTGTAGAGAATTATAAATACTATTTACCACCAATAAGTAGTAAAATAAGCATTGTAATATTCCCGTCTCACTGCATTTTAGGTGTTATGAAATGTCAAAAGTTTACAAGTTGTTAATGTAATAAATTAGTACTTACCAATGTTAAATGGAATAAAAAGTCAAATTAGTTCTTACAAGAACTGATTTTAACAATTGATACACTTTGAATCCAAAAAATCGCTGAAAACAAGTCAGCAAACTAACCTCAAATGCGGTAGTGTCAAATTCAAGTTTTAGTACGATCAGTTATTCACGTTACGTCAATTATATCGTTGTCTCTTTTTACGATTACTACGGCAAATTTATAGAAACTATTACGTATGTCTTGTAGTTGGTCTTGTGTAGAAGACAATCGATCGAACGTTGTTATGTTTGATTTATATTGATAGAAGAAGATAGAATGTAGAAAATATGTGTTGCATAAATCGTAGATTGGATCACGTGATGGAAAAGCTTCAGCGTTTCTACTTTATGCAAAAATGAGAAAATAGACCGCCTTTAGTTAATAAAGCTAGTGCAGCTGCAGTTTTGGGACATGTTCATCTAGATCCTACGTTAAGTACAAGGCAATTAGCATCTTTGTCTGGGATCAATCGAACAAGCATTCAAACCATTTTGAAGAAGAACAAATTCCATCCGTATAAAATACATTTGGTGAAGGAACCTAATGAGAATGCACCTTTTTTATTATCGGTAAATCGTCATAATTGCCGCTACTGATGGTCTGATTCAAACCCAAGAATTTTCCAGGCGGTGCATACACATTTCCGATCATATAAGAATGGTCAATTTATTTCAACATTCAGGATTTCACATTATATATCTCTAGGTAGGTCTATTACGGGAGAGGGAATTAAATCATTACAAACTTCACTTTTAGTTGTATAGATTGGCACAAGATCTGCACAAATTCTAACATCATTGATTCATAGCCTATTTTATAAATAATACAACATACAGTTCACTTGTGCAACATCTTTTTCCTCTAAGAAGGTTGAATAATGAGATTAAAAGACCAGTCAATTTTTTTGATTACAACTTATGATACATGAGAAACACATTAGAAATTCTTCGTCCTATTAGTATAGCCTCTAAAGATCCCAAAGATGCTTTTAAACACTATAAAAAACAGTATTCTTCGGCCATTTTGAAAAGCCAAACGAAAATCTTATGATAAGTTCCTGCTGGAATCTGAAAACAAATCAAAAGATACTTATGGAGACTAATTAATTATGAACGTAATGCTAAGCGTAACTCTGCCTCCAACAAAATATAAGTATTAAAGTTTATCGCGAAGACGTAAGTTTTATTAAGTGCACGGATATACCACACTAGCCCAACAGAGTTTTTTTTCTTGCTTCCAATTACTGAGGAGGAGGAAGTCAGAATGGCAATACAAAACCAAAAAAGTTCTTCATGTTTTGATATTTATTACTTGAATAGTAGAGTTGTGAAAAAAACAATGCTCTCGGTAACTTCGTCTCCTCTTACAGTTTTATTCAATAAATGTTTCATTGAAGGATATTTTCCTGAAGTTTTTAAAACTAATAGGTTTATCCCAGTATAAAAAGGGTGATCGAGATGTACTTGATAACTATAGGCCCAT
This sequence comes from Lochmaea crataegi, assembly GCA_947563755.1. Taxonomy (NCBI): domain Eukaryota; kingdom Metazoa; phylum Arthropoda; class Insecta; order Coleoptera; family Chrysomelidae; genus Lochmaea; species Lochmaea crataegi. The sequence goes on along the minus strand of OX387433.1, from coordinate 9,665,270 downwards.
CTCTATAATACCTGTCTTTGGCAAAATTTTTGAAATACTATCGATCAAGGAAAGTTTAACAACTTTTTTAAGCAAATTTTCCATATTAAATGAAAACCAGATTGGATTTATTGTAGGTAGGTCTACTACTCTGGCGGTATTAGCTATTGTCAAGTTGATTACAGATAGCATAGAAAAAGGTATGCACACCTCCCTTTATTAACCCTATGTGATCTTAGCAAAAGGCTTTTTGATTGTGTAGATCATAAGCTGATGATAGGTAAACTAGAGCATTATGGTGTATTAGGGGCACAGCATTGAATCTTTTTAAATCATACTTATACTCAATAGAAAACAAGCTGTTTTTGCTTCAGGGGAAATTATTGAATGTAATACTGTGTTACATGGAGTTCCACAAGGTTCAATTCTATTTGTAAAAATGATATTTTCAATTATTTACGGCCTGTTTTATGTATCTGCTCTGCAGAGATGACACATATTTTTTATTCATGCTAATTCTATTCCTGGTGACTTACTAAATAGAACTGCTAGAATGGAGGAACATTTGGAACAATGCTGCTCATCTCAAATTAAATCGACAGAAAACACAAAAAATTATGTTTTCATCCAATCATAATTTAAATTCTCAGAAACAGGTCCAATTGTTGGGTTACACTTAGATGATATAGACTCACCTGGGAACCACATATTAACAAGCTATGCAAGAAACTTTCCACCCAACTATTTGTGATCCAACAATTGAAATTTGCAATTAGCTTTAATGTACTACTTCAAGCTTATTATTTTCTATTCCAAAGTCATTTGACCTATGGTTTACTCTTATGGGGAAAATCTACTTATGCAGAAAGAGCTTTCATTATGCAAAAGAAAGCAGTTAGGATTTTGGCTGGTGCTTAAACAGAGAACACTGATGTTGTCCCATATTTAAGAAATTAGAAATATTACCGTTGCCTTGCCTATATACATACTGCTCACTGTTCTAGAAATTCATAAAAATAAAAATTCGTATCAAACCAACTCTACTTTTCACAATTATCCTACTATAGAATCGCCTCTCAATTAAGGACACACTTTGTGAAATTAAGTCTGACAGATCGCAATACTGTGGATGTGGGCTTATATAACAAACTACCTAATTCGTGTCGATCATTACCTTACAATTTATTTAAGAAAAAGGTTAAATCTTACCTTTTAAGTCAGTGTTTTTATCAAATTTATTCGGACTATTTACCTATAGTGATCAAAATAAACTATATACTACACAGCAACCGCAAAAATTAAATGTATGGGCGGTAACCGGCTCTGGTGGGTCCATATTTTTTACTTGGTAATTTGACTGGCGAAATATATTTGCAATTACTGGAAGCAGATGCTCTCTTTACCGATATTATTGAAAATGACCAACAGTACCTATAGTGAAGATCATTTAATGTTTCAAGAAGACGGTGCTCCTACGCATTATGCTTTGAATGTTCGTCAGTATTTAGACTAACATTTTACGGCACTGGATTGGGAGAAGAGGTAGCATTGAATGTCCTCCTCGGTCACCAGATTTGTTGCCCCTTAGTTTTTTTGTGGAGATACATCAAAAGTAAAATCTACAAAACACGTCCAGCCTCTTTAGAAAATTTGCGTCAAAGAATTGTCGAGGAGTGCCAACGAATCACTCCGGAAATTCTTCGGAATGTGCGAGAACGTTTCGAACAAAATCTTTATTATTGTATAGACGTGCGGGTGGTCATCAATTTGAAAATTTAATTTAACTAAGAAGTAATAATTTAAACAATAAAATGTAATTTATTAAAAAGTGTTAATCCGAATTTTAAAATTTAAAGAATGTTGTAAGGATAATTAAAAGGGCTTTAAAATGATACCTTACTCGACCCCTAATAATGTCATTTAAATATTTTGAGGAGATGCCTACCCCCGCTGGGGGGTGAAAGTAGCGAAGTCAAAAATACCCCCTTTGATCAAAAATCGACGGGTCTCTGCAGAGCCGGATTAACAACGTAGCAGAAGCAGCAAATGCTACGGGCCCCGCGCTTAAAAGGGCCCCGCGCTTTTTGAAACACCAGGTGTTTATTGTAATAAGTCTGCATTAACAAAACGTGTGTATTGTACAGTGTATTCGGAATGCTTCGCCAAATGAAAAATTTAACTACAGAAGAAATATTGGAGAAGGCTCCAATTATTGTTAATGCTTACCCAGAAGATGTAGAAGATTGTCTGGGTAACGAGCTGGTACAATTTGGTGCGCTACTAAAAACAGTTATGGGTTCTACTGTTGAGAACGCTAAGCCCGAGTCTTTGGAGCTAAAGTTTTATAAATTTCTTATAGAGAATTCATTAGACTCATGCTTCCCAAATTTAGAAATTGTATTACGGATTTATTTGAGTGCACTGCACTAAAACTGCAGCGGGGAACGCTCTTTTTCGACCTTAAAACGAGTTAAAAGTCAGTTAAGGAGCACAATGGGACAGGAACGTTTGAATTAATAAAAAATATTGACATAAGCAAAGTTCTCTCTAAATTTTCTAAGATTCAGTCAAGAAAAGTGTTTTTGTGATTGAAATTTATTTAGTACTTCTAAATATTACCTGACAAGTATCTGAGTTCCTTCTATTCTATTTTTTTATGTTGACTGTTTATATTATGTTTTTAATGTTATTGGAGTTATTGCCTACTTTCTTTTTTCCAAGAACTGTTTTGTGATTTATTTTTTTTAAATAAACTTTCCTATTGTCGTTTAACTAGTTAATATTATAAATGGCCTGTGTTTCTTTTTTAAAAGTATAAAAACGAAGTATTCTATACCCGATTTAAATAAAACACAATACACACCTATTGTCCGAATAATATAAGAAAAGGCCACTTCGTTAGACATATACAAGCGTAGCTTATGATGAAAGTTAACGAAGTGGCCTTTTCTTATATTATTTGGACAATTATAATTTTGTTTCAATTTTACCCAATTAAAAATATCAAAAAATGGTGTGACTGATTAAATTCTGTAGAAACCGGAAGAGAATAAAAATAAGTCGTACTATAGGGGAGTTAATCAATTAAAGGCAATAAAACATCCTTTTAACTAGTGTTTTTTTAAGTTTCAACCCCCTTTTTCTTTGTGGCTAGTAGAAAATCCAAGTTTTGCTACGCTAGGGCCCAAAGTTCAGGTTTTGCTACCGGCCCTGCGATGCCTTAATCCGGCTCTGGGTCTCTGCGTTTTTTTAAATGTTGACGCAGTTCCTGATAATACATATATATATATATATAAATCGTTTATTTAGTCAAAAATAACTAATTTTACATAGAAATTAATACATTCACATTTAATATAAAAAATACATAAGTATATATTTAAAATGATATAAAACAAAGTCAATTTTACAAAACATAAAACAAAAAAAAACATCAACTAGTCAGCAAGTAATCACTCAGTTTTCTCTTAAATATTATTATGCTTGTAGAGCATTTAATATCTTCAGGCAAATTATTAAAAGCCTGTACACCTTTAAAAAAAACTGAATTTTGTGGCCATATGAACTCTAAAATTTTGCTTATTTCTAGTATTGTGTTCATAAACATCCTGGTTATAACTTAAAATATTTTGTAAATATACTAGGGAGATTCCTAATTTAATCTTAAATATAAATAGCACGGAATAAAAGAGTAAATATTTAACATTTAACATCGCGAACAAAGTTCAGTATTATCTTCATACCTCCATTCTGCAACCTTTGCTCTGTTTCGTTTTCGTCTGGCCACCCTGTATACTATTTTAATTATGAGTGTAAAAGTTCCATTGGTTGATGCTAGATGGCTACACTCGATTAATCAGCCATTTTATATCCAATGAAAATACAGTGTTCTGTCTTTTTGTTTAGGTTAGAATATAAACATTTGTTTATTTACAAATTATGACAGTGACGTTTTCGAATGTTGTCGTATTTGAATGTTTCTGATTTATTTTCCATAATAATTCTAATTGATCAATATATTTTCAGTAATCTGCAATTTTTTCAGTGAGTTCAAAATTGATTTTACAAAAAAAGTGTAGTGATTTAGTATTTTCAAGCTTAATAATAATATGGCTATTGTATAGCAGATGGCACGAGGATAAAGAAAAATAGAGTTCTTAATTACCACGTATTTCTTTTACTATGCTGTCGTCTGTCAAGACCAACTCTCGACACCACCACAAAATACAAAATATTCCGTCTAAAATTACTAGATGTGTCTGTGGTTGTGAGTCTGTTTTTTTTATGCCAATCTCACGTGTTTACCAACATTTCTATCGACTAGTAGGACGTTATGAAATCAACATATGAACCAAACTTCTGTACAGGTGACTCCCACGTTTGTTACAATTCATAGGTAAACAGTAAAGTGAGACAATTTAAAGAGTGTGGTTAAAAAAGTGCTGTGAAGTTAGTGAATCACCACCATGTCCTCATCATATTCGATGACTCCGGAAAGCGATGCATGGGCCCTACTCGCTTTAAAATCGGCCCCCGCTAGTCCTTCAAAAGTACCATGGAGTCCCGACATTAAAGGGGAACCGATTGCTCGAATAGAAGGTCGCGAATTTGAATATCTAGTCCGGCAGGATCGGGTAATTATAGGTAGAAACAGTTCACGTGGTGATGTAGATGTAAATATGGGACATTCTAGTTTTATTTCGCGAAGGCATTTAGAAGTTTTCTTTGAACATCCTTATTTTTATATGACGTGCAATGGGAAGAACGGTGTGTTTATCGATGGAGTTTTTCAACGCAAAGGAGCCCCCTCAATCAAGTTACCCAAGACGTAAGTAAAGCTAATGTTATGTAAACAAATGTTGCTCTCACAATAATTATTACTCTCTGTTTATCCTAAGAGGCCTTGAGAGGTTAAACTTTACACATGGTACGAATCACGTGTTAGTTTTTTTTTATATACACAAAATTTTCGTAAGTATAATATTGAAAATCAATACCCCTTTTCCGAGGCTAACCGGGTCATGATTGCGGTTTCAAATAAACACGACAAGTCATTTTGATTTAAAAAGCTATCTAAAGTTTATATTGAGCAGGTGACGTCAGAAGAGTTTCTGTTATTATTATTATTATTATTATTACTACTTTAGCTCTACATAATGGGGCTGTATATAACTAAAGTGATGATAGTTTTTTTTTGTAGTAATGCTACAAATATCCAAATAAATAAAATAGTACCTAAGGCATCATCGTATTTTTACTTAATTTAGAGGACCACGTGGCTTCGATTTGATATTAAAATTAATTAAATGTTTGAATACTTTATTGCAATTTTATCTGTCTGATCAACTCTGGGAGATACATTTTGTTTTATAAATATTTCGTTTTGAACTTCGAGGTCATTTGCCATACATTTTACATTTTCGTTGTTTATTTACTATCTCTCTAACGTTGTTAAAATACATTCTATACAAACAAGTTTTTAAAATGTATACAACATTATTTACAATCACAAAAAAAAATGTCAATAAGTTAATAACAATTCATTGTTGCCAGCTTAAATATCAAATCTTTGTATTAAATTTTAATTTTAGATATTCTTACGTTATCATTTTATCAATTACGTGTTAAGATTCTCAATTACATCGTGTTTAATACTATATTTATTGTGTGCAATGTTTACAATAATTATTTACGTATTACTTGTAAACACGTAAATTGTTAATCGGTGTTGTCAACTTTCGGAATTTCATATATTCCGAGATAATCGTATTGTTTACAAAATGATTTGTCAATTTTTAAAATTCATAATATACAGGGTGATTCAACTTTATTATATTATATTTCATGATGCTCTATCTATTATTTGTTTTTTTTATGTTAATATCTATCCTATTGGAAATGTTATATAGATACATAGAGAGTTAAAAATAAATTTACCTTACCTTCATCAAAAGGTCATTAACTCATTAACAAATAAAATGCTTCTTTCTGTACAATGAAATTTCTTTATAAGTAATAGCGTTTAATTTGAAGTAAACAAACTCAATTTGATTTTAATGATATACATGAGTCTCGGAGACTTATAGTATGTATGTATATTTGGAGTGACATTCACCGAGACCTAAAAGATCTATTGTGACCCTTTACTTCTACTTAGTTCCCGAGGAAAGTCTCAGAGACTAGTATCTCCTTTAGTCCTATTTCCCAGAGGAATTTTAGGATATCTGCAGGCTTTAACTTAGGTGAATGTCCCTCTTCTGTCCAGTAATCTCCAAGGTATTGTGCCCTAGGATTCTGAATTGCTGTGCAATTCGCAAATATATCGATGGAGGTTTCTTCTTCCATGCCACAGAATCTACATTATTTATTTATTAACGGATCCTCCATTTATATAAGAAAGAACAATATCAAACACAATGATTGTTGTCAAATACTAACATTCATATAACGGAATTTGATATAAAAATTTCTGAAATATATCATAAACTCGCTACCCTTGATGAAAATAAGGGTCCAGGACCAGATGGAATACCACCTCGGTTTCTTAAGCACTGTTCTTTCATTCCGGCACGTCCCCTTTTTTTTATCTTTAATCAGTCTATTAACTTAGGGCATTTCCCCAGCCAGTGGAAAATCAGTTACATTTGCCCTATTTTTAAAGCAGGAGATAGGTCACAAGTCACAAATTATAGGCCCATCAGTATCTTAAATGGTGTTTGAAAGTATTGTTTGCGATCACCTTTCTCCTCTTTTGGACACTGTGTTAATGAATCAACAATTTGGCTTTAGGCGTAAACGATCAACCAAATTAAATTTGATCTCTTATGAAAACTACCTGTCAAAATCTTTGGAGGAGGGATATCAAGTTCATTCTATATATACAGACTTCTCCAAGGCGTTTGATAGGGTAAACCATCCTATTATGTTATTGAAATTAAAGAAAATCGGAATAGACGGTGCACTACTGGATTGGATCGGTACAGACTTGTCAGGACGTACTCAAATAGTGCATGTGCGTGGATCCAACTCAAGCGAAGTAAATGTGCCATCTGGTGTCCCTCAGGGGTCACACCTAGGTCCACTACTCTTTAACATATTTATTAATGATATGGCAACTTGTTTCGACTATAGTCATTATCTGCTGTTTGCAGATGATCTTAAAATATTCTCCCAGATTTCGAACTATGACGACTGTCTATTACTCCAGTGTGATTTAAATAATCTATTTCAATGGTGCCAACAAAATGGAATGGATCTTAATGCCGCAAAATGTCATACTATGATTTTTCGTAGACTCAAAAACATTCATGAGCATATATATCAAATTAATTCAGAAAATGTAGTATCGCAGGTGAAGGACCTGGGTGTGACCTTTGATAGATATTTGTCATTTGTACCGCATTTCACCAATATAATCAATAAGTCATTTCAAATGTTGGGTTTTGTAAAAAGATGCCCCTGTGATTTTCAAAATGTAGATGCCATAAAGACTCTGTATAACTCACTAGAGTACGCAACATGCTTATGGTCCCCATCCTACAGAATCCACATTGATAGTATTGAAAATGTTCAAAATAAGTTTCTTAGATATCTTGCTTTTAAATCCAGAATCAGGTTTAACTCAATTCCATCTTTACAAATTACATTTGGTGTGGAGTCGCTTTACAATAGAAGGGTTAAAAGAGATTTAAAACTGGTATATAGTCTTTTGAACAGTGATGCAAGCTGTACATTTATTCTCAAAGAAATCGGTCTTCATGTCCCACCTAGGGCAACTCGTACTAACCAAACATTTAGCACTCCAATTAGAAGGACAAATTGTGGAAGTAATTCTTTCTTGTCGCTCTCTCTTAGGAGAGCTAATAGCTTGACAGATCACCTAGATTTCTTTTCAACATCAAACAAATTTCATAATAACTTGAAAGCCATAAATTGCCAGCCACCGTAGCAACCTTTTTGTCAACTTTTTGTAAATTTTACTTAAATTATGTTGTTATTTGTGATTTAGTTAATTTTAAAAAAAATTATAAATTATAATATTGCCATTATTTTGTAAATTGGGCTCTGCCCGTTGAAAATAAATAAATAAATATAAAACGTATAAAACATTTTATATGTGTATGAAGTGCTACAACTTGCTCCCAATAGAACTCAAAAATATATCTTCATTATCAAAATTTAAAAAATATGTAAAGAAAATGCTGATTAAAATTGAGCCTTATGCCATTGAGGATATTACGGCTTCCAGTTTTTTGGGCTATTTAGAGTAATCTCTCTTTGTAAGTTATTATTATTATTATTACTATTATTTTTGGTACTTATTTTCAGTAGTTTCAGAATGTTTGTATAAGTATATTCGTCAAAAAAGGTAATTTAATTTTAGAATTGGTACTGTGGGTTTTGCTAGGTTTTCCTATAGTTTTAGCAAATGCACCTTTCTTAATCTTAAGACCCTAGCGTGCACGTTTTGATTACTTCCTTATATTACCTTTTTTCAATATGTGAGGAATGACTTGTATCAAACATTGCAAAAATTCCAGTAGCATACATAGAACAGCGAACATAGATACAATGTGTTGTGATATTTCCTTTCCATATGCAAATTGTAATGTCCCTGATATAAATAAAGAATTTGAATTTGATATAAAACAATATGTGCAGTATGAGTGTGAAGTATGTAAAAAAAAGTAAGTGAACTAGCTAAAAGACCAAAGCCGGTCTACGCAACATTAGGATACTACTGATTATTTGTTTCTTAAAAACATTCAGTGATGTAGCAAAAAGATGAATTTCTGAGCTCGTGCTATTTAAGAGGCGGAGAGTTCTAGGTATAGGACTGTAGTAAGCGTAATTTGTATTATGGAAAGAAACATAAAAAAGTTTTCTATTTCTAGTGTTGTATACATTACTGTTAAAATAAATCAAGGCAATTAACTTTGGGCAATCGACTGCATTATGTAATAACTTATAGATAATAGTACAATTTGTTATTTGATGCCTTACATTTAATCTATACATATTAAGAGTGTACAAAGTATCTTCATAATTAAACTGTCTATATGTGCCCATCTTAAATGCTATGTACTTCACAAACTCCACTATTTTGAGTGCCCATTCAGGTGACATTGTCCCGTTAGGATCCCTGTTAAAACTTTTAGTGCAGTTTTACTTTGACTTATGCATTCATTTGATCCCAACAGGTTGTAGTCACACAGAAGAATCTTTGATTGTCTAAGTTCTACTAAATCTTTCCAATGGTCAGATCTTCTCTTTTTTTTGGCTTGGTCTATTTCTTCCAATATTACATTGGAGCTGATACCTCAAAAGGGTTCCGGCCCCCCAAAAGGGTGTTTCGGTCCCCCTCTTTGTTAGTTCATCTGCTATTTCATTTCCTTCTATCCCAGTGTGTCCTGGAATTCACAGTAAGTAAGGTGACTAAGACTGGTAATGGTATTTGGATCCCATTTCTTCTTGTTGCTTAATTCTGTAACGAATTTCTTTGAATATTTCTCGAATAAAAATACAAATTACTGTATATCTCCACTATATTCAGATAGATAATGTAACGTCTCTAACTTAAAAATCTCAATAAAAAACAAATTATTTATTTATTGAAACAGTAAAGTAATATAACAAACTGAACATTATATATATATTTATTTATTTATTGAATAGTAAAAATTGCAGTTATGATAATTGTTAACAACATGTTGTTTTTGCGATGACATTGGCATGGAACTGCTACGGTTTGCCATAGGAGGAGGCATATTATGTTGAGGCTCAAGATGCGTTCCTTGTTCTCTCAGTTTTTCAATTATTTCTTTAAGGTATTGTTCGTCCATTTGCAAGTGGCTGGATATTGACTCCGCATTAGAATGTCCTGTGATTTTAATTAGATTTTGTTCTGAGACTCCGCTTTTCGCCAGTTTTGATGCGGCGGGGGCCCTAAGTGAGCGGTTTGAAATTTTCTTTGTGGTGTTAAAGCCTAATTTTTCTGCTTGTTTTTTAGTCCAATTTGATATCTCATTTACTCCCACGGGACTGTTTTTGAACCAATTTCCGGTGATTTTCCAATATGGATTTGGAGTCAAAAATAGTCGGTTGGTGGTGGCTTTTCCTCTTTTATCTTGAAGTCTTAGAAATAGTCTGACTGGGCAAAAGTTCTTATCAGAATTATTCTTTACAAGCCATTTTGTATCAGCTAATTTTCGGCTACCCCCTAGTGTGGTTTTCGAAAAAAGAGGGTTATATTGGATTCTACCTGTTTTTTCGCCGGTGTTGTTGGTTTCTTCTTTGAAGAATGTGATTTCTGCTCTTGCGCCTTCTCCGCCTCTCCAAGCAAGTTCATAAGAGAGTATAAAAAAAGTTTTTTTCTGTAGCCCTTCTGGCGTTTGTCCATCACAAGCTTTGACAAGTTGTTTTAGTTCATTGTAAGTCAAAAAAGTTGCAGATTCTTTACGTTTACCTTTCATGCTATGTAAAGTCCTTCTTTTGGCATTTCTTGCATCTCGGGCATCTTTAAATTCAATTTGTTCGAAAGGGTTTATTTTAATTCCATATTCATTAAAATACTTTTCCATTAGTAATTTTGCAGTAACATTCCAAAGAACTTTTACTGTATGTTCTTTATATTCCTCACCATTTTGCTTCCTCATATTAAAGGCCCAATTTTTCAAAATAAACGCAAGCTCGGATACTGGAGTCTCTCGATCGAATTTGTACTTTTTTTCGTCGCAAAATAACATAAATTGTCTCCATACACTATTCTTACTCTTTTCCGTGTTTTTGGGTACACTTTTAATGACATATTTGTCAATTTCCCGTTCTGATATATCTCCGAATCGATTCATGACCTCTAAGAAACTCTCCGATGTTTCACGTTCATTATTTTAACGTTGTGTGACAACGGTTGTCATGGCAACGTGGAATTTCCGCTGGGTTGTCATGGCAACGTGGAATTTCCGCTGAATTTCCATTTAATAATTTAGCATTCGTTGCATTGATACAACATAATATGAGTGAAATATTCTCCCTAAATAGCTACCACGAGTGCTTAAAAATTACCGATAATTTCCATGAAAGCTTTTTGAATTAGACAACAAGCTTGAAATATTACTACCGAAAATATAAAATTTTTCATCATACCATCTTCTGGCATGTCCCAGGTTTTCTGATTTCTAAGAAGTAAGGAGGTGGTTTTTTTTAATCATTCCCTGTCTACTTAGTCTCTATCTTGTTCTTTCTGCAACACTTTCCACCACTATATTATGTAGTGGTGTGAGGTTGAGAATCACTTCCATGATGGCTGCCGTTGGGCATGTTCTCATTGCTCCTGTAATGCACATACATGCTAGTCTTTGGATTTTGGAGAGGTCTTCGTCGACTTATAATAGCTCATTTGGTCCTACTCCTTGAATGAATTCCAGGTTGTCTCCCAGGTTTTGGACCATGGGATTGTTTAAGCTAATGAGGTGCTGAGTTTAAGCTCCAGCAGATGTTTTTTAAACACATTAAAAATTGAAATGTCCTCAATAGACTTGGCTAATCTAAGTGTCCTAGGGAGAAAACTATTCATTGCATAGTTGTACTTATGAAAAGAAACATGAAAAGGTGGCACCTGCCTAGTAAGACGAGCAGGAACAAATAAATAAATTTTAGAAAGAAGATCAGGACTATTACATATTCCATTTATTATATTGAAAATCTGTATTAGATCTCTTTGCTTTCTGCTAATCTCTAGGGTTGGGATGTTTAAGAAGTGTTCTAAAATATCATAACGATGGTAGACAGGCATCTTAAAGGCAATGTATGTTGAAAAATTTGTACTGAACTGCTTCTAGTTTCGCTTCAAAGATTTTTGAACAGCAGCAGTAACATGGGACTTATAAGTGAGTGAGGAGTCTAATATAACACCAAGGTCTTTTATTTGCGAAACACAATTTAAATTTTCATTATTAATGCTGTAATCAAAAGCTGTTGGGTGATGTATTCGATGAAAACACATAATATGGCACTTGGATGCATTTAGATTCATATTATTTTGTGTTTTTGTGTTAAATTATTGTCAATAATTACTACTAAGTAGACAAATTTTCTTACTGTCTCCACTGTTTCATCACCTAATCTTATATCCTATACCTATCTTTTACGCCCAATACTATACATTTTGTTTTCTGTATATTAATTTTTAACAAATTTGCACAACAATACATATGCACCCTTTTTAAAGCAGTGTTCAAGATCACTCCAGCAGAAGTACAGTAGGGTAACATCCCCAAATAAATGAATTTTGCACTAATAGTACTTTCAAAGATTTTGGGAATTATGCCTCTTCTTTTAGGATAGTGTTCTTGGAGTCTATATGACTCAGAAACAATTGAATTTAAATATATTGTACATAATCTATAAAAAATCTTTTTCTATCGAATTTTTCATTTAATGTACACCACTAGTGACATAATTTGCATTATCAAGCAAGAATAGACAATTTGTTAAATTTATATTCAAAATAAAAGTTTCTGAAACATCTTTAATGAAAAGCTTCAATAATAATGGACCAGAATGAAGAAGAATGTTCTCATTTTGAAGTGTATATATGTTCGGGCATAACTTCCTGGTTTATTTATTTATTCACAAGTAGGATTAGCCTAATATACAATAATAATAACAATAATCATTAAATTAAGTAGGTACATTAAATTCGAGAACAAATCAAATTACAATAACCTTCGACACTTAAACAAAATCAATAACAGCAGGCATCAGAAATGTATACAATTCAAATATGATTGCCTCAGTAAGGCAATATATTCCAAAGACATTAAGATGTTTCACCTTCCATTAACGTTCTTAGTGCAGACTTAAACTGATTGACCGTACTGGAGTCTCTTACAAACTGAGGAAGATTATTATATATATTTAAATCCCTATGAAACAAGCTGTTCATTGCAAACCTATCATTATAAAAATTGTATTAACCTCTCACATTGTAATTATGAATATCTGTATTTCTCACAATATATTTTTGAAAATAATTCGGTAGCAATCCTTTATCCAATCTAAATACAAAATCCATGCTCATAAACCATATTCTATTCTCAACCGAGAACCAGCCAAGTGCTTCCAACATAAATTTGATAGGTGTGTATCGACTACATCCCGATATCAGCCTCATACCCCTATTCATCAGCTTTTGTAGTTGTGATGTAGTTTTGTAGTGTTTATGTTTATGAACCGATTCTTTCTTTGTTGGGTTCAGTATGGCTTCAAGGTGGTCCTATTTCAATTTCATTAGTATTGGAACTTGCACTTCAAAGAAAACAATCAAAATCAAATAGGAACCGAAATATTAAACCTCAGCATCAGCAGGGGCCAGATAAGGAAAGTGACGGGATTACTTACCAGTCACTGTACCCTAAGGAAGTCACCAATTGGCATATATAGGGGGGAACCTATCTGTCGGTTGTGCATGGAAGAGGAGGAAACAGCCTCTCACATTACCTTCGAATGTGAAGTACTGTCACATTGGAAATATAGATTCCTAGGACTAGAGTATCCAAAGGAGGATTTCTCCAAGAAGGACCTAGTGAAAAGATTGTTGAGCCTGATAATCACATAAACGGTATAACCAAGAGCAGAAAAAACCTAAAGGCTGAGGTATCGAGGTCTCTAAGCTAAGCCTCTGACTGGTGGTGCCGAACTAATCAATCAATGAGGAATTGTTAGGTTTATGACAATTCCAAAACAAGGTAAGTACCTAACTATGACCAGGGACATACTAGTGTAGCATCAAGGTGGTCCTATTTCAATTTCATTGGTATTGAGCCTTGGACTTCGAAGATACACCAAAAAAACAATCAATAACAAACGAGAAACTTATAGTTATTGAGGTATTTTTAGGTTGATGACAATTCCAAATCCAGATAGGTGCTTAATTATGATCAGGGGCGTACTAGTATAGTTCTAAGGTGACCCCAATTTAATTTCATTGGTAGTGGACCTTGGACAATTACAATTCGTCGGCACTCGGCAATTTTTATTGTTTCAAGTTTGGTATTATACTATATAATTTTTATGGTTCATTTTTTGGTTAAGTGTTGTTGAAGTCTGTAATGTTTTTTTATTAATAGACGTTAAGGAAATACAAAAAATAGATCACCCTACACACACTCGATCGTAGGAATGACCTCAAAAAACAATAATAGATTTAACATCTAACCGAAATGATTATATACACCATTCCATTAAGCTTTAATTATAGCAAAAGGAAATTGTTTATAAAGTTTAATTCAAACCGTCTTTCGGGTCACCACGAATTAGAACAAACATGCATTTAAACTTTCTATTCAGACTGATTATTGTTTTTGTTTTGTTTTTATTCAATATTATGGTAAATACCATTACGCACACCTCTTATCTAAAATTAGATCCATCGATTCGGTAACGAAAATGTAATAATAATTATTATTACTTTGCATTTATTTATATACAGGGTCAATAATAATTTGGTTATATAATAATATTTATTTTTTTCAGGTGTACATTTAGGTTTCCAAGTACAAATATACGATTATCGTTTCAATCGTTGATCGAAGATAATTCAGAACCGCCCCCTAAAATAAGAGAGGTATCACCTAGCAGAATGAGAGAACGTCCCGGTGGCGGTGGAAACACATCGACGCTTCATCCGCTCAGAATCAACATACCAGATGGTGTTGATTATGGTAGCCCGTTCCCTTCACCCACCGGCACCATCAGTGCCGCCAACAGCTGTCCGGCTAGTCCACGAGGTAAGTTTCCGTGTCGCAAAAATATTTTTTGTACCTACCTATCTACTCATAGAAAGCTAATCTACAGGGTGTTTTAGAAAATTTTCCTTTTTCTGGCAAATGACATGTATTGGATGACTTTTAGGTGCAAAAAACCGTTTCCGGTGTACTTTTAGGAGTATATTTTCAATAATATCTCTTTTTCCCCGAATATTTATGTATAGTTGAAAAACGAGTAATAATTCTTATTATATAAAATTTGATGAACGATAAGGTTATTTTAGTACCTATTGATTTCCAACACGCGTAAATATAATATAATATCGATAATGTTGTAAAAACTTTAGTTCCTGGTGCCGATACCGAATTACACCAAAATATTTTGAGTAGATTTGCGCAAATCCACCTAGGGTATCGATCTAGTAAGATCGACCTTGACCTAAACGTCGCCGACGCCGTTTTGACGCGAACTACACCTGCTGAACTTTTGGAAGGTACATACAAATTTGAATTTCGTTTACCGTCACCTCTACAGGGTGTATAAAAAAAGCTGCTCCTGTGCTAGGTAGACCGGGTTAATTACAGCTCATTTTTTGGTGAAAAAAAAATTATTATCTAAAGTTTGGTAAGTGGAAGTTGTAGAGGGGGTTATTACAAATAAGGGAAAAATAAATGTGTAACATGTCTATCTACCTGTTTCGATTTTATAGAATAAATCCTTTTAATTACCGCTCGTCGTCTCATTAGCCATCCCAATCTTCAACCCTCACTATAAGACAATTGACGTCTGCCAACCAACGGTCTCTTCCATTTTTTCAACGCCACGAGAGACAACCCTTTCCGCTATCGACTCTTTTCGATGAAAGACCTCCATTTTTTTATCGCCTTTATACCTTTTCTATCTAATTAATTTTGCTGTGGTAAGCACAGCCCCAAGAACTAAACTAGGATACAAGCCCTAGACCAGGATACCGCCCTAGACCAGGACACAGTTGCTAGGATACCGTTCTAATCAAGACATCTCTATCTTCCTAGCTTCTTCGAGATCTAGTCTCCATCTTCTCAAGACTTCGTAGAGGCAAGACCTACCTACCTTCTTCAATCATCACCTTTTGCGGAAACAACCACTTCATAAGCTAAGTACCTATAAAAGTACAAATTCTCTTCACATTTGTTCCATTTCCTGTGGCAGAAGAAAAAATGAAAATTTGTTTCAAAATCAATTTTTTTCTAAATCCTCAACTATAAAAGTGATCGCCCGGGGTAAAATTTTCTGTTTTTTAGGCTATTTTTTTTCTGGTTAACTTTTATTTAAATTCTACCTTTTTCGCCTTAGTTTTTTAAAATTTATTAGTTTTTTTTTTTCGACGTCAAAAAGGTAGTGGCGCCCTCAATTTTACAACCTTTCTGTTATCCTTGTGCGACATAACCTTGGGGTCGAATCACCCTTGAGAGGAGTCTCTAGCCGGAGCCCTTCAAGCTGGAGCGTTTCCGTTACAAAGGCGACAGCTGAAAAGTGGGAGGGATGATTTGGGGGTGGAAAAAGACATTGTTGTAATTTGCGGCCAAAGTTGAGGTTCTGGAAAAAAAGCTAAATGTTAAAGTTGTAGATCTTTTCGAGATTTCTTTCTACCTTTTTCGCTTTAGTTTTTTAAAATTCATTAGTATTTTTTATCGACGTCAAAAAGGTAGTGGCGCCCTCAATTTTTACAACCTTTCTGTTATCCTTGTGCGACATAACCTTGGGGTCAAATCACCCTTGAGAGGAGTCTCTAGCCGGAGCCCTTCAAGCTGGAGCGTTTACCGTTACAAATGCAACAGCTGAAAAGTGGGAGGGATGATTTGGGGGTGGAAAAAAACATTGTTGTAGTTTGCGGACAAAGTTGAGGTCCTGGAAAAAAAGCTAAATGTAAAAGTTGTAGATCTTTTCGAGATCGGTAACTTTTTCACAGTTTCTTTTGTATTTTTTCCCGTAGAATTCAATGGTGAACTTTGTTTTTCGATTTTTTCAAAAATTTAAACACATTAACAACGATTAAGCAAAAAATGAGCACTTGAAAAATGTTTATTGTGATTACTATTTTTTTTTAATTTCAATTGAGAGAAGATGTAAAGACGAAAAAAATCTGTACCTGCGGAACTTATTTCGAGAATTTTCCAAAGGAGAATTTTCATTTGAAAAAATAAAAATCGAAAAATGCAGTTTTTTTCGTTTTTCGAGCTAATTTTGAGGTCACTGATACAAAAGTATCTTTTACATTTAACTTTTTTTCCAGGACCTCAACTTTGGCCGGAAATCGCAATAACCCCCCAAATAATCCCTCCCACTTTTCAGCTGTTGCAATTATTTTTCCCTTGTTTGTAATAACCTCCTCTACAACTTCCACTTACCAAACTTTAAATAACAATTTTTTTTTTCAAAAAAGTTAATTCGCCCGGACTAAGGATATTATAGAACACTGAAAAAGAAAAAAAAAGAAAATTTTTATGAATATGTTTTGAAAGCAGACACATCCTATGAATTTGTTTAACTCTCATAGAGGGCGCTAGTTACACGGTTCGTTCGCACTTTTTGACTATTTCGGACTAGATTTGGATGTTGCCAAGCTGTCGAACATTTCCGATGTTCTAAATAAATTTAAACCATTTAGCGAGTCGGAAACAAATTCATAGGACGCCCGCTAATTTTTCAGTATTCTATTTAACCTAGCAACGGGGACACATTTTTTTTAGACACCCGGTAGGTTATAACTATAAAATATATATTTCGATATTCTTGAAACCAAGTACTTTTCGTACGAAATGAAACGTTAGGGTATTAGAAAATATTTCTTTTTATATATAATTAATTTATCACTTTAATTTGTTTACATGGTAGAAATTTGATGACCCCAATTTTCAAAATTGCATCTACCAAACATAAATAAAGCAATCGGCAGAATTAGTTCTATCGAGCGAAGCTAGTTTTTGATAAAATTAGAATGAAAAACAACACACAGGTTCAAAATAAAACAATTACATTCTCTCTTTCTCTCCCTCTCTCTCTCTCTCTCTCTGCATAAAACTGATTCTACATTCGACTTACGAGGGGAGTTCCAATTATTGAATCTCTATATTTATTTATATATATTTTTTTTTAACAAATTACAAAAATGCTGGGTGAGTTTTAAAGTAAAAAAAATGTCGTTCGGGTCAAAATCAGGTTTATATGAAGGTTAATTTGGAATATTTTGCAGGTGGTCATGGATCCCATCTTAGTAATCATAATAAACGAAACGTTCAAGCAGATCTGCAAATGGTTGCGCGATATGCCGCTGAAGTTGCTCATCGTGACGATTCTCATCATGTTCCTCCAAGCCATAGTCCAGATTATAGACAACCCACTTCGAATGGAAACGCCGTAAGTTAAATTTT